>WKFP01014390.1:782258-820548 GCA_011057875.1 Pterocles orientalis
AAAAAAAAAAAAATTTTTTGTACCTTGCATGGGGAAAAGAAATATGCAAAAAAATAAAAATTTTTTACTTTTTAAAAAAATATTTCTTTTCCCATGCAAGGTACAAAACTGCACGTCTGGAACGCGGAGGCAGAGGCCATGCCTCTGTTCAAGTGTGCACCGTGTGCCATACAATAGCACGGGCACCACAGAGCGAAGGAAGGCGTTACATCAGGCACCGAATCTCTTCAAACACCACATTTTCTGTTCAGCCTTTCAGCACTTCACACATCCTTGGCAGCGGAGCTGACCTGGTCATTTTTCCCTTTTTACCTCTCGCTGCCACTTTCCATGGCATTTCCATGAATTAACACAGCAGTGCGGTTTTGTGCTTTACAGATGGAAAAAAACCCAAACCTTTTCCTATTTAAATAGACACATGTGGCAGCTGACATTTCTTGAAAACACTTTGACTCATATTAAGCTTTGTAAGTCCTTTTATTATCTTTAAAGACTAGTTAAAAGCACGTCTACGACAGCAGGCAAAATGGAGGCAGGCGGGCAGCCTGCCTGGGGGAGGCGGAGGGGGACAGGGATGCTTCTGGCTCCAGGCTCCATCCCCAGGCAGCCACAGAGCGACTGCTGGGACCCCCGCCACCTCCTCCTGCCCAAGGGTTTATAGGCAGAGCGGCTGACAGAGCAACAGGTCTCATCATCCCCTTTGTGTTTAAATAAAAATGGGTTGGAGAGAGAAGCAGAGCAGCACGACACAGGGAGCAAGGGAGGAAGCGGAGGGAGTTAACCGTGCAAAGGATCTCTGCTTGCTTCCTGCCTTTCTTCGGCTGCTTTTCCCCCGGCTCGAAGCCACCAGCTGTGATGGGTGCCCGTGGGGGCTAGGACCCTCCCTGAGACCCGCTGCCAGCCGAGGGGTGCTGGAGGGGCTCTGCTCCCCCCTCCACCGCTCCAGAACCAGCCACGGTCACAGCAGCAGGCGCAGAGCCCCTGGGCTCCATCTCCGTGTAACTCCTGAGCCGCACGGTTCAGCCCGGACGCACCGATGGTGCCGGCACCGCTGCAACCCAGCAAAACACACCTGGTGATGAAAAACACTTGCAACTTCCCTGCGCCCTGACTCGACTCTAGAAAAACCACAAAATACAATATTTTTGAGAAATGAGGAGGACAAAGCAGCTTCCAAACACGGGTGAGGGTGGGCTCAGCCCTGCCAGGGGGTGAAGGTCCATGTCCCCCATCTCGCCGCCGTCACGGGCAGCCGCTGCACCCCATGGTGCTGGCACAGGCAGTGCCGTGCTGCCGGAAGGAGACAAACCACCGCTGCTGCCTTTGCACAGCCTCGGCCGCTCCTGCTCGCCTGGGGTGCATCAGCAGTTTGCTCCGAAGCCGAGCAGGATGTGGGGCGGCAGCTCTGCCGTGCCTCTGCCTGCACCGTGCACGGGCAGCACTGCCTGTTCCCCTCCCCTGCGCTGCCCCTGACCCCCGCCCTGGCTGTAGGAGGTTTATTCCAAAAACCTAACCCACCCGTCACTCCTATGCCCGTACCGCTGTGCTACCCGAGATGAGACTACGGCAAACCCGGGCAATAGGAAGGGCTGCAAGTGCAAAGGGCTGGAGGTTAAACACGAGGAGGAACCTCAGGAGCACGTACCGAGCAAAGGGGAAGCAGTAAGAGGAAGGGGGTGACCAAAGTGGTGCCGAGATGGACTCCGCAGCTCCTACGGGTGCGTTTTATAAAAAGGCGCTAGCGGCAGTGCCGGTGGGTGGGTGTTGCCTCGTTGCACCTACTCATGTAATGAAAATATCACCACTAATCCAAACATACCCACATTGCCCTCACCCAACCACAAGTGAAAGAAATAGGGCATTTTGCTCATCTTTTAAAAAAACTAATTAAAAAAAAATTCTCTCCTCCTGTATCTGTTCTCCCTCCCTCCTTTTGTGCCAGGCTCCTGCTGCACCCACGGGTGACCCTCCTGCAAGGCAGGGGACAGGCAGCAGACGTCCCCTTCCCTTGCAGTGGCTGAGATCAGTCCACCCTTTGCCTAGAAATCCCAACCTGGGGATCACGGCCATGAGAAGCCGAAGGTAAGCTGTTTTTCCGAGCCCTTCTGAGCGAGTCTGTGGTTTCCTTTGGAGGTGTTGCTGCGATTACCTTTGCTTTTCTCTAAGCAGCTCCTGAGGTCATGCAAATCCTAGAAAGGAGCTGCTTGTGCTTGCTGTGGGCCCTGGTGGGAAGGACTGCATAATTTAGCTTTTTAGAACATTTTTTTGTTGCCAAGAGTCTATGGTTTGAAAAGTAACCAAACCCAGTGTAATATACGGGCTGCAAAGGGCAGAGCTCAGCGCAGAAGCGTGTGTGCAGAGGGCACCAGGATGGCAGTCCTTTGCCTCTGAAATGGCTGTTGCCAAAATAACCCCTCCTCTGGCTGGAAACGGTGGCCCTGCGCTCACCAATGGGGTTGGTGGGGATGGTGGCAGGTCCCAGCCCGGTGCCATAGCGATGGGAGTCCGGAGCAGGAGGGCAGGCAGCCCGACGGGCAGCAGTCCCGTCTCACCCATCTCTACGAGGACGGTGAGAGCCAGGGATCTTCCAGCCCTGCTGGTGCAAGGGCCAGATCCAGCATGGAGCCCAGGCTCACCCCTGCAGGGATTTGGCTGTGTAACAAGAGACTCAATGATGCAACCCCAGAACCCTGCTCGTGGGCTTTCCCTGGGCTGAAGGGTCCCTGCCTGGGGGTGGCGGGTGGAAGGTCCCACAGCCAACGCTGCTGTCCCAACCCCAGCACCCACGGCAGGGCAGCTCCATCCTCATCTAACCTCGACACCCAGAGGCTGGCAGGTTTTGCTTTACTGTTCCCCACCATGCAGCAGACCTGTGTGGGCATTTTGAGTCAGGTTTTGATCCAAAGGAACAGCTGCAGACCCCCTGTGAGCCCTGAAGGTGAAGGATGCTGCCCAGCCTAAGGAAAATCTTTCCCCGGTGCTCTGCAAGGGGACACATCAAACCTCCCCATGAGCACTCCCATTGGCGTGGCAATAGGACGTCAGCACCAGACCCATCACCAGCTAAAATCTCTGTCGAACGCTGGCCTAGTTTATGGGCAGGATATTTGAGGCGACCCCAGCTCCTTGCACGCCCCATACAGTGCCGAGCACACTGCTGGCATCAATGGCGGCACAAGATGATGAAAGGACACAGATTTCAGTGCGAGTTTTCCAAGGGGAACCAATTAAAAATAAAAGAATCAGCAAAACTGTTCAAAGAGCTGTGAAAAATCACCGGGCAATGTCCTTTTAAGCACAGATCTCACCTTTTCTGCACGCTAGATCCTCGGGCAGCCTACTCAGCCTATTTAAGTGGGCATCAGAGAGAAATGTACAATTAAAATTTAACTTGGACCAGGCTGTTAATAAACCAAGCGGCACTGGGGCTGCCCCAGCGGGGAGGCGGTGTCGCCAGGGCTGGCTGGTGATGCCCATCCCCGTCATGTGGCTCCCGCAGAGCTCCCCTCTCCCGGAGCATCCCCCAGAAGCAGTGCCTGGGGAAAAAAGTTTGAGTCTCAGCACCTCCTCCCTGCATTAGGTGAGCGAAGCTTAATGCAAATCCAGGGACAGCAAAGAGGGTGATTTCCACCATGGCTTTTGTCTCTGGGTGGGAATGGCTTGGGCTGTCCTGTCTGCCCTCCCTCCAGCTCTGCCTGCTCCGTGGGAATGGAAATATGAGTCAGTGCATGTGCCTTCACCAAACCTACAGTGGTTCTGTCTCTACAGCACTAAATGTATACAGAGCACTTAACATGGAGGAGTTAAGATCAAGTTAAAGCGGTCCGGAAGTTTTCTCTGATGCAATATTTCGTGTGCAGCATCTGTGTCCTGTGCTTGGGAAGAGGCTCGTACGTGACCCCACCTGGACCGCCCTGGTGCTCAGCCCTCAGGGGCCTGACCTCATGGGGGCTGTTGGCACACCTGGGACAAGGCTTGTCACCAAAGTCATCTGTGTGTCCTGTCCCCGCAAACTGTCACAGAGGGGAAAACCCAGCGAGGGTGAGCCCAGGAGCTGTGGGGGATGAGGGGATATTTGCTGTCACAAAGGGGAGCTCGTGACATCCCCTCCCAGTGGAAAAATCAGTACGGAGCAGCTTTCAGGGCACAAATATATCCCTTGACCTCCAGACCCCACTGACACCTGATGCAGGAGCCTGGGGGGTGCAGCACCCAGCCACGGAGCTGCGGCTGCTCCCGAGCCTGCGTGAGGCTCCAGAAAAACGTGAAAACCCCCAAACCTCCACTTGCTCCACCACAAACATCTCCTGCAGCCAGGGGGAGCTGCCAAGCCCCAGGGGGCGGGGGGGTTGGAAGGGGTGGGTTGCGACCTGTTGCTTAGAGGCGAACACCAGAAATCAAAGGCTTTTGTTACAAATCTCAGTTTTTGGGTAGTTCAGTGAAGCTGACGGTTCCTGCTCTTGGTTTCTGCCTTAGGTGGGGGGGACATTTGGAGCAAAAATAGTGCAGCAGCTCTCAAGAAGGCAACTGATGAAGGAGAAATCATTTCAATAACACTAAAATACTTGCAGCCATTTAAAACAAAATACTTCTCACATGCTTGTGGCTTGGAAGAGCAACAGGAGGCTGCCCGGGCACCTCTGCGCAGTACGTGCAGTACAGCCCTTTCCCCCCCACCTTCTGTGTAAAATCAGATCTGACAAATCGAAAGCAAGAGAAAATCAAGACATGACTATGAAGGACAATATCAGGCCAAGCCTGTTAAATTATCTCCCCCTTTCTGTCATGTCTCATTTGCTGCTGAGCTGTCAGCTCCTACCCCTCATGCCTTCCAGCACCCTCCCATTCCATTTTCAGTCTTGTTTCTCCCTGGCCAAACCGGAAGGATTCCCCTTAAACACCTGGAGAGTAAACCCATCTCTCCTCTTTAAATATCTTCAATTTCCCTTGGTCAGGCCATCTCCAAAGATGTGCTGACACCATCCCAGTCGCTTCCTGCAGCCGCGTGATGCTGCTCCTGCAGAGCCGGGAGCTGCTGTGCCGTCCCTGGGGTGGGGACAGACGACCCCCTGATTTTCCTGCACCTGGCTAAGTGCCTGCTCCATAGCCACACTGCTCTACAAATGCTAAATGAGCCAGCTGCTCTGGATTTGTCTCTGCCACCCCCTCCCAGGCTGAGGACACCGGCGCTGCCACCGTATGCCTCCTCGGGCATTAATCAAAGGGCACACGAAGCTTTTGATTTATGATGTGCAACAGCCTCCGGCAGCGAACACCGGCACAGGCTGGGGAGTGATGAGGGAGCCTGGAGAGGCAGTGCTGGGGAGGGCAGCGGGGGATGCTCACCGGGCCAGGCACTGCATCCTCACCTTCCTCCTCTGCCCATGCTCTGCGCCCCTCAGCCCGGACCCTGCACTGGTTCCCTTGCTTCCCTTTCCTCTCCTCCTGCAGCACCAGAGCAGAGCTGGGTGGCAGCCACGGAGGAGCAAGGGTATGGGGAGCAAAGAAATCACACAGGCAAAAATATCCCCAGTTGCCCTCAGGTCGCACAGGAGAGGGGACGGCTCTTCCACGGGTTAAACCCCACTGATGCACAGAGATGCTGCTGGGCTCCTCGGCAGGGAAAATGAAATAAAAGCCTCGTAGGGCTCAGGTTTGATTTGACCTGAGCAGAAGCACAAGCACACAACATCTGCACGTCCTCTGCGTCCTCCTGCCCCTCTTCCCATGGTTCCAGCTGCTCCTGGTTGAGCTGCAAGGTCAGCACCGCACCGATCATCCCACGTGCAGGGGTCGGCAATTCTCAGCAAAGCAAAGCCCTGGGGTGTTTTTACACCCCGCGGCTTCAAATCAACAAGAGCCATAAGCTTGTTCAAAATGTAAATGTGCTAGAAAACAAGTTTCAGATGGGTTTCAGAAGCAAAACCTCTGCATACGATAGTGATCGCGTTTCTTAATGTTAATTTCTTATCTCACCTCTCCAAAGTCCCTCGCAAGGGTTTTATCCTGTTAGAGGAAATCCATCCCCCTGATTTTCCCAGGCTTATAGAAAAGCAAAGCAAAGTATTGATCCTAATGAGATAACACTGGCAAGAAAACGGCAAGAGCCAGTCCTATCTATTTAAAACTTATTCTGTTTTTGACTGGTGGAAAAAAATATGTGATTATTGATTCTCCATGCAAGTGGGAGATGTCCAGCCTAGATATCTCGTCTGCTTTTCATGGTAGCCTCTAAATTCCAGCTACCTCTACGTTTTTCTCTGTGCATTTTGTTCTTTAAAAAAACAAAACAAAACAAACAAACCCCAAACTGAAAACAGCCTCTTATACAAACCAAATCCCAGAACCACCGGCAGTCTCATATTAAAAGAACATTTGGTGGCATTTTAATCTCTGAAGGTAATGTAGATATTTGTCATTTCTGATCTCCCCTTTCTGCAACTGTCCACAGATGACGAGATCCGTGAAATTGCTACTGCCAGGGAGTGAAATGAGAATTAACCTCGTGCCCGTCAGCTGCCTCGGCACCACTCTTTCCACGCCAGCCTTGACCATCGCCATCGGGAGAGACGTCTCTCGGGGCCGCGCTGCCACTCACCCCCCCTCCCCGACACACCGGGGCTCCGTGTTAGCAGATAATAAACTCCCCCTTGTTAACAGATTGCTTTAAATCCAACACTCTCTTTCCCATTCTCATTTGCTTTGCCTTTCATGCTGCTTTCTCATGTACAAAAGGGGAACCGAGGGAAAAAAAAGAAAGAAAAGACACATGAACACCTGAAAATCTTTTTCATATACCTGCTGCTGCTACCACTCAGCGCTGCATCTGAATAGAAACGGATGGGAGGGAGATGGGGAAGGATGAATAACATTTCATGCCCTGTAGTCAGACATAATTTCAGGCAGGAGACGAGCAGGGACTGGCAAGATGGCTCATCCCGGCACACAGCTAATGTGCACTTCAGAGCCCGCTCTTTGAAGACTGGGCTCTCATTTCCAGCCCGCAATTATGGCACTGGAAATAATTTCTCAGAAAATAGGGTCACTCTCTGGGGGTGGGGTACGTTTAGATAATGGGGGTCAGAGTCCCAGCAGAGGGAGGTCCTCGGGGCGTGAGGGTCGGTCGTGGGCATCCCTGGGGTGGCGATATGCTGCCGCTGCTCTCCTGGAGAAGGATGGGATTCGGGAGACTCCGAGCTGGGACCAGCGCTGCCGAGTGTGCTGGATTCTCACGCTCTCGCCTGGAGGATCTGCCTCTGCCCAGCAGCAGTGACCGTTTGGGATTGTGTCCTACAGCCAAGGCTGTCACATAGGTCTGCATTTCAGTCTCCAAACCTGTGGCCTGATTTTCCAAAACGCCAAAAAGCCCACATTTCTCCTTCCATCAGTGGCTTTGGCCGGGAGCTCAGCGCTTTGCACACCCACCACACGGGTGGTTTCTGATTTTCCGTGGTGCTGCAAGGACAGAAGTATCGCTATGGCACACAGAGCTGCTCTGTTGATGTTTCAGCAACGCAACACCCTTGCTTGGAGGTGTTGCTCTTCCTGACTTGGAGCTCTGGTCCCACCAAGTGATGGTCATTGTGAGCCAGGTCTACCAACAAAGCACAGCACAGCGAGTGCTTCTGCAAGCTGAGTCACTGCTTGTGGTGTCTGACAGAGCTGGGGGAGACTCGGGAACGCCCTGCCTCTCTGCCTTCCTCATAAAAAGCATTCAAAGAGTAGAATAAAGCAAAACGTTCTAATGACGAATGACATATGGTGTCCCTTAGCAGGGCTGGGGACCGCATGGGCTGCCCAGCTCAGATTTAAGCCCAAAGAACTGTCTCCAGATGGGATTTGCTGCAATTCTGCTCTGACCCAAACTGACCACACTCTACAGCTCAGACTTGCAAAGGTTTTAGAGCACCTAACCATGCAAACAGGCACCTGGCAAAGATTTTCAAAAGCAGCTAAGCAGATTAGGTGTCCAAGGCCCATTGGGCTCTGAGAATTAGGCATGTAACCTGCTTAGGCGCTTTCAGAAATTCCTTTGGGGATTTAATTGTTTGGGTTGAAACTTTCTGCAGCAAGCGCGTGCCTCTCCAACTGCCTCACCTCCATCTTCAGCCATTTTTGGGGGGAGAATGGGGAGAAATAAGTTGGCAGGAAATTTTTGGAAAATTTTTCATGCTTTGGAGGAGGATCTTGAAGTTCAGAGAGTGGTGGCCAATACATTAAACACGTGCTTTTCACAGTCCCGATGAGAAGCTGCACAAAGCCAAGGCAGGAGACTCTAAGGACTGCCTTGGTACAGAGTTGGGGTTGGGGGAAAGAACCAGGGAGGGGAGAACGGAGACTGGCAGGGGTGATGGGGGAAAGTTGGAAAGGGAGGTAGGTCAGGGAAGGGAGGAGCTGGGCTGAGATGCCCAAAGGGCATCAGCTGGAATGGGACTGGAGACGCAGTGAATGGGACAAGCTGGGGAGGTGACACATTTGTTCGTACCATGCTGATGGGGTCGAGATGGAAAGGGTCAAGAGAGCAGGGAAGCGGCACTGTAGTTTATGCCTACTAAATCCTATAAACCCTCTCAGCCTGGAAGGGAGCCCAGGGTTTTCGATGGGAGCCAGCGCTCAGCTGCCAGCACAGCCACGCAGCAAAGCCGCCGGACAGCCCCCAGCACCGCTCCTTGTGAGCCAGTGCCGCCCTGGGAGCTGCCTCTTCATCCCAGCTTCTCACCTCTGCCACCCATGGGAAACCTAGGACCATGAGACGTGATAGCCCAGGCGACTGTAAATTATAAAGCACTGCGGGGAAAAAAAAAGAAAAAGAGCCTGTCTTTACAAATAAGCAACCTGCAGAACAAATTGCTCTCCTTCCCCCTTCGTGTTTCCAGCAGCTGCCAGCAGGCAGGATGTGTGTGCCAGGAGCTGGGGCACCAGTTCAGGTCTGGGTTGAGTCCCTGTTAATTTGCAGACTCACTCCATGCTTTGGACAAGTTGCTTGGTCCCTCTCTGCCTGTCAGAAGGATAAATACCTCTTCCCACCCAAGAGATGTGCTGCAAATTAGATACGCTCGTAAGTGTGCAGACAGCACAGCAAGTACATAAAAAGAACAATACCTCAAATGCTTTATCAAAATCAGATAAGTTTGCAGCCAGCACAGCAGAGGGCAATGGCAGAAGCTTGTGAGCAGTTCCCAGGGGTGTGGGCTGGTGCGCAGGTCGTAGCTGGTGGCTGCTGTGCATGTGCAAACAGCAGTGCCTGAGCTTTGGCGGGCATCAGCCTGCAGCGGGGGCTGTTCTGGGATGCGTTGCTCCAACCTAATGATGGCCAAGATGTGTTGAGTTCTATAGCTGTCATTTTGGAGCAGTGTGGGCAGTCAGGGATTTGTCTCAAGCTGCGGTAACACCTTGGCTTCACCTCCCTTTTCCAGTCTGCTTCAGAAGACTGCAAATAGCAAACACGAGTGGGTTCAGCTGAGCCTGCAGGACGGGCAGGTGATGGTGTGCCTCCATGGAGTGTGAACGATGGGCAGGTGATGGTGTGCTTCCATGGACTGTGAACGATGGGCAGGTGATGGTGAGCCTCCATGGAGTGTGAACGACAGGCAGGTGATGGTGTACCTCCATGGAGTGTGAGCGATGGGCAGGTGATGGTGTGCTTCCATAGAGACAACATCCTTGCAAGCCCTGCAATGCTGCTGGGGTAGGGGAGCACACACGGGAGCAGCCCTGTGCATCTCTGTTTGCCCATGGAGGGCCCTGGGGAGAGTGAACCCCACACTTCTGCCTTTTTTATTTCCCTTCTTCTCTTTGGCATCTGGACAGGGTTCACCCTCAGCTCTCCTCACCCTCCAGTCCAGTCCAAATGAAACCCAACCCTTTCCTCTTGCCTTTCTGCAGAGCCTCCCTTCACTGTCATACCCGCAGCAAATTTATCCTTCTCCACTCCGAGAGCTGCCTGCAGTCCATTAAATATCTTAAAGGTGTTAATGACTTTAAAAAAAAGACCCAAACTGTCTGATGTTTTTCCAGTTCATTTCCTGCTGCTATCTCCCCAAATCCGGTGGGCAGTAACGACACGTCTGAGGCAGAAAATGGGATTATGATGAACAGAGTGAACACTGCTGCTATACGGACAACATTAAACATTTGCAGCTTCTTTTCTTTACCTTTCCCTTCCGCAGGTACCTGTATAAGTGCACCCTCCTTGCACTGAGCCGAGCTGTGGCCTCCTGAAGGAAGCCAGAGTAGCAATGAGGCAAAGCTTTACACAAGGAGGAATTTTGCCAGGAAATCACTATTTATCTGACCAGAAGCAACATGTTGGATAAAGCCACATTTTTGTGTCCCCTCTGTAAAATGCTGCCAGGATGCTCATGGCTTGCCCCTTCCACAGACAAATGCAAATCCACATCAGAGGGAGGAACCATCCAGGACTGCATCTTCCAGACTCACAGGGTTTTGTACCATCCAGGACTGCATCTTCCAGACCCACAGGGTTTTGTATTTTGATAGGTAAAAGCAGAGAGTGGTGGAAGAAAAGGAGAAGTCCCGGCTCTGTTTGGCCTGGGAGAAACCAAGAGGTTGGGAGACTCGTTACCCAGCAGAAAGGGGGATTCAGTCCAAGTTGTTGGAATTAAATTTCAAGCTGTGCAACTTTTGTTCCAAAAACACTTCAGAAAGACAATCAATACTTTTCAGAGGGGAAAACTGGGCAACCCCCCTCATCTAGTGACCCTGTATTTTTGGGTAGTTTGCAAACCATGGAAGTAAGCATCTTCCTGATGATTATGACACTGAGGGAAGAGGAGGATTCTCCTGGAGTTGTGTTTTTCCCTATGAAACATATGTTTGGATGAGGGAGAAAACTAGAGAAAAGATCCGGCAGATTAGAAGAAAAATGTATTGACCCTGCTCAGCATACCATTAGCAAAAGTTCCTAATGCAGCGAGTCAAACCCCGTTTCTTTCAGAACAATGAGAAGTACTTCCCCATGATGGCTCTTCCCAGGCCACATTTAATCTTTTGGAAATACCACCCTGCAGGTGCATCTCGCCTGACAACACCAAAAAGGGTTTCTTGTGCTGCCTTCAGTAAGGCCAGGCAGTTGCAGCCGGCCAAACCCATCTTGCCCAAATATTCCAACTATTCAGCTTTGTACAGACACCGAAACCTGGAAAACTTCAGCTTGCCCAAGAGATGAATGTGTAAAAATTTAGGTGGAAATTCAAACACGGGGCTAGAGGGGAGCCCTATTCCCGTCCAGCCAGTCCCAGCTCTCTGCATTTTTTCCAGCTGAAGATTTTGACTTTCAGCTCTTTAGAGAGGCAACTTTTCAAACCAACTAATCAAACCTGTTTGGTGCTGAGCATGCTTGAATCATGACCTGTTTGCTTTCTAGGTACCAGCACAACAAACAGCAGCAAACGGAGAAACTGAGTAATAAACAGACACCACGAGGCTCTGAGCAGCCTGGGCTAGTGGGAGGTGTCCCTGCCCATGGCAGGGGGTGGCACTGGATGGGCTTTAAGGTCCCTTCCAACTCAAACAAATATTCTGTGATAAATAGAGGATCAGAAGCTGCCTGCGCTGCGGGGCTGGAGGGACCTGGCAGCTCCCTAGCTCCTGCCACCCTCCAGGGCAAGAAAAAGGTCTTGGAAAATCGTCATGGACATCCCTCCCTGGGGCCAGCTCCTCCCCACCGCCACAGCCCCATGCTGCCCACCCGGGCTGTTTTCCCTGTCCTTGAGTTTAGCTGAGGGGCACATCGAGGTGGACAGGGCTCAGCTCTGCTGATTCCAGCCCTACGCAGGATCCAGTGTCCTGCCAGCAGCAGCTTTGCCCCGTTTTTAGTGTCAATTCCCAGGTCATTTCAAAGCTGGTGCTCAGAGGTCACAGGCAGGGACCTGAAACCACAGCAGAGCTGGTGAGAACACGGGCATGATTCCCAGCAAGGAGGAACCACCAGATCTCCCCTGGGTCCAACAGCCGCGGTCCTTTCCAACACATTAACTACAGCCTTGCGCTGGGAAGGATGCACCTGAAGCCATACCCGTGCTTCCACAGTAAGGACCACGAAGGGAAATAAAGGACTGGAGAGCTCAGCTGGTCATCCAAAGGTGCATGAGAGATTGCTGCTGCTCCCCAAGGTGGTACATGCTCCCCCCTCACTGACACATGGGACCCCCACCCTGCCGCGAGATCCAGGCAGAGCACAGCCCTGAGCACATCCCTTCAGCCAAGCCATTCCTGCCACAACAACTCGTACCCCAAGGTTTGCTGCATCAGGCAAAATAAAAGATGTTTCTCCCTGTTTTCTTCATCTTCCCCTCTCGCCCTCCCCACAAATCCTACCAAGATTACCGTTCTAAAAAGCACTTGCTCTTAAATGTGGGAGGAAGATTGCCTGAGCTTTCATGCGTTCACTGCTATATTGTATTGTTGCTGCTTTTAACATGTTTCGCTCAGTTAAATAGTAACTGATGACAGCTACACGCTTAAATCCTTTGGTGTTTTTATCATGGATTTTATATATATATATATATATCTCATAAAGAACAGCACAGTGCAAGGCCTCTTACCATATCAAAAACAACAAAAAAGCACCCAATTTTCGTGTAAGGTATCAAAGCAATAACATGTGCCAGTGCAGCGGAGCCAGCCTATCAGAGGTTTATCGGGTTTTATTGGCCTTGGGCAACTCTGCACACGACGGTCTTTAGAGTGACACGGAATTTATTAAACTTTTCCACAGCCTGACAGTCTTCTCCCAGCTCGTCCCCACCCCCAAGCTCTTTCCTTTTGAAAAATGATTTCTGCCAATCTTGTGCTTTTAACATTTTTTCTCTATTTTTTCTTTTTCTTTTTTTTAAATCACTGGTCGCTGGAGTACGACTCCTCAAGCATCTATTTAAAGAACCCCATTAAGGTCCCACTGCCACAACAACAACAACAACAACAACAACAACAACAGAGAGAGAAGCAAAAAAGCCGCCGCACAGCCCATTACTGCCTGGTTCAGCCTTATTGCACCACATTACTCGATACGACAAGCTCTGCATACATATAACACACACCAAGGGTTTTTTTTTTTCTTTTCCTGGATAGCCTAATTTAGGCTTTGTATGGTGCCCTGTAATAAATTTCATTTTTCAGACAACAGCCCATCGCCTTCAGCTGCCAGCCCCTTCCATAACCCAGCGCTGTCAGAAGCATCGCCTTTGCTTGCCACTTCCCACCGATGAAGCGGATCGCTAGGGTGATGCCAGCCTGTGGTGATGGGGTTAAGGCTCTGTCGGGTTTTTGTCAGGCTGTAATGTCCACCCATCTCCCCAAATTCCTGTCTCTTCAGCTCTTTAGAGCTGGGCTGCAAAAATCTCCAGCAGCCAAAGACTGGCGGTGAGCGGTGTGTCAGGGTGCGTGTGCTCGCACAGGCGCTGCTGTATGCACACGCCCCTTCCGATGTATGTATTTATTTACAAGCTTATTTGCACCCCTCCTGGGGCAGGCACCTGGCAGGAGGAAGAAAGCACATCCAAAATTTGTCTGTGGTTTGAAAACAGCCACAGAGGGTTTGCAGGCTCTGCTCAGGCGCTGGGTTCATGCTTCTCCTGCTCCCAGGAGCCAGGACTTCTGCTCCTGAGCTGGGGCAGCAACCTCACTGACCCCCCCAGCCACAAACCACTTGGCGACTTGACATCAGTTTTATGGGCAGCACAGTGGAACAGCATTTTTTGTAAGTTTTTATCATGTTTCCTGTGTATGAACTTCGCCCTGCGGAGCAGTGGTAGCTCAGGGATGTGGTGGCTGCCACCGGGTCTTACTGGACCCACCGATGACCAACATTTGGCTCCTGTACATCATGCAACAGCTTCTGGACATCTGCCCAGTGCACGCAAACACCACCTCGACACCATCACCGGTGGGAAAGGCTCCTATTGAAAACACTGCGCACCTCTTCATCCATCCGACACTCAATCTACAGCGTTACCTCCAAGTGTTAGTTATGACCCCTGACAGCCACCAGTGGGATAACTGCTGCACAGAGAGGGTGAGGTCCTGCCCTAATGGGATGGCAATCTAATTTCTAAATATCGTCATTAAAAAGAAGTACATTCCCTAAGCAGAATGCACGGCACACAGTGCCCTCCCACCTTCCATCTCCAACGGCAGGGCTGTGTTTGAATGCTGAAATCTCCTCTAAGAGGCATTCCCCCACCCCTCCTCTCTTCAGGGAGTTCCCATGCAGGAGGTACAGCCCCGAGCACCCCCGTGCAGCAAACCCCCCTGTTAACAGGGGCAAAGCAGGGCGCACGGGGGGGATTTTCAGGTCCAAGTTACATTCCTCTGAAAGACACCGGAAAAATAATTTCCTCTCCCAGGAGGCAAGAGAAGCCGTGACCTGGGCTCAGGCTCGAGCTCGGGCACCGGGACCAGGCTGCTCCCACCACTCGCCTTTGCAGGAATTTGCCATTAATAGCTTCTCTGCAGTTTGCCACCAGGCCCCAAAGCCAGGGAGTGTCAGGGACACAGGTCAGCAGGGCAGGTATTCAGAGTGCTGACGATGCCTGGTCACTGATGTTCTTTGCTCAATCTGCAGAACCGACTGGCCCCTGGATGGGGTTTGCCATTGACACCCAGCCCCAAAAGACGTGGGAATGGGTGGGGGGCTGATGTTACCTTGGGGAAACAGCAGCAATTATATCGGCATCCTTCTGCACGTGACAACGCTGCTGGTTTCCAAGGGTGGATTCTGCCTCCCCCTACTCCAGACATACCGAAGTATCTACATCTGCGCTCGTCAGCACAACCGCCTTTAGGAAAATGAGCACTTTTAAAGCACAATCCGTCTGACCTATTTTCTGACGTGCACCTTAGGACGAGATGAATCGCGCACTAGCACTGCCTATCAGCTATACGGGGGATCTGGATGAATAGCTCAGCTGAAGCTGTCTGAACTGGGCTGGAGGAGCCCAGCTCCGGGGGCTATAACCCAGGAGTCTATCCCAGCTTCTACACAGAAACAACTGCCAACATTTTATTTACTTCATTTATGCTCTTCCACTAAAATCCAGCTTCCTCACCTTGCAGCACTTCACTCGCCTGCCTCTCACGTGAGAGGAAGGTAACGCTTGAAGACAAAGCATCCCTTAAGGACGGCTGGCTGAGATGAAAAAGAGAGAGCCGAAAGGGGGAACAGATGATGGGGTGTGAGACTGGAGACGCGGCAGTAATTAGCCCGTATGATGTCATCCCTGTGTGCTCATCACACCAGCTGTGATGACACAGGTGGGTGTTGCAAGTCCAGAACGTGAATCCAAAGAGCAATGCAACCTTTTAGCTGATCTAAGGCAGTTATTTCCAAATAAATGCTCCAGGTATGACGACCACATCCCCTTTGTTTTAAAAAGCAAATGCAGATGTGACAGTAAGTGACAACTCAAAGCTGCAGAATCTGCACAGAGCTATAAAGCAGAAGATACTCCTGAGAGCTCATCTTCCTGCAGAAGAAAACATACGGCACTCGACTGGGTAGCAAAGCACAAAAAGAAATAAATAAAGCAGCATCATTAGGATATAAATAAGTCAAAGGAGCCAGCACACAGCTGTCTAGCAGCAGCTTCAAATGAAGATCTCACATTTTTCACCAAGATCCTAAACAAAATTGATAAGAAAGAAAATACCCCCCCATTTGTGCCATTTCCAGGGATTCAGGAGTTTGACGGTTGCAAGCAGTGAAACAACCCTTCCTGGCAGGAAAACGAGCCCTGTTCCCTGGCAGGCCATAATGACACACAGCCCTTGCTGTGACCATGTCACACGGATGCTTTCTTGCCTGGGCCAGTCTGTGTCTGTACAGGGGCACGATTTTTCTCCCAGTGCTACAACTTTTCCATTATTAAAATTGGCACTCGTTAGAAGACCACCCGTTTAGTACAGCAGGTTATTGTCTGAAATGCCTTTATCGAACAGAAAGGAGCTGAGGCTGCTGCTGGGTGAGATCTGTGGGTGCTTTGGGCGCCCCGAGGGCCTTGAGATCTGGATTGCAGCCTTGCACAGCCCCGATGCACCTCCTCCAGCACGATGGGGGCACATCTGCCTGTGCCTCAGCACCTTGTGCCATCTGACCAAGGGCAGCCTGGCACACGAGGCAGCTGTGTGCTCTCCCAACCAGGATTTGCTGGGCGATGAGATCTGCTCACCAAGCCACTGGTCCACCTTTCACTGAACCACAGAATCACAGAATGGTCGGAGTTGGAAGGGACCTTTAAAGATCACCTAGTCCCAGTCCCCTGCCATGGGCAGGGACACCTCCCACCAGCCCAGGTTGCTCAAAGCCTCATCCAGCCTGGCCTTGAACCCCTCCAGGGATGGGGCATCCACAGCTTCGCTGGGCAACGTTCTGTCCCTGGTGGGGTCTGGACAGCCACATCACCCACGTACAGAGACAGACCCTGCAAGCCTAGACAGGCACCCACTGGGAGGGTGGAGAGCCTGCAAGTAAGGAGAGACTTTGCCTGGAGAGGGACTGTTGGTGGTCTCTTCCTCTACCAAGGGATTTCAAAGCGAAGCTCACAGATGGCACATGCAGAAGCCGCAGAAGGAGCTGGTTCAGCATGCACTGGGTGGTTGCACTGTGGACCTCTTTGCCTGAAGAAGCTGCAAATGCTGAGACCTCACCCAGTGTTAGGGGGAGGTGGGATGTTCAATGAAACCTGAACACACAAAGGGGAGTTGGGCGGATCAAGGAGAGGGGACATAACAGCTACAGAGCCATCACCTAGCACAGGCAGTGAGTGGGAACAGGGCTGGACTCGACTCTTCACAGATCCTAAGGAAATGGAGGGTTCCCACAAGATCCTCAAGAAAGTCTCAGCTCAAACCATTGACAAGATCTCCCGCCCCAGGTTTCCCCACCTTCCACCCGCAGCCACGCATCTGGAGGTGGGAGCTCCCGGCTCCCATCGACCCCCCTGCAGCGTCCCCCTGCAGCGGGGGTGTCAGAGACTGAACAATCTTGATATTTAACAGATCTCTCTGCGCTATGCATTTCCTTTATTAAATACAGAAAAAAACCCAGCATCTCTTTGCCCTGGAGAAGCTTTCAATAAGATGGATAAATATATATAATTAGCCAAGGAGAGAGCAAACTCCAGCGAATACAATACACCCTGTGAGACAACCCTCCATTAGAAGCCTCCTTGTTTAAACTTCAATATTTTAGCAATAGTGACAAAGAAACATAGAGAAAAGCATTTATTTTTCACTTTATATTTAATCCTGTCAAACGGGTTCATCGGATAATTCCCTGACAATTTCTCATGCCTTGGATACCCCATCCCCTCTCCAAAAATTCACGTTTTCCCATTTTTCCTTTCCAAACCAGAGCCCAAAATATCTCTAACAGATATTTCCCACTGGTGCGATCTGCACTGTCTCTCCCTGACTCTGTCATTTTACCGGGGTGCCCTGGAGGATGCACTGGAGAGGACAACGCACACTTGAGAGGCAACAGGGCTGCGTCCCTAAGGCACCACATCCTACCACGAGCTGTGACACGAGAACGATGACACTAACACAACGGGGCACAGCGTTTGCAAAAGGGACAACTACCTGCGTGGGCTGACAAAGTCCATACATAAATGTATGTGCTCCCTTCTGCTGACTGCTTTTCCAGCCTGGCGAGCTGCCACCGAAACAGCCATGTTAAGCAGAGCAAGGGGAAAAAAACCCAATCCCTACTCCAGTAGCCATCCAGGTGCTGTGTTTGTACGTGTGTGCCTGTCCCTGCACCGGCACAGGAGCAGATCTGAGAAGGGGAGCTGGGGCCACACTGTTCAACACGCTCTTTAAATGTTCTATTTTCCAACCTAGAAAATGGGAACAGCCCAATGCAAAAGAGAAATCAAGGGGGAAGAGTCAGAGAGAGGTTTGACTTTTTGCATTGTTTCCTTCGGAGACAAGATTTGGACTGACTGCGAACACCAGCACGCGGTGCTCCCGGGGGAACGAGACTCTGAGCTTATTCCTCCTGCCCTGGTAACCACCGCGGAGCTGCTGATGCAACCTCCAGCCTTCAGCTGCTGCAGAGGCCCCAGCTAAGGCTGCGTTATTACCAGTTTTCAGGGCTGTTGTACTGAGCAGATCCAGAATATTTCCCCAGGGAAGAGCCATTCATTCATTTCCACTGTCTGCTAATTTAAAAATGTGAATATCTGTTCGATTCTGCATGCCAGAACCTAGCCTTCGATATTTAGACCAGTGTGAAATTTAAATAAAGACGACAGCAATGTTCTCAGAGCGCAGCAAGGGGGTCAGCTGGTGGGAACGACGCTGCAAAGCCCTGTCTGTGTAAAAGAAGGGGAGAGGTGAAGTATTCACATGGTCTAAATAAAATGTGTGGATATATCTGTGGCCCAAGTCTTGGGATGCATGAGATCTAAATCAGATAGAAAGGACCTGGACCCTACTAGAGGAAAAGGAGGATGAAAACCAGCAATTCAAAACTTCAGGGGCTCTAGATTTAAAAAAATGTGAGTTTTGGGGGGGTCTAACATGACAGTACTACCACTTTTGCAGAGAACAGACCACAGGTAAGGCTCCTTTGTGAAGCCTCCACACACCCAGCCCTCATCAACCCTTTCTTGCCCAGTGCTGGATCTGCTGTACATAGAAAAAGGCAATTTTTGATGTTTTAAGACCTCTACAAAATTTCAAAGAGGATTATAATGACCTTTTCGAAATAGAAAGATGAGGCTAAATATTGAGATCGGCTGCAATCCAGAATCAGCACCTCTCCTCTTTTATCTCAGTCTTTATTGAGTAAAAAGTGAACCACAATACGGCATAAAAACCAAACTCATATCAGCTGGTTTTCTGGTTTAATTTAGTTTACATTCCAAAAGATTTTCACAAAGTTGCACTGAAAATACTGCTATTTCCACAGTGCCTTATCATTGTTGTACTATTGCCACAATTATCCGTCTTTATGAACAAATTTATATCAGGACAAGAAAATGGTTCCTCAGAAATTAAACAGCACTCCCTGGTGGGATAATTCCATCTCCCGAACTTTCCAGTAATGAAAACTGTAAGTAAATTTGCTGTAATTCAGACCACAGAAGACCCTCTACTGTTAAACCAAATTCTAATGTTTTCACTAGGCCAGTGACTTGATGTTCAACAGAAGATTCCCAAAGCTATCTAAAGCTGTAAGAGGGTTCCTACACGAGATCACAACATCCCTAAGCCAGGCTCCAAAATCAGGCAGCTGAGGTACTTCTGCAAATTCCTCCAAAGCTCATACAATGGCCTTTTGCAACAGTAGGCAAATAAATACCTTTGAAAATCTGACCACGCAGGTCATCAGCTGCCACTGAAAGGCCAGGTGTGGGGTTTTCCTGGACACTTTTCCAGGGCTGACTCTCCGGTGCAGCTGGGATGCGTGGACAGCCTGGCCTGAGGCTGCTCCTCAGTTGAGGGCACCATGGGTGCCAAGCGTGCTCTGCTCACACTTGGCCAAAGACGACACAGCCAACGACACCCTGAACATTTCAGCTCATCATGTCGATAATCTCCCCCTACTGAAATTAAGGCAGTGCCTGGTCCCTAACGGCCATTTCCCTGAAGGGGTTTTGCAGTGAGATGCACGCTGGAGGAACACCTACACGACATTTACCTTCAGAGCGAGATTCATGTCACGAACTCTAGAAGTTAGATGCTTCATTTCAACCTGGACTTGAAAGGTCCCTTTAGATCAAGAACGCCTCCAGAGTAATCATTCTGCTTTGTCTCAGCCTGAGATGGATTGCCCTGTTCCCCCCAGTGACTAAAGGCAGTCTGCAGGAACCAGCTCACCCTTCGTGGCCAAGTCGCTAAGTCAAGGCAGATGGATGCAGACTCCTGTGTGTTTTTAGTGCAGACACCTTCTGGACAAGGACCCTATGTGGGAATCCCCTCAGCAGCCTGTATTTTTCGTTCTTTGGATGGACCAAAGGAGCTCTACTGAGCTATTCGACCTTGAAAACCTGAGCTCCAGCAGTCTGGCAGGTTTTCATTATCTTTACATGTTGTTTTATGAAATGTCATTTATCAGCTGCCTGAATATGCAGCTGTGGGAACACGACCTCTCTGGCCAGACCTCTGCCTCGTCCCTTCCATGGCGTCACTCGGCACTGGTGGGGATCGTTAGAGGGCACCAGGTCATGCACAAAACACAGCGACAGGCAGGCTTCCCCTGGGACCACACTGCTGCTGCCCAAATGCCTCCATGTTTGCATGAGCTGGAGACAACGAGAGGGTGAACAGACCTTCAGCAAGACGGAAGAAAGTATTTTCAGCTCTGAGCATCACAACATTTTCAAGGACCGAAGGTCCCACCCAGTTCAGGGCGCTGGACTGCTCTGGGGTCTTTGCCAAGACTTGTTTTCAAGCAGCATGGCCCTTTGGCAGCCTCTCCCGTCAGCCCCAGGTTTGGGTGTTTCCCCCCTTGGTACAGACCCTGACATTGTGGTTACCAAGGCTTTGCCACATCTCCTTTGCTCTACAGCACGGTGATGTAGGTGTGCACACAAGCTTCAGAGCCTTGGAGAGCACAGCCCTGCATCTCTGCACACCTCCATCGGTCCCCCCCTCCCTGCATCTCTGTTTCCTGTGCTGCCGTTGTGCACAGCTGCGAGATGAACCCAGCTGTGGCCCTTACTGACAGAGCCCTCCTAGGAAGACAACTCAAAGCCTACCCAGGGTTTGACTTTTTTTTTTTCCTCTGGAACAGACCTCCCCGCACTGAAAACAGCTCATTGGCGTGGGAAACAGCTCGGGGGAGGCCAAACCTAGAGCAAACCAGAAACTGAGACTCGCTGCAAAACCCACCACTTCTGCTTCAGACGCTCAGCACACATCTCTGACCTGGCTTCCTCTGACAGAAACACAGAACAACCAGCAGATTTAAAACATGCTGCTTTAAAAAAAACCAACCCTAACCCCTACCAAAACAAGACACTCCACTGCACACACTTCTGCCCCCAGGGAGGTGATGAAAGGACAAAAAAACCCTGTGTGAGAGCTGCAAGTCATGTTGCTCAGGATGCTGCAGGAAGGGGCTCTGATGCCCCACGATGAACTCTCCCGCAGCTCCCACATGGAGCCAACACACCAAGATTTTGTACCGTGTCTGTACCTGTGTGCACACCCACACGGACATCCACAGTGCAGCCCATGTACAGCACATCCCTGTGCCCTAGCTCAGCCACTCCGGTTTCCTGAGCTGGATCTCACCCCACCGAGGGACAGGGTACCCAGGCACATTATGCTCGCTCAGCATCCCGCTGATTCCTTTGGGCTCCGCCTGCACGCCCAGGCAGGAGTCGACCCTTATCTGACCAAACATCATAATCCCCAGCACAGAAAAGAAGGTCACAGGCAAGCATTTGGACTCAGACCAGTTTACACCCGGCCTTTGAACCACCCGCAGCAGTGGGGTGGGGTGTGAGTGTGGGTGTGCGGCTGAGCCACACCAGCGCGTCCCCAGGGCAGCCCCAAAAGGGACCCGGGGAGAGCTGCCAGGGCAAAGAGATCAGATAACCCCAGTAACGCGCTCCACCAGCCCCATTAACCCTCCTGCTTTGCATCCGTCATTGGGAGCACGCAGCACTCCCAGCCTCCACCCCTCCTCATCCTCTAGCTGAGACCGGCCGGTGGGTTTCACATCACTCACCAGCTGTGTGGCTTCACATGTGTTGGGATGCAGGTCCCACAGGAGCCCTGTCCCACTGTGTCCCCACCGCTGCCAGCACTGAGCACCTCCTCCAGCCCCACTGAGCTTTCTGCAGCATCACTGCACCCAACACAACATCAGCACCTCCGGGTGGGTGTCACACGCCCCAGTGAGGCAGGGGTGCCCTGGGGAAGGGGGATGCCTTTATGACCCCCCGTAATGTAGCTCCAGCTCTGGGGTGCCAGAATAAGGAGGGAAATGCTGGAAAACCCCTCTGGTGGAGATGGGTCTAGGTGTTTGTATCCCCCACGGTTGGTCTTCTCTCCTCTCCTGGATGCTCTGGGTACCCAGGTCCCCTTTCAGGCCCCCCTGAGCCCCCTAGCCCCCCACTTACCCCAGTGCTGCAGGCTAGCCCTGGCAGTGAATAGCACAGAAAATACACGTTCTGTGGACAATGTTCAACTCGCTGCCGTTCAGTCCCATCAGGTGCTCCCTGGTTTCTATCTCACAAGAGAGGGTGAGTGCCAGCGCCTGATTTACCTTCCCTGTGCCATTTACTGCCTCCTGTATGTGCATGGATCACATCCCCTCATATTTATCTCATCTTCAAAATAAATGTTCCCCTTCATCCTTCAGTCTCTCCTCATCTGGAAGTCTTTCAGTGTCTCCAATAATTTTTGTTGCCTATCTCTTGACCCCTTCTATTCCTGCCGCATCTTTTCGAGTTGGATTGACTAGAAACGAACACACACTTCCCGGCAAGACCACAGCACTGATTTATGTGCTGGCATTATCATACTCTCAGTAATATTTTTAATCCCATTCTTCCTCAAGTTTTCTCTGCTTATCTGGCTGTGGCTGTACACGGAGAGTGGAGGTTTGCACACGGGTGTCTCTGGTGATGCTGCTCTCCTCTTCCCAAATGGTTACAGGTAATTTAGACCCATCATGGTCCCAGTGCTCATCCCCTCGTGCAGCACACACTGCGTTTTAGCCTCTCTGCTCGCCAGCACACTGCCCAGCCCTCCAGCTTCCTCAGGGGAAAACCCTTGTGAGGTCTTCGAGCTCCTTTATTGATTAACTCCAAGACATCTCAGGCATTGGCAAATTTTGCTGTTTTGTTCTTTTTTTATTCCAAGCTCATGAACAAATACACTGCATAGTGCCAGGTCTTGCACACATCCCTGTTAAAACTTCAGCATAATTTTTTCTGTTGGCTCTCAGATGGTTCCTCACCCGCAGCAGCATCCCACCCTCCACCCAGCACTCCCGTAACCTCCCCGTCAGCCCAGCTTGCAGGAGGGGCAGCAATATTTCCCCGCTATTGACTGACCCACAACGCCCTAGGGAGGGACCACCCATCTGACGCTTCACAAAGTGGAGGCTGAAGACTTCTCCTTGCTCCCTAGGATACAAGATTTGAGACAGAACAAAGGCAAGGGATGGGAAAGAGGTTGGAAAACACTAACCAGGGACCCTGGACTTGGGCTCTGGCTTCCTTGGAGAAGACCACCACAGCAATAAAGCGCTGTGGTCCAAACGGCTGGGACAGGATCGCAACCATCTGGGGCCAAACAAATCCACTCTCCAAGGAGAGTCCTTCAGCGCAACCAGCTGACACATCTCCGAGCCCAAGCACGGCAGCAGGTACGTGCCCACACTACCAGGCGTTATTCTGGCCAGCAAGGGGGTCCCTGTCTCTGCTGGGCGAAGCCCTGGGTGCAGAACTGGCTGCTGGAGACACATGCAGAGTCGAAAACGTGTTTCCCTCCTTACCAGGATGTTTCTATTCAAATCAGTGTCAGCCATTCTGCAAGATATTTGCCTTTCTGCATTTATTTTCCAATAACAAAGCTGTCCCCAGCTCCTTAGAGCTGGTATTTTTATTTTATTTAGTTAATATTTTTAAACATTACTACCGCTATAATAAATGTTAACTATTTGTGCAGAGCTCTCAGTGCCTTGGCAGGGGCCTTTATATGTGCAAAATAACAGCAAATCATAATAAATAATAATAATAAATTATTATGGTTGATTACAAGGGAATGTGCTACATTTTTATAAGCTCTAGACCACCTACAGCTCACAAAATATAATGGGAAACATTAAGCCTTTAACTGGTTTTATACATTCCCTTCCCCCGCTTCCACTCCCCATGTTCTGTAATAGATTTACAAACAGTGTAAGGGGAGGGAAGGAAAAAAAAAAAATCTTCCCTTATAAGAATAGCATCAAAATTCTCCTCAGCTTTCCAGCTGCTGAGTGTTTCTGAAGCCTTCAGTGAAATGCAATTAGTATCTTTTACCGCCTGCCTTCTGGGGATACTGACATTATTATCTTATTGCAGTTTCACCTTGACATGCAGATCACAAGGCAGCGAGCTGGAGTCTGTCTCCAGACGCCTTGAATTGTGGCATTGCCCCAGCTGGCTCAGCGAGTCGAGAAAAGGAGGAAGAAAAAAAGGAGAGAAGAGCCATTTTCTCATCCTGTGGATCGCAGCTTTAAAAAAATGCATAAATATATAGGGGGAAATGGGAGGGGGGGAGGCAGGCAAACCCCTGTGCTGTGGGCAGGGTGGGATGGCGGGGAGGGGGTCTGCCAGTCGGGGAGTGGGCGCTGCTCTGTGCCATCCCGGAGCTGCCAGCACAGGCTGGGGCTTCAAGCAGGACCCGCTCCCCCTCCCCTCCAACCCCTCCACGGTTCAGTTCCATGTGGACGCGGTCCCAGATCTCTGCATTTCGCCGGGAAAAGGAAAAGCAAACTAAAAAAGGGACAGAGAGGAGGAAAAACCCACCGTCAGAATCACTTTACATCTCCTCAGAAGTGACCGCAGGGACACGGTGTGCCTCTCTGTAGCTGTGCTGGTGAGTTTGGCCCAGTGCGATGCTGAGCCATCCCATGGGGAGTGTCTGCACCCGTGGGGAATGTCATCTGCAGCCGTGCAAGGCTCTACACCGGGGCTGCCTGTGATCAGCAAAACGTGACATCCAGCTTCAGGGTGTATGCCAGAAAGAACAAGCTTTCCTATCTCTGCCAGGCAGCATTTCTCCAGCCCCGAGAGAAGTTTTAGGGATTCCCTGAGCCCATGTCTCCGAGCGCCAGCTTGAAACCTGCCCTGGAGACAATGAGAGAGGTGAGGATGACGGGGATTTTGAAGCCCATCCCCACATGCATGGTCTCTTAAGCAACCCAAAACCTGAAGCCAAAGCATCCCAGTGACTTCCAATATAGAATCACAGGCTGGTTTGGGTTGGAAGGGGCCTTAAAGCCCATCTAGATCCTCCCCCTGCCATGGGCAGGGACACCTCCCACTAGCCCAGGTTGCCCAAAGCCTCACGCAGCCTGGCCTGGAACCCCTCCAGGGATGGGGCATCCACACCTTCTCTGGGCAAAATCTGAATCCTCGAATCTGAACCAAGAACCATCCTGTAGGAAAGAAACTGCTGCTTAATCTTATTTAACACTGATGCATCCATTACCACAGGTGGGAAGCAATATTAAGCCATAAGACACAAAATGGATGGAGGGAACCTGGTTGGCTTCACCTTCCACAGGTCTGACCCAGGGCAGATACGAGGACCCTGATGTTTGTCAGATGAGCAACAGCCAGAGATGCAGTTCATGCACAAGACCTACACTGGAGTTGCAGAAATTGTGTTACCTATGGAGTCAGCAGAAAATCCAACCTGTTCCCTGCCTTTCTTCAGCCCATTCTTCTCTCTTATTACTGTTAATTAATACCGATTTTTTACATTCAACTCTAATGGTCTCATACCCCTGAGAAAACAATATATGATAACTTTCATGTATTCAAATCTCTCTACCCCTAAGAGGAATGAGATCGGAAGCCTCGAAGGACTCACACCCAGGGAGATCCCTCCACAACTGCCAAGTTCTGGCATTTTTAATTCCACTGGGAAATGAGAAGAAATGCTTTCCTGATACTTGGTTACTTCCAGTTCTCTACCCATCAAAAATCTCCACACCCAGACAGGTGCAAAAATAGGACTGACAAATATTTCCAATATTTCCAACCTTCCCCTGTCTCTCGTGCATCCCCCGTTCCTGGCCATCTCGCTGGCTGTACACGGGTGCTGCAAATCCCACCATGCAGGTCTGTCTGCTCAACACAGCAGCATGTGCATTTATCTCAAAATTACACCTCTGCTTTGAATATATGATTAAAAACACAAAACCCAGGTCATATAAATCTCTTCCCAACTATAATGGAACTCCCTAAGGCTGCCAGAGTCCACAGTGCCCTCTGGGGAGGACCAGGCACCAGGCAGTTCCTGTCCTAACGCACTGTTTCAGAACCACTATGGCGAGCAGGTTTGTAGGAACCCGAGCATCACCCCAGCTCACTTCTCTTGTACCATGACAACTGCTGACAAATCATCACGATAGCCCAATCCATAACTCTCCCATTTTTCTGTACAGGTGGGTTGTTAAAGTGCTGCCATGCAAGGCATCCTGCTGTCTCTTGAAATTTGCATGAAAATTTAAAAATATTTGGAATAAAGAACAGTTAAACAAAGACGCAAACACTAAATAAACCTCCTTGTTTTTCTGACGCTAGACTGGCACAGGCAGCTTGGAAGAATTAGTGATTCCAGAGAGCAACTGGCTAATTTCCAAGGGAACAGGGAGAGGGGGAAGAGAGGAACAGCAGTAATTTACAGCTTAGCCCATTTGTATTTTCTCTTTGAGCTCTCATCTGGATTACCAAATGCAAATTATTTATTGTATTTTATTGGCAAACCCTTTTAGTGCACTGGCATGTGAAATTCCTGATACCTTCCCAAAGCCCAGTTTTGCAGCTAAGACGCTGCATCCCTCCTGAGTCCTACTTTGAAAGGTGACCGTCCCTTCAAAACCCGAGCAGGCACCTTCACCATTACACCATCACGGCATGTGTCCACCAGCATCCTCACAGACCCCATCTCTCACGGGCAGCATCAGGCAGATCTCCCTGCACTATTGTTCCCTGCTGTTGTTACGATCTCGTGTGAATGCAACACGAGTGCAAAAGGACCCAGCTGGTATTAGAGACTGCTACTTTCAAGATTCTAAGAGAGGATCAAATGAAGGAGAAAATTAAATTAAACAAGCAGCACTTAATTATGTAGGCTGCTTTTGTACTCTCCCTTTCCTCTATGTAGTAGTTTCCACCTGAAAATCTTGAAGTGCTTTAGAGCTGGTAATTAAATCTCCGAACCGCTGCAGAGGATGCGAGGGGAAGCGTATGCAGTTCACTTGGTCTTGGCGGTTTGATTACACGTTAACTTTGCATCTCTCCAGACCTCTGCTCTGCCAGGACACTCCTTGCAAGTTAACCTAAGGTCTGTGCAAATGCTTGTAATAATGTTTCTGAATGAGGGAGTCTATTAAAAGGGAAGTCGCAGCCTGGATCAGGAGGGAGAGGGGATGTGTGGACAGTCCTCCTGGGTACCTACCCCCATGGAGAAACTGTTCTGGTGCAAGCATGGTGCCAGGGATCCCCCTGCTCTGGGCACCCCACCTGCACCAGCAGAACAGTACTGCTCCCCCCGCCTTTACTGCGGTCCACAGGGACCCAACCGCTATGGTTGCAAAACCCGACATGATAACGTCAGCTTGGAAAGCCACGTCACCTCTGTCACTCCATCTGGGATGTCTGAAACCAGCAACTAGGTAAGAGTACTAACGTGGGGGCCACCAAGAGCCAAGTTCATCCCCGCTCAAAGCCATCCACATAGGATGACACTTAGAAATGCCCATGATCATGTAGATACAGGACTTGGTGACACCCCTACTCCAGTGCAAAGCCCACAGCTGCTTGCACCCGAGCCTCTCACCCTTGCAGGTACGGAGCTGAGCACCTCATGGGGCCAAACGCTTGCCATCAACCTCACGTGGCCAAAGGCTTGCTGTCAGGGAAAGCTCCTCTATCAGAGTGGATCTTGTCCCCGTCAGCAGCCCAGAGCCCGGATCCACCCTGTCAGGACAGCCCTTTGGGCACGACAGCACACGCACCAGAGGCACCCAGGCTGTGTGTCGTCAACAAATTGCTTCAGAGAAGACTGGCTCGGTGGCATTTGAGAAGCTGTTGAAGAGCCGCTTCAGCATAATGTGGTTTAAGAAGTTATTTTCGGAGAGCGATGAAAGCACAGGGCGATGCTCATCTGGCAATCAAAAACATTAGCAGAAGTTCTGGATCCCAGAGATGATAAAAATTAAAATGTCCTTGAAAGCATAAGCAGAAATCTGTTTGGCACACATGCTATTGCAACACCAAGACAACTGTAAGGAAGGGGATCTTCCGGAGAAGCGCAGTTTCACAGCATGAGAAAGCCCAGCTCACGTTTTACAGTCTCCTGATACAAAACCAGCCTTGTGACTCTTGGATTGCTGCTCCTGGGCGGCAGGAGCCTCTGGGGAGGCTGAGACAGAGACAACGCCAAAGTTCCTGCCTTTCCAGGTGTGTTGAAGCGGGTGCTGCTCTGCAGCTGCCTCCAAGCTGCGAAAGCGGTGGGGCTCACAGAGGACACAGCACGCAGCGGAGGGGGCAAGGAGCCAGTAACCCACCCACTGCACAGCCCGGATGCTGGATTCCTGCCCATGGGGTTCACAGCTCAAAGGATCCCATTTCAGTAGCCCCAGTATTCTCTGACAGCGAGGAAATACTTCAGGAGTCAACAGATACTTGACATTTTTAATAGCCCAGGAAGTTTCTGCGGTTTTCCATTTTGCTTTGGATACCAAAGGCATGATTTTTCTCCTATTTATTCCAAGTAAAGCAAGAGTAACCCAGCAGCGCCAGCTGAGCTCCTCGAGCGCGACTCAGCATAAGGAGGAGCAGACCCAGCCTGCTGTCAGCCCAAACCAACCCAGAGAGCTGGGCAGCAAGGTGCTTTTCTGTGCCACCAAAAATGCTCAAATTGAGACAAAACCCAAAGTTATGATTTTGTGTATAAAACAAAACATAAAACTGGAGCAAAAAAGTATTTCCAATGAAAGCCTTCTTCTTTCTAAGCTTTTTAAACTTGACTATAATATATTTAAAATTTTACTATAAAGAAAAAAATGAAGGTCGGCTAAGAATGTCAGAATAAATGCTGTTCCTCCTCCCTTCAGAGAAAAGTTTTACCAACCATTTTTAAACAAGATTTCACTGAGCTCAGTGCAAGTCTATGAAAAACCTCAGGTGAATTGAAACCGCCTTTTCCCCTGGAAGCTGTTCCAAGAGCTGAGTTCTCCGCAGGACCAGCTGCTCACTGAGCCCCGGCTGCTGCTCCGGAGCCTGGCCAGAGCCCAGGGCCGTGGGGCAGCTCGGACGGGAGCTTCTCTGCTCAGAGCTTGGCGTGGCTGCCGGGGCAGTCCTGCTAGGACTCCAGAAACATTTTCCCAGATCCACCTTGACAACCTCATGTTTTTATTTTATTCTTAATTTTTTTTTCTCCTGGCTTCCTGCCCTCAAACATAATGTTAATGCTGAGGATCACACTCCCTCAATGCCCTCAGCCAAAGGGACTGGTGGATCTCCTGGTTGCACTACAGGCAGAGGAACTGGGCCCACGCCTGAGGAGCAAGATGAGGAGACAAAGCCTGGTTTCCAGCAGCCCTGCAGGGCATCGTGCAACCGCCTCCTCCTCCACACAGCCCCGTGGCTGCAAGCCAGCTCCCCCCACACCTGCTGGGACTGGACCCCCCTGGAAAGAAGTGGGAGAAGAGGCAAGTCACCCCACCAGCCTCAGCGAGGAGGACATCAAAGAGCAAGAGCCCATAAGGGTTAAGCTTTGCAGCATTTAGCTTCCAATAGAGAGGAGGAGTAAGGATGCACCTAACACTGAGCATTCACCCCCAAAGTGGGCACTCAGTTCCACTCCCTCGTTACCCCACGAATGGGGTACAAACCCCCTCCCGCAGTCACATCTGACCACTGCAACCAGACGGGCTGTGCTGAGGGATGGAGCAGGAGGGGACCTGCAGACCTGCTGGGCATGCAGGAGGAGCAATCTCAGGGTCATCCGTGTGTTTTCCATTCATATCACCACTCAGCAAAACGTACGACAACTCCACAAAGTGGGTGTCAGCCTCTCAGGCAAGCTGGAACCCAAACCTCAAGCTCTTTCCCCCAGGCGAGAAGGCTGCCCACAAAATAACAGAGAGGGTGGGTGGCCCTGGCTGTAGCCTTTCAAAGGCAGTTTGTCTATCCTCCTTCCCAGGAGAGGTTTCTGGCTGGAGGGTCTGGAGCTGGTGCAGACGTTGTCCTCCAATGGAGCGAGAGATGAGTCAGAGAAACCAGATCTGAACAGCGTGCCCAGGGGGATCCTGCTACATGGGTGACCCCCTGAACTGGGTGGTCTGGGTTCATTTCTGTTGCATGCAGCTCAAGCAAGTCTCCTGTGTCTTGGTGATAATATCTGCACCATTTGGGTTTTGGCTGATAAGAAAATCTGTGATTTAAAGCCCTCAGGAGTGCCGGCAGTCATAGGAAATAGGTAGGGCTTATTTGCCAGAGCACTCGGCATTTGCTACAGAGGTTTCACTCTTTCTCCACCCAAGATACCCAGGAACAAAAACATAAATAGCAAAGATTTAATCACTCCCATGCAAAAGACAATATTCTTTTTAATGCCCAGCAGTACCACTTTGGGAGACATTTTAATGTCAATTACAGCTTTCATTCCGCAGCACTGCCCCAAAAGTCCCCCTTTTCCCATCACAGCCCTGATGCAAACAGCCAAGGAGCCCATATGAGCAGGGTTAGCCCGGGAGAGCTACTGGAATTTCCACTTCTCCAGTAAGACCAGACCCTATTGTTCTCCCAGACTCTCCTGTAATGTTAAGAGCGATAGATAAAAATAACTCCGACTCAATTGTTGTGCTATTTATACACTGAAAAGTCAACAGCATAAAGGCTACCAGCCTTTGGGCTGCGCTGGAGCTGACAGACCTATTTTCCTCCTGCTTGCCCTTGTAGGTGCCATGGGGGGGAGCGATGATGGGGCAGAGGAAATCAGGCTGTTTGAAGATAAAGAGGCTTTTCAAAAGCCCAAAGGGCAGTTCAGCATGGAGCTTGCAGGGTAAAAAGGCCCATTTGGGCCATTGTGTTCCCAATGCCAAGCAAATCCATCACAATGGGTGGAGTCCGGGCTTGGCTGGGGGCTGTATTTGAGAAGAACCCAAGCTATCAGCTCCAGAGCCCAGGTCTTCAGCCGGACAATGAATAGGAAGTCTCCATCTTCTGGTGCTTGTCAAAGAAACAGATGGCTCTGAATACAGATGCAAAGCAACCCTCACCATTCCAAGCCCATCAAAGAAACCAGTCTTTCCAGACCTAAACTCCAGAAGATAATGGGGCTCATCAGGGAGATAACAACTGAATTTCCTCCATGTCATGCATCAGCCACAGGAAACAAAACTCATCTGCCAAATCTAGCTCTGCAAAATGCCCCTGATTTACTAAGCAACAATTTCACCCTACCATTTGGTAGGGAAAGTCACCTCATTCAGTGGGTTTAGCGCAGCAAAAGGCAGGTGAAGCTGGTAAAGCATCAGCATCTGGGCAAAGCGAGCATCCTCTCCTAGTCTGCCCAGTAGTTAACAGGTGCTTTGTTCTGCAAAATAGCCCCACACAGGGGCACCCAGACAGACAAAGTGACCAGCCAGGTATCACCTGCAGGATTCGCTGGGAAGAATGCGTCACCAAAGGGAGAATTAGGCAGGAAAATTCATTTTCAAAAAGGGAAAACACGTTCAGTTAATACAAATGCCATTCAGAATGAATGTATGAGCTCTGCTCATTTACTTTGAAATTACCCATTAACTACTGCACACTAATTATCTACCTTTCTGGTTTGGTTTGGTTTGTTGTTTTTTTTTTCCCACAGGAAAAAATCATTCCTCTTAAAACCAAATAAATGCCAAGAAAATCATGCCACCCACTACATTTATGATCAAAATAACCATTTCTTTTGATAACTTCCAGCCATTACAATGGCCCAGAGAAAATGTATTCAATGAAGATCACTCACTGCTGAATACTTTCCTCACTTCTTCCCTCAAACCAGTTATGGTTTTTTTTCCTTTTATAAGCAGGGTACTTTTTAATAGGGTAATTTGTACTACAAACTCCTGAAAACATGTTTTGATCTTCTTTTTTTTTTGTGATTCCTAAAGCCCTAGTTTCAAAATGCATACAGATAAAAGTGCTTTGCTGTTTTTATTTCTTTATTTCCCGATTGCTCACTAGAGAGCCAAAAGTCACTCCTTGCCTCTCAGTCAAGGTCTGAGTAAAATTTAGACACTTGCATAGACAATGAGACTTGTCAAATTATTCAGTAAAAGGCAGGAAGACATTGGCTAACATTTTCTAAATGCTGACATTATATGCTCTAGATTATACAGACCTTTAGGAAGGATTTAAGCACAAATTTACCACCATCCACTGCAGGTAGCATTTATTTTAGCACACTTGGAGAAGAAGAAAGAAAGTTTTACTCTATTTCCAAGCAAAGCAAAGGGGAATAAAGGAGTGATTTGTTGGTCTAAGAAGATCTCAACCAAAACAGGGCAAAACAGAGCTGCTGGGGCTGGGACAGAGCTGCCTCTGCTCTCCTCCAGCTCCCGGCTGCTCCTGCAAAACACTTTGTCATCCTGTTGTCACTTCACACCTCTCATCCTACCAGTCTTCATTTGTCTGCTGCTTCCTGACACAAACCAGGATAGATGTCAGGGAGGGAGGCTCTCTCTGGAGTTATTTGTTCATGCCATTTATTTAAGACATTTAATTTAGGAGGCTTGCCCAGTGCAAATAACCACACAAAGCCACCGTCAGCTTCCAAAAGAGCAGGGCTGCGGGAAAACATTTGATGTGTTGGATGGCTGAAACATCAGGATCCCGAGCACGTGCCTGGAAGGTGCTGCTGGATCACCATTTCCGTAGCTAAACCTTGAATTTTGACTACCTCCACTTGCAGCCACCCAGAGGAAAAGGAGTTTGGTTTTTGGAGATGCAGAGCAACCACCATCCCCTGGCAGGAGTATCGTCAGGGGGTTCCGCAGGTCAGGCCACAGATGTCCCAGCTGCAGGACACCCAGGCTGGGCACTGATCCTGCCCAGCAGGCAGCATCGGGGAGCAGTTCCACCCTCACCAGGGGAACAGCGGAGCAAGGGACACGCAACTATTAGTGGCCCCAAGATTAAACACCAGAACCTGCTTCCACCCTCTGCAGGTAACCTGAGACTAGAGACCTGAACGAACGTGAAGAGGCAGAAATATGGATTATGTACCTGAAACGTTGCAAGTCCTGTCTCCCACCATCATGTAAACTCCCTTCTCAAATTTTGGCAAGATTATAACTTTGCTTCTATAGAATGTAGCCATTCTCTATGGTAAAAGCCAAACCCGATCAAAGAAAGCACCCTTCTCCGTTAGTCTGCAAACGTGTTCACTTCCCACACCCACAGGGATCCCTTCTCTTTGACTCTGTCATGCCCCAACCCTAACCCCTTACATGTGGCCTTTGGGAAAGTGATTCCCAAAATGTTAGCAGGCCTCTGGAAACACAAAATGCAGCATCTGAGCATTACCTCAGCTTGACATTCATCTTACCTCACATCTAACTAATATCCATCATCAAAGATGACGGTGGCCGTGGACCCAGGGCTCTCAACCAGAGGGTAGGGGAGAAGTAGTTGGGCAAATCGTTAAGTATAAGGTCATCAGAGCCATACCAACTGGTCCCAGCTCTTTTTTAAGACCAAAATGGGTGTTTTCCCCTTATTAGGCACCCATCTGTGTCACCCAGCTCTAATTAAGCATCTGCTCTCCAAGAGGCTAACAAGTTCTTTTGCTGATAATCCCAACCGGCTTGGCAGCATTATTTATAATACAGCCACGGTGAGCCTCTGCTCCGAGTCGCTTCATTGTTAGAGTAAGATGTAACCATATCATTATTTTAGGAGACATATAAAATATAATCCAATTATATGGTGGATACGTGGAATTCCCGATGATTTGAGAGCATGCCGCTTTATTCGGGGGGGGGAAAAAGATTTAAAGAGACAGGTTGTCACTGGGCATCAAAGGATTTGGGATGATATTTAGGATAACAGTTTATAGACATGGAGCAAATCCTATTATAATGCCACATGGCCGTCAGGCTGTCACGGTGGCAGGTACATTGCATGTCTGAGTAAAGATGCCAGCCAGAAGCATGGTCATCTGAGAGATGCTGCACGTTCTAGTCGGCGTGTCCTGTGTTGGGTGGGGAATTGGAAGGCTTTCATGTGTATCAGCAGCAGAAGGATCCAGACAACCTCTGTGTTATCCTCTGCTCTGCAGCATCCTCCCTGCTGGCGGCATCCTGGGCTACAGCAGCACCCTGATCCTAAAGGGTGTGAGTTTGGGTTTATCCTGCAATCCCCTGAGGACAAGGCAGGGAAAGAAACATGAATGCAACCAGAGGAGTGAAAACGGGCATTTACCAAAGCATTTGCTCTGGATCCCTGACCCTGTGCGAGACCGGAGCGATTGCCAGTCAGGTGACTGCGATGCCTCCGCATGGCCCAGAGCTTCCTTTGCAAAGAGGCTGATTCAAACCCCGTGGACAAGAAGCCTCCCCATGGACTTCACCCAGCCTTGGTTTAGGCCCAGCAGCCACAGGAGAAACAGAGAGGAGAGCTGGGAGGGCAGCAGCACCCGAGGAGCCGCCTGCTCTCAGGAAACCACTCATGGCACAAGCATGTTTTTGGGCTATTTTTTTTTTGCAAATGACTCATAATCAACAAAATTCCAAAGACAGTGAAAGCGTAAAAGCTGCTTCCTCACCCAGATGCCATGGGAACTCTCCAGTGCCACAGGGATGAGCTCAGATGCACCCAGAAAACAGCCCAGATGGATGCAGATGCCACACGGCTGCATCAGCTCGGACCAGGAGCCGCTGGGGAAATGCAAAATTCATACCAGCATCGGCCAGAGCTGAACAGGGACTTGCAGCCCCCATCCTGCTGTGCCCAAGGTGCTGCAGGGGAACACAAACCATCCCACCACCCCCCTCAGCCAAACAACGTGTGCAGCAAAGAACTGCCATTCCTGCCTCCTTTGCTTTTTTCCTTTGCTCTTTTATCTCAGCAGCACTCACAAGTCTATGAGCTCGACTGTCAGCAGCCCACAGCAGCGCCCGTCTCTCGGCTCGCCATCTGCCTCGCTGCTCCCCGCGCTTGTATTTTGGGTATTTAGTCCCCGACGGTGCATGGGACTGTGCCACGGTGGCACCCATGTCCCCAGAGACGTGACGCACACTGAGATGCCACCCACCATGGTGAAGGATTGAAAGAATAAATAGAAATTTGTTGAAGGGGACGTGCTTTCCTTGCATGCGGTCCCTGGGGAGTTGAGAGGACTGGCAGCAACAGTACATAAAAGCTCTGGATAGTTTACACAATAGAGGAGGATGATACAGGTCTCAAAAATCCAGCAAAGCAGCCTCCAAATTAAACCTCAGCCTTGCTGCGGCCGAAGGCTCTGCCAGCTTGTAAGGAGAGTGAGTCTGCAAGTTAGCAGGAGCCACAAGACCCTTTTTTTTTCTTTTCTTTTGTAAATGCAGGTATGAATCCAGCTAGTGCAAAGGGCAGTTACACCCACAGCATCCTTCCCTGGGTAAGTGCTGAAAGTAATTTCCACCTTGTAACCCTGCCTCCTGCGAGGAGCTCTGCAAAGGGAGACAGACACATGCCCTGGTCACGCAGATCCCGAGCTGCAGAGGTTTTTGGTGTCTAAGGCTCTGCAGGGCCATGCTGGGGTAAACGAGGTGCAGCGATGTGCCGCCGAGGTGAGGGACGAGCCGGAGCTGGCAGCACCGGGAACGCTCCAGCAGCGGCCAGATGGGCGCAATAAAAGGCTCATTAATGGGGATCGTTGGACCTCAATCTCAGATTGCTGGATGAAACCTCCGCAGTAAGTATCATTATTATGGCACTCTCAATCAAGTCAAGCAGCTTTATGACAAAATCAAAAGTTGTGATCCAAGCAGGAGAAGGATGGGGTAAGCAGCCTATTTATTCTGCGTTGGGTTCACGGCAAAGACCCAGCAAGCTGCCAGGACACAGGAATGATGGCCACATCCTCCGAGCAGCCGGGGGCAGCTTTAAATATCATCACAGTGTTCTACCTTCTCAAACCCAGACATCCCAGGGTCCACAGCAGGATTATGGAGATACTGGTACACCAGTCTGCAGCTCAGAAACAAGAGGGGAAAATCTCCTGGGGATGGGCTCCCACTGTCCGTATCCAAATCGCTGTTTATGGGCCAGGGAGAGCAGGGTTTGCATGCCAGGTTCATCTGCACTTGTGATGAGCTCAGCATGAAAACGTCACTTGAAATGTGTTACCTGTTTAGTGTGACTGCCTGTATCATTTTCCTCTCATCCCTGCACAGACACAAAATGTTAAAGTAAGGCCCTTTACAGTCAGGACTTGACATCTGCAAGACAGGACATGAAAAGACACAGAAAGCTCTGGGGAGAGCCGCTGACCAAAGCCAGCCAGCACACATCCAGGGAGATGAACCACAGCATCCCAGCCACACACTGCGGTCTTCCTACAGAGCACTTCATGCTGCATTTACTTGTGACGACTCTTTCTAGATGCCTTTGTCCATCAAAATCCTTTTCACTGATTTGCACTCCCCTGTCTCCATAATATCTGCTTTTCTTCTACTCCATATGCAGCAATTTTGCTCCTTTGAGCTTGCAGAGTTCAGGTGCCAGCAGCCAGAGCTGGTGCACGCACGAGGAACTCCCAGCCCTTCCCGGCAATCCCAGACACTCCTTTCTTGGCCAAAGGCCTGATCTTTCTGCTTGTCCTGAATATGTAAGGCACCTCCAAAGAAAGGAGGAGCAGGATGGGTTCACCACCAGGCTGGTGGAGGGGGTACCACAGCCAGGCTGGGATGGTGAAGTGGAGCCATCCTCCATCTCCCACCCACGGCTGTGGGTCAGCAACGCCATGTGGCACCAACCGAGGACCTTCAGATTTTGGGAAGATGACTTCTCGCTCCTCACCTGCATCTAAACCCATGGATTTCTCAGCTCCCTTGCCAGCACATCTCAGCTGTCATCTCCGCTCAGAGGCAGAAAGCAGAGATGCGCGGCTGCAGAGCTGCTGCTGAGTGGCAGGGAGGGAAGGAGATCAGAAGATCATTCTCTGAAGAATTAAGATCCTAATCTGCCTTAAGCTGCTCAGGCCCTGCCGAGGCAGCAGCTCATCAGCAAGGACGGGCAGATGAGGCAGAGCAAGGCGTAGCCTGGCATGGGGCTTGCAGCCACAAAACAGAGCCTTGCAAAGCAAAGATCAAGCTTCAGTTAGACTTTGCCCTTCATTATGTAAGTTTACCATCGCCCTCGCTCATTAAAAGCCAGTGGGAAGAAGCTGCAGGTAGGAGGAAGCATCAGAGGGATTATCCAAACCGCAGCTGTGCGAGATCTGATATCTCTTGGCATCATCAGGCACAAGAGCCAAAGCCTCTTCCTCCTCCTTGCAACACCTGCCCATCCCGCAGAGAGCCGCGGACACTTGCTGCGTCTGCAGCATCGCTCCAGAGCAGGAGCAGCCACAGCCTCTTCCCAGACAAGCTTCTCTTCTCTTTTGACGGTATTTATTGCACCAAGAAGATGCCACAGCCCAAAGGATGGTTTAGTCCTGGGGCTTTTTGAAAATGCCAAGGCACCGGCAAACAAGGCAAAATGAGTCTGACCAGGAGCCCCTCGCTCATCACCCCGGTGCTGGCACAGACAATTCAGTGAGGAGCAGGGATGGTATTCCCCGGCTGACCCCAGGGGACAAGGAGGCCTGGCAGGGAGCTGCTGGTGCTGCAGGAGGCCATGGGGAACATCCCTGTCCAACGGACACTGACACCGCGTGGGGTCTGTGCTTCCTTCAGGGCAGTTTTGTCCCCACAAGACTGCAGCAGACCCCAATCCCTTAGCTGTCACTGCCAAAATGTGCTCCTGGCATTGGGCAGGAAGGGAATGCACACAACATGCGCAAGAGAAGACAACGACTGTGGGCAGTTGTGGTGCACGCCTGCCGTGCGTGCAGGTGGAAAGCTGGGTGATAGCAGCAGTGCTACAGCTTACCCCGTGCCCCAGGACCAGGCTCAGACTGCGAGCAGCAGGAATACTCCTCTTGCAGCGAGGGGGCAATTTGGAAGCTCAACTCTTTCAAACCCCATGGTATTTTCCTTCATTACTTCTTCCACCTGGGAGCAATATCCTGCTGCTCCAGGGGACCTTTCCAGCTGACTGCAGCCATTCCCCCTCCAGCACTTTGCATTTAGCTCCACGCAAGAGGGGCAGCTTGGCCGTTCCCAACCTCTCGGCTTGGGGATGCTGCTGCAGGGTGCCAATGGGAAAGGCACGTTCCCAAAATACACTGAAATTGAAACCAGACGATCCCCACTGCATAGCGAAGAGGAGGAAGGGAGTCAGTGAACAAATATTTGTCTGGCTACCCTGCTTTCTAGCACAGAAAGTCTGAAGAAGAAAATAATCCAGCTTTCCAGTAAAACTCAACCCACTGATGCTGCCGACAGTCTGGGATC
>WKFP01014390.1:829137-840134 GCA_011057875.1 Pterocles orientalis
CCCCTGTCTCCATAATATCTGCTTTTCTTCTACTCCATATGCAGCAATTTTGCTCCTTTGAGCTTGCAGAGTTCAGGTGCCAGCAGCCAGAGCTGGTGCACGCACGAGGAACTCCCAGCCCTTCCCTGCAATCCCAGACACTCCTTTCTTGGCCAAAGGCCTGATCTTTCTGCTTGTCCTGAATATGTAAGGCACCTCCAAAGAAAGGAGAAGCAGGATGGGTTCACCACCAGGCTGGTGGAGGGGATACAACAGCCAGGCTGGGATGGTGAAGTGGAGCCATCCTCCATCTCCCACCCACGGCTGTGGGTCAGCAACGCCATGTGGCACCAACCAAGGACCTTCAGATTTTGGGAAGATGACTTCTCGCTCCTCACCTGCATCTAAACCCATGGATTTCTCAGCTCCCTTGCCAGCACATCTCAGCTGTCATCTCCACTCAGAGGCAGAAAGCAGAGATGCGCGGCTGCAGAGCTGCTGCTGAGTGGCAGGGAGGGAAGGAGATCAGAAGATCATTCTCTGAAGAATTAAGATCCTAATCTGCCTTAAGCTGCTCAGCGCCATGACAGGCCCTGCCGAGGCAGCAGCTCATCAGCAAGGACGGGCAGATGAGGCAGAGCAAGGCGTAGCCTGGCATGGGGCTCGCAGCCACAAAACAGAGCCTTGCAAAGCAAAGATCAAGCTTCAGTTAGACTTTGCCCTTCATTATGTAAGTTTACCATCGCCCTCGCTCATTAAAAGCCAGTGGGAAGAAGCTGCAGGTAGGAGGAAGCATCAGAGGGATTATCCAAACCGCAGCTGTACGAGATCTGATATCTCTTGGCATCATCAGGCACAAGAGCCAAAGCCTCTTCCTCCTCCTTGCAACACCTGCCCATCCCGCAGAGAGCCACGGACACTTGCTGCGTCTGCAGCATCGCTCCAGAGCAGGAGCAGCCACAGCCTCTTCCCAGACAAGCTTCTCTTCTCTTTTGACAGTATTTATTGCACCAAGAAGATGCCACAGCCCAAAGGATGGTTTAGTCCTGGGGCTTTTTGAAAATGCCAAGGCACCGGCAAACAAGGCAAAATGAGTCTGACCAGGAGCCCCTCGCTCATCACCCCAGTGGTGCTGGCACAGGCAATTCGGTGAGGAGCAGGGATGGTACTTCCCGGCTGACCCCAGGGGACAAGGAGGCCTGGCAGGGAGCTTCTGGTGCTGCAGGAGGCCATGGGGAACATCCCTGTCCAACGGACACTGACACCGTGTGGGGTTTGTGCTTCCTTCAGGGCAGTTTTGTCCCCACCAGACTGGAGCAGACCCCAATCCCTTAGCTGTCACTGCCAAAATGTGCTCCTGGCATTGGGCAGGAAGGGAATGCACACAACATGCGCAAGAGAAGACAACGACTGTGGGCAGTTGTGGTGCACGCCTGCTGTGCATGCAGGTGGAAAGCTGGGTGATAGCAGCAGCGCTACAGCTTGCCCCGGGACCAGGCTCAGACTGCGAGCAGCAGGAATACTCCTCTTGCAGCGAGGGGGCAATTTGGAAGCTCAACTCTTTCAAACCCCATGGTATTTTCCTTCGTTACTTCTTCCACCTGGGAGCAATATCCTGCTGCTCCAGGGGACCTTTCCAGCTGACTGCAGCCATTCCCCCTCCAGCACTTTGCATTTACTCCACGCAAGAGGGGCAGCTTGGCCGTTCCCAACCTCTCGGCTTGGGGATGCTGCTGCAGGGTGCCAATGGGAAAGGCACGTTCCCAAAATACACTGAAATTGAAACCAGACGATCCCCACTGCATAGCGAAGAGGAGGAAGGGAGTCAGTGAACAAATATTTGTCTGGCTACCCTGCTTTCTAGCACAGAAAGTCTGAAGAAGAAAATAATCCAGCTTTCCAGTAAAACTCAACCCACTGATGCTGCCGACAGTCTGGGATCGCGGCGGCTTGGTACCTTCCCAGTGCTTGGTCTGGTTTTCTTTTGAAGAAACCAACAGAGCAGGGGGGAAGGAGGTGGTTTCAAAGCACGCAAAGCCAAACTGCCGAGCAGTAAATCAGCCAACACCTTCCTCACTGCTCCAGGACATTAAAAACCGTGCCAGATTCTTTTGCTCTCAGCACCATCAGCTTTACAGCCCCTCCAGAAGTCCCAGGACCATCTCACCGTGTGTCTCGGGTCACATCTGGATGGCAGGGCAGAGGGCTAGGCTTGAAGAAGACTGGCCAAGGTGGGCACCAAGGTGGTGGTCACATATATTATCCCACTGGCACAGGACGGTAATTCTGCCAACAGGAGGACTAACGAAGCCTGATTTGCTGTGCACCATGTCTCATTGCCTGGCATTTTATCCAAGGCAGATGGCGGGTTCAACCCCTTAGCAGACACTAAAGAATCTAGAAAGGCGACAGATGTGAATGTCCTGGCCATGAGAAAAGCTTCTGAGAGCATCCCACTACAGACTTCAGACACCGCACTTAGAGAAACCTTAGTCAGGAAGAGTTTCTCTAGTGTTAATATCTCCTAACGTGACTGTATTTTCTGCCTGTTTAAGATCTCTTTTCCCAGGTGGGTCCTCTGATGTTTCACACCACCAAAACCCACGCTGCAGCCCTTCTCAGTGGGGTCTTCTACTATTAAAGTCTCTTTCCTTTACCTGCCCACCAACTTCTATGAAACGTGTAGTTAAAATCACTGAGATTTGACTCCTTCAATCAGACGCCACTGAAGCACAGCTCTGAGTTGAGAAGTCAGGCTTGACAACCAGTTTCGCCTGAGTACAAGGAGTGCCATCACCTAAGGCACGCTTCTTTAGGAGCCAAACTAAAAATAACGCAGAAAAGCCCATATAAAGAGGATCTCTAGTATTTTCTAGGGTAAAACAAGTGTAAAGGTCTGAAGTGAATCCTTGCTCACACCCTCACGACATGCTGACATTCCCCGCCAGCTCATGCCTCTCCCACAGTGGCCGCCGTGACCAGCCTGCTTTGCCAGGCGCTGGCACCAGCCAAGGAAATTTCAATGCTTGTGGCAAGCTGTGGCCCAAAGAGCAGCTTGTTTTCCACTGCCCGGAGCCTGCAGATTTAAATATGGCCCTGTGCTTGAAAACACGGCCCTTGTTTTTTAATGGAAAGCCTCATCCGTCTTAAATATCCTCTCCATCCAGGCTGTGGCACAGCATGGTACTTCCTACCACCTGCCCTGCACGGCTGAGGTCCAAAATAAAAGAAGAAAAGGAGTGTTGCAAAAGCAAGGCAGCATGGTCAGGCTGCTGCTTTGCTTGTTCCCATGTCCTAGGCAGGGAGATGGAAACATTCCCAAGATTTCAACTTGCGCCAGCCTTTAGAAACATGAGGCTGGTTATAAAAGCATCTGTTCAGTCTGCCAAGGCAGCAATGGATGATGCAGAATTCTCCAGAGCGAGGAAGAAGTGCAAAATCCCAGCTCCCTACAAAAAGCAGCACTCACGGACAGCTTTGGGAGAGTCTGCTCACACTCACCAGCCTCACCTGGGTGGGGGAGAGGGGACGAGACCCACCCAGCACAGGGCTAAAGGCTTTCTTTGCATCATGCCATAATAAACAAGGGAAAAATGATAAATAGGAAAGGATTTGCAGAGTTTCCCTCTGGCACCAAGGCCCTTGCAGAAGCAATCGCCACTGCTCTCCTGAGCACAGCTCGGCTTGCTGGGAGAGGAAAAGCTTTAGCATGCAGGCGTGCACGTGGATGCACACATGCACACACACGGGGTGAGCACTGCTCTTTGTGCATCCACACTGATGCTCCGGGGGCCGACAGAACACTGCAGCACCGGCCACCACTGCAGGAGCAGCCTGGCACTCAGCCTGGCAGCAGGAGAAACCATCGCTGCTTCAGCAAAGCAGCCCATACCTTATTTGAGTCGAAGAGACGGGGGGAGGGAGAGAAGGGAAGAAAGAGGGGAAAAAAAAAATACTAAACCCCTGCCTCAATGGGAAAACACTACAATCCAACGCAGACAGGATGAAACCAACCCAGTACAACATGGTCCGGTTAAACTCGCAGCCCTGTATTATTCCCAGCTCGCATTAAGTAGCTCTGTAGTGTTAGTGCTGTTCTCGAAAGATAACTTCACCTTTCACCCCTTAAGCTCCGAGATACTCCTAAAAGTACCAGCATGTTATTACGAACAGAAGAGCAGTGTTAATGCTGAAATGCTCTATCCCCTTCTCCTCCCTCCTTGTCACTGCTGGATTTTAAAGCAAAGCATTATTAAAAAAAATAAAATATATGCTGGGAATGCAGCATCCCCTTTCAGCCGCACATCCTGCATGTGGAGACCCCCCTGGTTTTGCACAGCGAGTGCCAAGGCGTTGCTCTTTCCAGCCTCCTCTGTCGTTATGCCTTGAAATTTCCTGCCCTTTTGTTTCTCAAAGCCACCAGGTTTCTGCTGTCCCTGCCACCCTTGTCCCCTCTACAAGGCAGGGAGGGATGCATGTCCCTCGGAGGGCAGGGACGATGCTGCAGCGAGGACCAAGCAGAGTCAAGTCATCTTCATGCTCTTGAAAACACCCAAGCCAGCAATTAGAAATGCCTCAAAACCAAAGTGCTTTAAAGCTCCTGGGGCACATGCTGCCTCCCACAGCCAGGGCGAGCTGCTGGTGCTGGGGGAGCCACGAGGGTTCACCCTGCAAGGTCTGGGCTGGCAGAGCTACACACAGCCTGTCTCCCTGCCGGCACTTCCCAAATGCCAGGAGGAACCTCTCCCCTCCCTCCCCATCCTCCCTCCTGCAGGCACATCACCAGCCCCTGCCTCAGCTCTTCCTCCCAGGAACTGCTGCTTTATGTTCGTGTTGCCTTCCTGAGACTGTAAAGTCTTTGGGGGCAGGAACACGCTGTAATCTGTGTTTGTCAAGTGCCATGTAAACGGCTAGCTAAATGTGTTTGTTTTCAAGCGTTTATTTGTTTTGCAAAGGGGTAGATACAGGGAAGCACAGGGAGGAATAAGCAATGGGTGCTGGAGCAAGCTGGAGCCTGGCAGAGGATGGGGAGATGCTGCCATGTCCCAGCAAGGGCTGAGGTGACCCCATGGAGAAAGGCAGATGCCACCAGGAAGATTTCCCTCCCCCTTTCTTCCCTGATTCCCAGTCGGGGAGGGCTGGGGATAACCCCCAGCCGTACCCACAGCCCTTGCCCACACTTCAGAGACCAGGGCCAGTCAATCCACTGCCCCCCAGCTTCTGCATCCTCCCAGTTCTGCTCCTGCGGGCTCACCCTCTTGACATCACTCTTTTAAGTGGGGCTTTACACGTTTAGGCAGCTATTTTTCTGTCTTCTCCTTGACAGGCATACCCTGCGTCCTTCTTCCTCTGCTGGATCAAACCCCTCCTGTCCCCTTCTCTCCCGCCTGGCTAATGACACTGTAATCACTCCCACGGTGGCATCTGGGGTGCTTTGAACGCTGAACAGAGAGGCAGCCCAGCAGAAAACAGCCTGAGTTTGGGGAGGGGGCAGTTTGCCTGAGGGTAACAATGTCTCTTACACTTGAAATGAAATGTAACCGCGTTGAGGAGTGGGAAAGAAAAGAGAAAAAACTTTAGCCCCTCCGGAGGTTCAGGAGCCCTGAGGCTGTTGGCCGCTGGATTCGTGTACACTGCACTTTAAAAAGTGCCTAAAAAAGCAAGAATCCACTAACCGGTGGACTGTAAAATATCCTATCAGCAGCCAGCCGTACGCGGCGAGGATGTCATGCCATGGGGTTAGCAGCAGTATCATGCGCAAGGTAAAGATGCTTCATTGCATATATTAAAGGCAGCCTGAGCCCTAAACGCACCCTAAAGAAGATGGATCTCCTTGGGAGGCTGGGATCTATTCATCACAATCTGATTTCTAAGTGTCAATTAATCTTACTGCTTGTGTGTTGTTCCCCAGCCCTGACACATCTCTCACTATCCCTGACTTGGAAGAGTAATGGGAGACAGTGTTTGAGTATATAAAAGATAATTAATAGAAAACATCCTCCCTTTAAAAAACAACCACCAAACCAAGCTTTTAGTATAATATGTCTTTCCACCAGCATCCATTTCCACAGATACCACTCGCAGCTACTGTCATTTGGGGAATGTTAATTGCCCAGCAAGAAACTTAGTGTTTTAAAAGGGTAAGAACGATCCTTTCAAAGTATGCACCTAATACAAAAGAAATGGTGATTTCTTTAATCGCCTATTGTTCCCCTCTCAGCACTGAGCCCTTCCCTGCCTTTTGCTCTGACACTACAAAAAACTGCAGAGCCCCTGGCATGGAGAGATGTAATGCAGTGAGATAATCTGTTATTTTACTTATAACATAACTTGGAGGGAAATAAAACATGTTGTTGGGGCTCGGCAGAGCCTGTTGCTCCCAGGGAGCCATGGCGGGACACTGATCCAGCAGCGGGGTGAGGAGGGGGAGGAGATGGAGCTGGGTTTGCTGGCTGCGGATGCGAAAATACTGACGGTGGCAATGCAGGCTGCTGGAAGGAAGGCTCCAAGGGCAAGATTGGAGCATGGCAGGAAAAAGTCCTGGAAATTGGGAAAAAAAGATAAAATCCTTTCCTGTATTTGAAAGAGGAGAGGCTCCTCGTGGTGAATGAGGTTTAGTAAAAGGGATTTGTTGGTGAATAGTAGGGGTTGGAGTGGGACTGGGTTGACTGGGTTTCCTGTATTGGTTTTTCAAAAGCACCCAATATGGAGCTGGACAGGATCCTCCTTGCTCCAGGAAAAACTGCTGGGAAAGCCAGCGAGGGAATGAGGGGCCATCTGGGTGGGTCAGAGCCCAGCTGAATGTGGACGTGGCTTTGCAGGAACCAATTTCTGGGAGGAAGGGTGGAGGAGCTGCACTGCTGCTCAAGACGCTAACCGTGAACCTAAATATCTTTGCTCTGCCCCTCATAGAAGCTGCAAAATATCCACATTTGGCAGTGTCAGCCCAGGAGCTTTTCCCGAGGTATTCTGTCCCTTCATCCCCAAACTAATCTGTCCGGCTTGGGATACTGTGGCTGTTTCGCAGCTGGGCCAGGACCATGGTCCTTGCACTAGGGGCTGCATCTCAGCTGCATCTTGACATCTGGAAGACTTCAAATACCAAATCTAGTCCAAATCTAGGCAGAAAGCCCTTGCAGCTGCAGCGTGATATGGGACACAGAGGATGGGGTTGGCAGAAATGATCCATTTTGCTTTTAGTCACCTTTAAAACGTACTGTAATTCCTGCCTGGAGGGGGTCAGGGAACATTCCCAGGAGTTTGTCCTTCCCACTTTGTTTCCTGAGAAATCTTAGCAGAGATTTAAGGCTTAAAAAAACCAAGAGGCCGTTGGAAAGACACTTTCCTGGGTACCTCCATCTGTGATCCTTTGACCCCTCTTGGCTTCAGCTGGTCTTGGTGAGTGTTTCTGGGGTGCTGCTTCCCAGGCTTCCATTGGGGTTGGTGGCAATGACACACACGATCAGGGAGAGACCACGGAGCCTTCCAGGATATCCTTCCAGCCACGCACAGCTTTCCAGCCAACACACACAAACCAGAGCAAGCAGCACCGCCCCAGCCGCCAGAACAGCAAAGGAGGGTGGCACTTTCCTAATTTCACCAACAGGAGAAAAAGCCTACAGGGTCTGTCTTGCAAAGGAAACCACCACCACATCACCCTGCTCCGAACAACAGCTAAAGCTCCCTGCGCTCCGAGGATGGGAGATGCAGTCATCAGTTTGGAAGGGAAGGCAGGAGCTGTCAAACCTATTCAGGTTTCGTCAGCCTGTATAAACAAGCTGTGAATCTTGTAATTACAGGTTCCCCCTTGGGATTTTGGCATGTCTACTCCTAACCCAACCTTGGAAAGTACAGAAGATATAGAAATGAAACCTAATAAAACCTAAATATTATCTTCTATGTTCTGAGGCTCAGCAAAGGTTTGATTTACATTTCTAGCAAAGGTTCTTGCATCTGAAGCAATGGCTTGTATATTGTATTTGTCTAAGATTATAGGTACTTTATGGCATTTACTATATCTTGCAAATATTCTGTAAAGCACTATCGACAGAACAATTATGGCAGAGGAGAAAGAATAACAGTTTTGAATCAACTCCTGCTGGAAGAAAAAATGGATTTTTGCCCTTTGCTACTGCAAACAATCTGCAACTCAGTGATGCTTAGCAGCACATGTTAGAAAAATACTGCCAAATTAAACCCCCCTGACTAGTTTTTACAAAAACTCGCAGCCCAATTATGCTCCTGGGAAAGGGGACAAGGTCTCAGAGACTCTGGGTCACAGCAGCATGTCGGAAAAATTTGCTGTCCTGCAGCCGAGAGCAGCAAACCTCACCCTACATGTTCATAACCAAGCCTGCACGCTGACACTGCAGATAAGACCTTTGGCTACACCACTGGAAATGATCTCACTCCTCACCTTCGCTCGCAGCCTTTCCCTATTGCTTTTCCAACATAAGCAGCTGGGGCAGAGTTTTGGGGGCAGCAAAGGGCACGAGGCTCAGGGTGAGTCACCGCTGTGCAGCCCCGGATGCCCAAACGAACACCCAGCCTTCCTCCGACTCCTAACAGGAGCTCTTGTTTTCTCCTACAACGGAACCATCCCCCTCTCCAGTCTGTCCGGACTTGTCAACAGCCTGCCAGAGCTGGAGGGGAGAGGCAGCTGCCGGGGAGCGGGGTGCGCACCCCCGCGCCGTGCCACTGATTGGATGGTGGCGGAGGGATGATGTTTGCATCCTATTTTTAGTCCAGCCTGCAGCAGGCTGTGAGCGCCCAGCCGGGGCTGCGGGAACAATGCCACGGCAGACGCTTATGCTCAGAGACGTTAAAATCCCACGCTCAACACCCGTGCCACTGAAGCAAACAGCAACTTGCCAGAAAAAAAAAAAAAAAGAAAAAAAAGACTTTCCTGCATTTGGGGATTCTCCCCAAATCTTTGTAGGTAAGTACAAAAGGTGCGAGAGCTTCACAGAAGCTGAGGTTCTCGTCCTTCCCCAGCTTCTCCTCTTGCAGAGCACAGCAGCGGCACTCGGATCCTGCAGCCTCCATCCCAGCTCACCCTGCGAGCTAACGCACATCTCCCCTAAGACCAGCCTCAGCGTGGCGTCACAGCAGTGCAAAGAATAGAGAGCAAGGCACCGAGACATCGCTGGGGCCAGACATGAAACCAGCTGGTCTGCGTCCCTCCCCAGGACGCGGAGCCAGCACCGTCATGCCTCAAAGCACCGCAGCTCGGGGGTCCCTGGGAACAGCCCCCACTGCAGTGGCCGCACATCTCCATGCGGGCAGGAAACCCAGCACCCCGGTTTGCTGTTGACATGGGGGTGCAGTTATACCAACGCTCTACCCCTACAGACCCTGGCTGCCAGCTTAACCCCAAATCTGTGCAGGGTGGGCACCGAGGTGGCTCTGCTCCTCCACGTGCCAGCCCTGCTGGTCCCACAGGCTGCAGGGACCTTTGCTGTGCACCGGTCTGCACTGGACGGTGGTGGAGGACAGGAACACGACCTCCCCTTTACATGACTTCCTCTTGCTGTGCGAAATCGCTGAATGTCAGTGCTTTCCCACTCCATAAAATGAAGGTCTGACCTCCAGCATGCCTGCAGAGGAGGTGGGAGGCAACTAGAGGAGCCCTTCAAGGGGACAGAACAAAGCCACGGTCTCACGTCCAGTCCATGGGGACTGAAGGCAGCTCACGATGCCTGGGGTTGTGTTGCCCATCCCTGGAGCACCAGACCCTGCTGCTTTGCAGGCGTGAAGCAGCTCAGACACAGCCTCAATGAAGCTGAGAGCTGCCAGGTACGAGCTGCTTGCAGAAGAGACCTCCCAAGGGATCTAGTTTGTGAGACACCTGGAGCCCAAGCTGGTGGCCAGGGATGCTCCAGGTAACGGCTGGCGAGTGTGTGCACGCTGGGAGAGAGCGTTTCCTCTGTGCCACCTCCCTGCTCTGCTGCTGCCAGCTCCGAGTGTGGCCCCAAAAAGCCATTTGATAGCTAGGGGTCAACCTGCTAATGGCAAACTGCCCTCCTGGGGGATCTCAGGGGACATCTCATCTTTTCTCAAGCAAAGCCCAGAAAGACCCAGGAGAGAGTGTGGCACTGGAGAGGACCAGGGAGGACCCCAGGGACCCAGACAGTGACTGGGGCAGGCTCGGAGGTGGCCGGGGGCTGCACAAGGACTAGAGGTGATCAGCGACCGCAGCTGCCTCTGGGCTCAGCCCAGTGACATGGGGACTTGCACCTTCCTCGTCCTGGACACCATGGGGGTCTTGGCAGACCCCTGGCGAAGCCCAGACACTGATGCTATGCAAAGCATCTGCCCTATCTGGTGGCCAATGCCTTGGGGGACCACCCCCACTGCTAAAGGGGTCTCTGCCCCAGCCCTGGCTCGTGCCCAAATTGTTTGAGGCATAAAACCCACCTGATGTTTCCTTCCTGGGGGAAGCAGCTGAGACGCACGTGAACGAAGCAAAACACAAGCACAGAAAACACGAGGAAAAGCTCTCTCCAGGCAACTGCCAACACGTGCAAATCATTTGGAAGCAGTCACACACGTGGCAGCATTGCTGGCCCTGCCGCAACGTGCCTGAGGTGGGAGCATGCCGGGGAGGGTAACATCCCTACGGTAGCTTTCAGGGAATTGCCTGGCCAGAAACACACCCTCCAAAGACCTTTTCCACCATCAGAACCACGTGCATGGGAACCCCCAACAGCTGCAGCGCTACAGCCCCGGTGGGGACAGCTGGACCCAAGAGAGGACGTCTGCCCATGGCCCGGAGCTGGAGAGGAGCTGGTTCACCATCGCTCCCAGACAAACCAAATCCCAGATGAACCTTTCTAACAACCTGAAGTTGGAAAATATTGTTCCACTGTTTTACTGGATCACGTTTTGTTTTCTGTTTCTCCATCTCCCCAGTTTGTCTCCAGGCTCTCTGGTCCTGGGCCAGGTCTGTCCGCAGCTTTCCAAGGCACACACAGATTGAGCGGTGAGCTTGAGCCAAGTGAAAACCAATTAATCATTTT
>WKFP01014390.1:848566-897981 GCA_011057875.1 Pterocles orientalis
CAGGAACACGACCTCCCCTTTACATGACTTCCTCTTGCTGTGCGAAATCGCTGAATGTCAGTGCTTTCCCACTCCATAAAATGAAGGTCTGACCTCCAGCATGCCTGCAGAGGAGGTGGGAGGCAACTAGAGGAGCCCTTCAAGGGGACAGAACAAAGCCACGGTCTCACGTCCAGTCCATGGGGACTGAAGGCAGCTCACGATGCCTGGGGTTGTGTTGCCCATCCCTGCTTTGCAGGTGTGAAGCAGCTCAGACACAGCCTCGATGAAGCTGAGAGCTGCCAGGTACGAGCTGCTTGCAGAAGAGACCTCCCAAGGGATCTAGTTTGTGAGACACCTAGAGCCCAAGCTGGTGGCCAGGGATGCTCCAGGTAATGGCTGGCCAGTGTGTGCACGCTGGGAGAGAGTGTTTTCTCCATGCTACCTCCCTGCTCTGCTGCTGCCAGCTCCGAGTGTGGCCCCAAAAAGCCATTTGATAGCCAGGGGTCAACCTGCTAACGGCAAACTGCTCTCCTGGGTGATCTCAGGGGACATCTCCCCTTTTCCCAAGCAAACCCCAGAAAGACCCGGGAAAGAGTGTGGCACTGGAGAGGACCAGGGAGGACCCCAGGGACCCAGACAGTGACTGGGGCAGGCTTGGAGGTGGCCGGGGGCTGCACAAGGACTAGAGGTGATCAGCGACCGCAGCTGCCGCTGGGCTCAGCCCAGTGACATGGGGACTTGCACCTTCCTCGTCCTGGACACCATGGGGGTCTCGGCAGACCCCTGGCGAAGCCCAGACACTGATGCTATGCAAAGCATCTGCCCTACCTGGTGGCCACCCCCACTGCTAAAGGGGTCTCTGCCCCAGCCCTGGCTCGTGCCCAACTTGTTTGAGGCATAAAACCCACCTGATGTTTCCTTCCTGGGGGAAGCAGCCGAAACGCACGTGAACGAAGCAAAACACAAGCACAGAAAACACGAGGAAAAGCTCTCCCCAGGCAACTGCCAACACGTGCAAATCATTTGGAAGCAGTCACACACGTGGCAGCATTGCTGGCCCTGCCACAACGTGCCTGAGATGGGAGCATGCCGGGGAGGGTAACATCCCTACGGTAGCTTTCAGGGAATTGCCTGGCCAGAAACACACCCTCCAAAGACCTTTTCCACCATCAGAACCACGTGCATGGGAACCCCCAACAGCTGCAGCGCTACAGCCCCGGTGGGGACAGCTGGACCCAAGAGAGGACGTCTGCCCATGGCCCGGAGCTGGAGAGGAGCTGGTTCACCATCGCTCCCAGACAAACCAAATCCCAGACGAACCTTTCTAACAACCTGAAGTTGGAAAATATTGTTCCACTGTTTTACTGGATCACGTTTTGTTTTGTGTTTCTCCATCTCCCCAGTTTGTCTCCAGGCTCTCTGGTCCTGGGCCAGGTCTGTCCGCAGCTTTCCAAGGCACACACAGATTGAGCGGTGAGCTTGAGCCAAGTGAAAACCAATTAATCATTTTCCACCCTGTTCCTGCAACGCGAAGGGCCAAGCCATGACATGGCTTGAGCCACCACGTGGAGCTGGCTGTCCCCAGCCTGGAGCAGCCCTGGTGACACCCCAGTACACAGACTGTGCTGTCCAAAGCCACCGTGGCCAGCTGGAGCAGGGACCCAACCAAGACCAGCAGTGGTGGGATATCATGCAGAGCTCTTCTCAGGTGCATCCTTCACGAGTACCAAAGGAAACGCTTTTTCTTCAATATCAGCAGCAGGGATGCTGACCTCGCCCCAGGCAATCACCTAGTGGGGTGATATCACTGGGGGGCCATATAAACCCGCACAAAGCCCGGGGAGCAGGACGCACTGTTTGCTCTGTGACACTGTGCACTCGCCTGGCGCGCACCCGGGTCCACGTCCTCCTGGTGCAGAAGCGGTAAGAAAGCAGAGAATGGGCCCTGTGACTGATTTCCTACAGGACGGTGGCGTCACCTGCCACATCTTCATCTCACTGCTCTGCTGCAAGCTCCGAACAACTCGACGGCTCATTGCAGCCTGGGCTGATGCAAAGGACAAGGTGCTGCTCTCTCCCTTGCTCCCTGTCCCTGCCAGGACATTAAGAGCAGCCTGGAGTTTAGATAATAAACCCTGCTGTGCAAATCCTTTCCAAATATCCCAAGGATTGCTTAATTATGCAACTGCCCTGCAGGAGCTTTCTGACGCTCAGCAGAGGCTCCCGAGATGTGAGGCTGCACCTGGAGCAGCATCCCTGGGACAGCAGACTGACATGAGCAGGGCTGTGTCCAACCTCCCCCCCTGCACTGATCTTCCTCTGAGATCCACCCATGGAAAGCAGGCTCCAGTTTTGCACTGGGAAGGTCATTCCCCCCAGAACATCATGCCCACGTGAGCCATATTTGCAGAAGCAGGGCAAGTAAAAAAATATTTTACCACCTAATCCCATTTAGCTCTTGGCTCACCTTTTGTTCTGCCGTTCTCACACAGTAGGAAATTCTACGTAATCGTTGAGTAGTTCGGACAATCAGTCATTTCTTGTAATGCTGCTCTGCACAGAGGTATGAGCACTTGGCAAGCTTTATGACATTTAAACTGGTGTAAATAACAATCACCTCTGCTCAAATCAGGGATTAACTCCAGATTCCTCTGCTTTAATAATAAATATTTTGACTTAATGAGAACAAACTAATGAACTTTTTTGAGTCAGCACTTCTACTCTAGGTACACAAAGCCTGCCCATGGCAATGACCAGCAAGGAAAGTTTAGAGACATGACTCTATCTGCCCATTCCTCTTAATAGCTCAATACAAACAGATAAAAAGAAACTCCAATAGCTTAGACCAGAACAGAGATGCATATTAATGTAAAGACCCAAAAGCTTAATTAAAATCAACTTATGAGATACAGTAGATTCTCAAGTGTTTGCAGTCTGGATATTTTTCATTAAGACATTTTGTAACTTTGCCAGAAGCTATGAGTTTGGCAGAAGAGTTTATCAATAGTGTGCTGGGGGTGAGGATTGAGGGCAGGTGAGTCCAGACCACACAGCAACCCATTTGGAGGGGCAACAGCCTGCACCCTCCCTTCCTGCCCCCAGAATTCAGGCAGAAATAGCTGAGGGTGAGCTCACGTCCCACCACCTTTCGCTGAGCCCTGCACATCCCTCCCTTCGGCGCTTGGAAGATCCTCCACGAACAGACGCTGCACTACAGCCCCAAGGGCGTGAGAGGTATGCTGTAGCACTGAACCAGAAATTTAAGCAGCGGGATAAGATTTTTAAAAAAGGAAAGCACAGGAGAAGTGGAAATCCAGTGGGTTAAGTTGCCCATTGCTGGTGACATTTAAAGTGAGGGTAAAACCAGGGTAAAACCCTGGTGGGAGGAAAACCCAGCCTGTCCCTGAGCAGCCAAGTGAAACACAGCAGGATGGGAAGGCAGAAACGGAGCAAAGACAAGAAATACTCACTGAACGTCCCAGGCTACCAGGCTTCCAGCACCTCCCCCATAAAACATACTAGAAAAGACTTATTTAAAAAAAAAAACAAACAACAAACAAAACCAAACCTCAAACCAATTTAAAATCTATTGGACCTTTCTCCCCTCCCTGTCACAGTCAGATTTGTCACAACGCTGGGGACATCGGCACCACCAGAATTTCCACTGGAGCCCCCATGTCAAAATCGCCGCAGAGTGCTATGTCCTGGGATATTTATGCAAACCAGGAGGCATGGCAGGATTTCACAGCAGGAGGACAAATTCATTTTGTAAAAGGTATTTATATAGTTCAATAGGTGTGTGCAGTGCTTTAGAGGTATAAAACATGAGATCCCTGCCCTAAGGGGCTTATAATCTAATAACATATACTAGGTAAATTAAAACATACATCACGGCTGCGATGAATGCCCACCCCAGCCTAGACGGGAGGACATTTGAGCCATATGACAAGGCAGAACTCAATTTTCATTTTAGATTTGTAGTTTGCCTTTAAACAGCCAGCGTTCCCTAACCCCCAAGCGAGGGAGAAATTTATCAGCATTACATCTGGGGGGAGGGAGTGCTCCAACACAGGATCATTTATTAATTGTTATTTATTATCTGTTAAACAAGGACAGCATGTGCAGCAATAGCATTCCTTTTTCTGGATTAATTGTTGCTGTGAGATTCCTAGGTTTTATATTTTTAGCAGCCCTGTTCGAACCTAACCCACTGAAAGGGGGGAAAATGGAACAGGCACTCACACAATTAATGTAATGAGAGTAATTAATTTGAAAATAATACCCAGGGGGTGGGAGGGTTAAGGCTTTCTTTTTAAAGAAATAAAAGTCAAACCAAAGCTCCCAGGTCCCTCAGGACTCGGTGCTACACTGACTGCACTCGTTATGTTCACATTTGAATACTCATTCGAGCACATTTCTCATGCTGTTATTTCACCACTTCCTCAGCCTTGCATAATGGATGCAGTCATTGCCACTAAAGAGCCAACATTTACCCACAGAGGTAAGGGAGAATGCCATAAAGCAGGCGGGAGACGGAAATAAAGCTCTATACATCAGGTCCCTCCTTGGGGCTTGCTCACTCTCCGCAAAGGAAAAAAATAAATAAAATCAAAAGACCAAATAGCCAAATCACCGGTCAACGAGTCTCCCGGGTCCCCCTCCCCTTCCAGCCGCCAGGTAGACAGAGCTCCGTCCAGCCGCCCGGGCCTGCCTCGCTCGCTCAGGGAAGTGTTTTATTTCGTTTTATGTGGCCATTTCGTGCTCTAAAGCCAGGGAAATACTCCCCGGAGGTAACTGCAGGCAAGGCACTGACAGCGGACCCGCAGTGATTGGGGGGCTGCACGGTCCCTAGAGCAGCACAGGGCTGGATGGAAGGCGCATCCCCCCCACAGCACCTGTGCTGGGGGAAGGAGGTGTCTCGTGGTGGCAAAATGTGGAGAAAACCCCACGAGGCAGCTGATGGGTCTGTGGAAGGGAAGAGAGCTCCGGTGCCTTCCTCCCTCTGGTTGCATTTCCCTGCCCACCACTGATAAAGGAGCAAGAGCAGGAAAGGACAAAGCCCAGCACAGAAGTCAGACAGTAACTCACAGGGATCAGAAATTCAAACTTCTCGGAGGTCACCTGAACTTCCGAGTAGTTCAGGTTTTTCTTAAAACTTAAGATTTGCCAAAGATACACTTCTTGGTCCCAGCTGCAGCCTGGCACAGTCTCACCCAAACCAGACCTGATTGTGACAAATATTTGAAAATGTTCTTTTGTGAGCATGCACTGAGTTATGTCAAATAATAAAGCAAAAGTCCCTGAAGGTTTTGCTGCATGTGAGCACTTCCACGAGCAAAAGAAATAAATTTTCATTGAATCTACAGTAATCACATTGGTCACACAGACTTGATGGAACCAAGAAGGATTTCTGTCTTCATTTGGAGTGGGTTGTAAAAGACAACCTGGGGGGTGTGTGAAGCTGGCAGTGTCCCCAGGGAGCCTGCCTTTCCTTTGGTTTGATATCTGGATGAAGGAATAAAGAATTACGGTAGCGTGGAAGATGTTCCAAAATGGGAAGCAGGAAATTTTAGCATTCTCCCCAGCCCCACCACAGACTACATGTGGGATTTCCAATGAGCTGTTGGATCGCGCTGTATCTGATTTTCCAATTAGTAGAATACTGGTGTTTCTCTAAATAAGAGGGGAGAGGAATGAAGAAACCATGATGGGGAGTAAGAGTTTCTGCACAGAAGGAACACTACAGGATTTTATGCAGACGGCAGCAAAGTCTTAACTTCCACCAGACGCAGCAGCCTGCGCGTGGCACGAAGCGGAGCTGCAGCGGTTCGGCCAAGGGATGCTCGCTTTTTGTAAACTTAATTCAGCAGGGAGTTCTCAGGGCTGCTGCAGCCCATCTCGCCACCATCGCGTGGGGGAGCAGTGAAGGGTGACCATCTGCTTTTTAATAACAAAAATATTTCAAATCACCCTGTGGCAGCACGAGCGAGGGAGGAGGCGGCCCAGGGAGGCTGTTCCTGTGCCCCAGGGGGGTTACATGCTGCAGAAGGGCAGCTGGGGCTTCAACACCTCTATTTGGGGGTCCAGAAACCCCCACGGGCACCTCTCTACCCTTCCCCGGGGCTGGGGACAGCCCCTGGTCACCAATGCCTGGCCAGGACAACCCCTCACCCCCCCACTTTGCAGGAACCGACCAGGTAAGGGATGTTGAGCCCTGCGACTGCATCAGGGTGGAGATGCAGCACCTTTGCATGGGGAGGGGAGATGGGGCTGTTACACTGTCCCCCTTTCTTTAACACGACGGCAGCTTGGCGCTGTGTTTTGTTCAGGTTTTAACTTTTTTTCTTGCCCCCCCTCCGGTGTTCGTTAGCAGAAGTGACATTTCTGCGGATGGGCAGGCGATGACGGCAGCTAATGGCTCCCGGGCCCTCTCTCCGGTTTCCTTAGCAACTACAGGAAGGGAAAACAGAACCTGTCAGATGGAAAATGTCAATTATAGTGGATGCAGAGGGGAGAGATGCTGCGAGCAGAGGAGGCGTGCGGCGGCGGAGGGGGAGCGCGGTGGCGGAGGGCTGCGCAATGCTGGGCAGGGTAGGGGGGGTGCCCAGCAGCGCCGTCCCGGCAAAAAGCATCGGAATGACGATATCGAGTGGCAAACACGAGCTGGATGGAAGATTGCACTTGTTTCACGGGCAATTTTGCCAGACAGAGCTCATCTTCATGGCCAACCGGCCGACTGACACCCTTCCCGAGACAGACCAGCCTAACCTGCAGTAGATGAAAGCAGCTGGAAAAACATAAATCAGATTAACTAATAAATAAATAAGAGGGAAGGAATAAATAAAAGGCGGCAGGCGAGCTGTGCCCACATTTCGCCTATTGATCCTCACCCCCTCGGTGGATGCAGGGCTGATCGATGCTGAAGGAGAAGCCCTCTGCTAAAACAGCGGGGAAGGAGCTCCTGACGCAGTGTTAATATTAATCAAAGCGAGCCGTCCCCATGCGCTGCCGGAGAGACAAAAGCAGGCAGCACTGGCAGCTCGGGGCAGGCAGCACTGCCCAGGGAAGGGGCTGTGAGCAGGTTGGGGGTGCATGGTGCCCTATACCCACCCTGCTGCTGGGGTTTGCCCGGCCAGAGCCACCAGCACGGGGCACAGGGCTGTGGCAGGGTGCTGGGCTGCCAGCCAAAATGGCAACGGGCGGCTGGAAGGAGGGTGAGGCTGAAATCGGGGCTCCCTGCTGCAGGTGACCCCGGGGTGGCACTAACCCAGCCCAGCCCCATCCCTGCGGTGTTTGGACCATGAGCTGTGGCACGTCCGACTGCCTCAGGCAGCTTCTTGCACAGTTTGGGTGCTTTTTCTTAATGCAACTCCCCATCTCCACCCTGCCCATGACTCTAAAACACATCTGTTTTTTAAAAATAAAAGGGAAAAAAGAAAAAGCAGCAGTAAGCCCAGGCTCTCGGTCGGACGGCTGGCGCTTCCAGCGGGCGCTCTGCACACAAACAGCTCTTGCTGCAGCGGCAAGTGCACCCCGAGGATGCCCGGGGTTGTTGTTCAGTCACCTTGCGCTGACACCTACTCGCCCGTTCAAAGTCTTTTTAACATGGAGAGTGCTAAATCAGCCTTTACTCTCTTCGCTTAACCGCCACGCAGGCCTCCTTGTCACGCTGTGACATGGGGGATTCGGACTTTCCTTGTCTTGACTGACATTTATATCCTGCCGGGAGGGAGCGAGCCGGCTGCTCGTGCACCGTGAATGCTAAAGAGAGTGGAATAAAGAGGAGAACAACTACCTTGGGAAAGCGGTCACCTGCCGTTAGCTGAAAGAATGGGCTTTATTCAGTTTTCTTCTACATTTTTTTGTTGTTTAGTTGCATGGATGAGGGAGCCTGGGGCTCAGGAGCTCTGCTTTCCCTTTCCTAAGGAAACAAATGCCTCACCTTGCTGGCCACTTAACCCGCTCCGTTTGCAAGCTCTCCCTTCATCAGACAGCACTTGCCCATCTCTGCAGAGCCCTGTGGCATCCCTAGGTGAAAGCAAATACCAGTCCCTTCTTCATTTTCCTCATGCCTTCCCCTAAGCTGTCTCTATACCCGGGAACAGCAGCCGATGCGAGGCACAGACCAGAGGTACCCGAGCCGGGAGCTCACCCTAATGCCAAAACCCAAAAACCTGCCTGAACCCTTTTAGGCAGAGCTGTCCCTCTTGTCCTCCAAAGCCCCATCTCTGAGCAAAGTCTATCATCTCCTTTCTCTATCTTGTCTTCTGGGCCCAAAGCCACTTCAGAGCAGAAGGTAATTTCTCAATCCTGGCCGTGGCGAGGCTCTTTCACCTCTCTGTTGGCTCTGTTCCCCTCCTTGTGGCACTCTGAGTGTTCAATTGCAACAACAGGCTTCTGTAGGCTGAAATCATCACCCCATGAGAGTGGCCAAGCCAAGGAGTGGGAGCATCTCCGCTGGAGCCGGGACAGCTGCGGGAACTGTCACACGGGTCCACTTCTCCTGTGCTTTCCCTTCTCACGCTCGTGGGTTATTTTTACATTTTCTCTTATGCAACCAGGTCAGGCTCTGCTCTGATTTCCACTTCTGTCTGAATCCAAAGGAAAAAAAGACCCCATGAATTCAAGCCCTTCCACCTAATCACCTTCCCAAGTGTCACCCCAGGTCTTTGCCACGGCACCTGGATGTGCAAAGCTCCAGCTTCTGGGGAGCCCTAGGGATCGCAGCCCTGGGGAACGACCTGCACGGCGCGAGGAGCACAGTGTGACAGCTCCCAACCCCTGGCTGCAGCCAGGCTCTAGCTGCACCATTTCTGTGTACACCGTGATTCTGACCTTTTCCTGTGCCTTACCCAAAAGCATCCATCAATCAGAACTCACCAGTCGTGTTATAGTCACACTACCACCAGACCTCTCGATTAGGCAGAGGTGGTGTAAAAAACAGATCCCTGCTGTGGATTTACTCAGCACACGTCTCCTGCAGACCCCCATGCACGATGCCCAGGTAAGTGCCACCGCTGCTGGTTTCGGGTGGGACCAGAGCACAGGGACCAGGCAAAGGGCACGACTGCACCTCGGGGATAAACGGCGAGCAGAGCCCTGCCTTCCCGACATGCCAGAGCATCTCCAGAAGACTTTGTCTGAGAAGTTGATGTTGTCAATAAATCTCAAAGTAGCAACACCCATCCCAGCCAGCCAGCAACCTCTGTCCCGAATTTCACCTCCCTTCAAGCTGAGATAAACACCTCCCTCAGCCCACAGCTCAGCCCAGTATCGGACCCTTTGTGCTGCCAGCCCTTGCGCCGGCTGCAAAAATCTGTCTGGCCACGGCAGGGCTGTAAATATCAATTGTTCTAACCCCGTTAGAGCCTAATAGGCTCAGCAATATCTACTGAGGAAAGGGCCTGACCCTGCTCGTCAGCAGTCATGACATGGAACAGCTATAGCATGTTCAGGCTATGCAAAAGGCTTAAATGCACATTTAATGGTTGTCAGGCAGCAGTTCCTATTAATATAAAGACAGTCACATCCCAGGGCTATGGAAAAGAGCTGAAAAGCACCGAAGAAAAATGAATTTATTTCGACGGATGTTTGCATGATCAAGAAATGATTCACAGAGCTGAAGCTGCTCTGCTCCTGAAAGAGACACGGCAAGATTGGAACTTGGATAATTAGGACAAAAGTATCCCTGCCCATGTGACTCCGATCTTCAATTATCGACATTTTAGTTCATTATCATTTATGCACTTTCTCTATTTGTGTTTTGCCCGGGAAAAAGCAGTGCAACTCAGGCAGATAATTCCTTGCTGCTTTGCATATCTGTTTTCTGTCATTAAATTTTTATGCCTCCTCCATCAAAACTAACTGAACTACAAGCCCTCTCAGCCCCCTAATACCTTCACATAAATAACAGCCACCTCCTCCCACAAAAGATTAGCCTCCCTCTACGTCCACAACTCCCCCTTCCCACAAATTTAAAACGAAGAACCTGAAAATATTTGCCACTGTTTCAAGACTTTGGCAGAAATCTCCCTCGTTTCATTGTGTAAAATATAAATTTTAGATGAAGCCAAAACTGACATTATCATTTTTTTTAGCACTCAACTGCTTTGTCCAGGGGTGGCAGTTCATTCTTTCTCCGATCACGGTTAAGACAGATCTTTTGTAAAGCTTTGTAATGCACCAATTTGCCTCTCCTTGCAGACTGCACAATTTTACTAATCTCTAAATTGATAAATTATGTAAGTGAAGGCAGAGTAAAACCCTTCACACAGACATGAGAAATTATTTCCGCGGCACATGGAGTTTCCTTTTCCCCTTTTCCCTTTTTTTTTTTTTTCTTTTGAGTTGTCATCCTCATTTGAGCAACCTTTCCAAGACTTGAAAAGGTCAATGCCCTCACGTTTGGACCTGAGGATTAGAGGTGATGAGCTGTGTTGAAAGACATAATTGAGCCTGGGCAACTCGAGAGAGATTCCAGCCTGCCCTGGGTACCCGGCACCTCTGGCCCTTTGGAGGATCTAAAAGGTGTTTGTGGTGGGGATGATGCTGGAATTTCAAAAAGCTGCAGGCTAGCTCAAAAGGTAATTAATATAGTCTAATTGGTCTGAAGGCCCTCTGTAGCGGCTCTGTATGCACTCCTCTGTGCCTGCGCTTTTTCTTCATCCTCCTGAGCATCCTGCACGGATGGCAGCTGCCAAGTGGGACGGCTGCGGGCAGAGGAACGGGCAGCTGCCTGTCGCTGCAGCCAGTGCTGGAGACAAAAGGCTGCAAATCTGCATGGCTGCCTGGTGGGGAGCCCTGCTGGAAGCACAAATGCAATACTGATGCCACAAAGCTCCACCTGAGGAGGAGCATCAAATCCCTCCACCGCCCTCGGGATATCCCAGTTTCCCCAGTGCCTGCCCGGGCGGCAGAGGATGCGATCCCTCTTTGCTCATCACTGAGTGGAGTAATAGTTTTTAACTCAGTTAGGAATAAACTTGGCTGGTCTCTACGTTAGTTGCACATTTCTGTCCCTAATGCTGCAAAGTGGACACGTTGCTTTCCCCACACCGGTACTGCCCTTTCTTCCTTTATTCCTGCGGCATTAACGGTCCTTTCCCATAAGAGGCAATTAAGCAGGGTCCCTGTCTGGAGCAGCATCTCCCAGCTGGGCTCTGCAAGAGCCCAGAAAGCAACCCAAGAAATAACTGCAAAGAACAAACAGCCACTTAAAACCCAGGTGTGTGCTTTCTCCGACTTGAGGCTCAGAAGCAAATAAAATGAGAGGAAACCACAACAATGACCAAGTATTGCGGTTTAGCCTGATATTCATTTCAGCACAGGACAATCCTCGCAGCAGCACAGCTCAGACTGACCGGCTCCAGGGTTTTTGGTGGATGGTCATTAGATGAAGGAGAATAGGAAACACCAACCCCCAAAACTCAGTTTTTAAAGTCTCAGAGCAAAACACCAGCTGACTTCAATAGAAGACCATGAAAAGAGGTCCATTGTTTCCTTTTACTCCACCATTGCCGGCAGTGGGTCCGGCTCACCAACCAACCGTGGGAAGAGAGAGCCGGAGAAAAGGAGTTTCCCATCTCTTTGGCTGAGGCTTCCCCCACCCAGCCCAGCAGCAGGACACGCTGCCGAGAAGACCCTGAGATCTCAAACGTAGCCTGAGGAATGCAGCCCCTGGAAATAGTCCATGCAATTGGGTAGATTTCCTCTCATTTTTTTAATTATCCCTTTTTCCACATCACCCAGCCCTCCCCCTCCTTTCTCATCACACTCTTCACTACACACTGTCTATTTAAGAAAATAAATGGCTGCAGTCCCCACACAGAGGGGTGTAACGGCTGCTCAGATTGCTAACGGGCTCTCATTGCAATGCAGCAGCCACAGGGTTAAACACATCTTGGCAGCTCCAGAAGCTCTGCCCAAGCAAAGACAGAGCACAGGCAGAGCAGCAGGGAGGTCTCCAACCTGGAAAGCTTTTGTGGCAGTGATCTCTGTGTAGTCCGGGCCGCCCACAAGGTAATCAGCATGTGCTGGGGGTGTTTGCCCTCTTGCTTCTCACCCTTGAGATAAGAGTAGGGCCATAAATACTCCTTGTATTTCTTAAATCATACAGTCATAGAATGGTTTGGGTTGGAAGGGACCTTAAAGCCCATCCAGTGCCACCCCCTGCCACGGGCAGGGACACCTCCCACTAGCCCAGGTTGCCCAAAGCCTCATCCAGCCTGGCCTTGAACCCCTCCAGGGATGGGGCATCCACAGCTTCTCTGGGCAACCTGGGCCACTGCCTCACCCCCCACACAGGAAAACATTTCTTCCCAATATCTCATCTCAATCTCCCCTCTTTCAGCTTAAAGCCATTACCCCTCCCTCCTGTCACTTCCCACTGATTCAAACCCTAAGCTCTTGAACAGCTCTTGAAACCACAGCCCTGCTCCCACCCAGCTGCAGCAAGCGCTGCCGTAGCTGCTGTACCTCCCCAGCTACCTGCAATGGAAAAACCACCGCTGTGGGCTGTAAAACCAGGGAGAAACGCAGTCAGTGTCCCCATACACAGCAGCTGTCAGTGGGACACAGCCATGCCCAAGCGGGGTACAGAGCAAACCCCCGTGTCTGCCCTGGGGCTCCGGTGCCAGGAGAGTGCTGCTCCCAGTGCCTCCCCCAGTGCACCCAGCGTGCAGGGGGACAGAACCCTCGGCAGCATCTGGTGTGCACCCATCCGCCCAGCCTGACCAGGGGAGGCTGGAAAAGCAGGGCAGACGGGCAAAATTAAATACAAAAAAATGGTGGCAAGTTTTTCTGGGTTATGTCTATAAGGACAAGGGGCCGTCCTGAATTAAACACCAAGTCCTCGTCCTTTCTAAGGATCAGGCTTTCCTACCTATCCTGGTATCACATTTCCTCACAAAAAGCCGTTGCTCATTCTAACACTTCCATTTCCTTTATATTTTTCCATGGCTGCCGCATACCTTACATAAATTTTCTGGAAGCCAGACTATAGTCAAGCAAACTAGAGTTTGCTACCTTAATTTGTCTGTTTGCATCACAGCTTCCGGTCGTGGTGTTTGACAGCAAGGGTGCTGTCAGGAGGGCTCGGGGGGCAGGCTGGTGTCCTGGACCTCTTCCCCAGCTGGGTGACCCTGGGCAGAGCCTGCACCCTCCCATGCTAGCCCACAAGGTAGGAGTGATAATCGCTCCCCAGAACACAAGTGTGTAGCGAGGCTTAATTAACGTTGAAAAGCACTTCAGGCTCCTCAGCACAAGCTGTTCTAAATAAGAAATGACATAATAACAAGCTGGTTACAGCATGCAGGAGCCTGGAAGAAGGACAGCGATGCAGGGCAGTGGCAGGATGGCTAAAGAGAGGTCATCGGGACCCCTCGCATCTCAGCCTGGCTTCACCACGGGTGAGACCTGAGCTCCCCGTGCTGCTGGGGAAAGCATCCCCAAACGCAGAGTCATCCTTTAACTTCCTAACAGGGACTGCCTGAGCCCACCGTGCATCTCAGCAAAAGGCTTCCCAAGTGGAACCATGGGGGGAAAAAGGCTCAAACGCAGCTGAAAGCATTCCCTTGCCCCTCCCGCAGGCTGTGAGCTCTCCTGTCCTTTGCTTCGATGATAAAACCTCTCTCTAGAGCGTGAGGGTGACATTGCTCCCGCACAGAGCAGCTGTCCCAGCCGAGCTGCTGCACTGGCACCTCTCACCTCTGGTGTCACCTCCAGTGACAGCAACCACCTAGGGCAAGGGATGCCACCCCATGGTGCGCCTTGGTGTGCCTGAGGATCGAGCTCAGCTCCTTTGTCCTGAGGACCTGGCTCATGCTTGAGTTTCCCCGGCAGTGCCGTTATCCCAAGGTCCCTGATTACGGATGCTACGATCTGCCTTCCTCCCCTGTATCCTTAAGATAAACACGTCCTTCACTGTAGTCACCTACTCCATCATACACTCCTATCAAATGAGCCTTGCTAGCTCGTAAATTACTGTGCAAACCATTCCAAACAATAAAGGCAATTTTACTTACTGAACCATTAAATTTACATACTTAAATTAGACTCAACCAGACGTTGAAAGGGGACGTCTCGCGGCCAGACAAACAATGAATTTAGGGAAAGAGCTGCCGTGTACTTCCCCACCTCTCACATGAAATTAATGAGGTGCTTCAATTTAATCATCATTAAAATTACATCTTTATTTAGTTACTTAGCAGAGTTTGACTCACGGCGTGGTGTGCACAACGTGGAGTAATGCCTCCAACACCAACCCCTCCACGCAGTGGAGTCCATGCCCCCAAAACATCCTTTGCACCCCTATGCAGACAGACCGGGCATGCGCGTCAAGATCCCAAACTGTTCTGCAGGGCTTGTTATTAAGGTAAAATAACAAGGGAAGAGAAACAGCAAGTCAGAGTAAATTGAGAAAATAAGGTCTGGGATTAGCCTAAGATGGGTTTGAGACAGGCAGACAGAAAGGCACATTACTTCTTTAGCTGGTACCGACAAGTGGGAAGCTCTTGCAGCATTACTGGTTTCAAAGCTCAGTGCAGGTGGCATGGAGAAACTTGTCAGGGAAGCAAGAGTTTGAAACACAAGCATCCGGGGATGTAAAGACAAAGAGCCAGGAGACACATCTGATCTCATGTGCATGTGCAATTTGTTTTGCATTTGCTCCCCTCACACATATAATTTATTCATCTCAGGATGCTCTGTGCGGTCACAGGGGGAGGCTGGCAAGGAGGGCTCGGGCATGGGGAGGGCAGCGCTGGGGGTCCCGAGGACAGGGCTGTTTCAGGACAGTGCACACCGAGCCCGGCTGTCACCTTTCCCAGGCTGGCCCTGGGGCTGCAGCACTCAGCGGTGCCCAAGACTGTGCCAGGCACGTCCCGAGACACAGGTGAGAGCTTGCAGCCAGTAAATCCAGTGGAGCCAGGGCTACAATGGCCACAAGTACTCAGTTTGGTACCAGAAAGTTATCAATAAGCAAAAGGAATTTCTGGGGACAGCAGCAAAGGCTGAGAGGGGCTATGGGGACAGACTGCTCATCAGGAAGGTTCAACGCCGTGCACCTGGGGACCTGCTGCCCCTCTGCAATATCCAAGGGTCACGTAAGAAAGCAGAGGAAAGAGATTACGGAGCCCTATGGAAGTGATGTGAAGGAAACCGGTCACTACTGTACTAGGCATGACATCTGATGTAGTAAGAGATGGAAAGTTCCCAAAGCAAAAATCTCTGTACAAAAGTAGGAGGAAGGGAGAGATACTCCAGCCCAGAGACAAAGGTACTGTGGTCCACCCAAGGTCACTCAGGATATCAAGGGCCTAGTGAGGTCTTCCTCAAAATCAGCAATGGGCTACAAAAGCACGGACCTTTCTTGTTTCTCTAAAATAATTTTCATCCCAACAGACTAATTCTCTGCTCCCCCACTTCAGCCACGGAGCTGGGTGATCTCAGTGGCCTCATTCCTGTTTGATGTTGATGAGAATGAGCAAGATCAGACCTTAATGAGTTACATCTGGAGACATGGAACACTGGAAATCCCTCTTCCCCCATGGATACACACAGCTCTGTGTGGATGGAGCATGTCCACATTATTTCCATCAGAAAGTCTTCGCTTCTCTTTGCCTCATTTCATTCCCTCCCACTCCAGCAGCAAAGGGAGATTGGCTCCCAACAAGCCCATGGTGACACCATGAATAACGTAACTTCTTTCCAGCTGATAGACAAGGGATACCTCCAAAGCCACATCTATGTGGCCAATGATGCCATCTCCCAGCTGCCAGCATGACCGCTGGCCCCGTGCAGCCTCTCTGGCGCTGCTGGCAGTGTCCTGCACACCGTGTCTGTGCAGAGTGGGCACTGGGCACTCACACCAGCTCCATTGCATGCGCACCAGCTCCATCGCACGCACGCACCGGCTCCATCGCACACACACACACACACCGGCTCCATCGCACACACACACCCCAGCTCCATCGCACACACACCGGCTCCATCGCGCACACTCACCGGCTCCATCGTGCACACACACACACCAGCTCCATCACACGCGCACACACTGAGGGTGGGCACAGGGTTAGGAGTGGGATGCCCACAGCTGAGACTTTGCTAAAACCAGCCCAGCTCTCAAGTGAGTGCTTTAACACTGACAAAAAACAGGTGAAAAAGGCAGAAATAGTCAGGGCTTATTTGTGAGGACTACAAGTAACAGCTCCATTATTTAACTGCTGCCTGTGAGCTCTGTTTTCCCTTTGATCTCTGCACCAATCCCATACTGGCAGGTGTTAGGTGCCACCAAGCACCGCAGTGAGCAGTTAGAGCTCGGCTCACACAGTGACCCCAAAACCATAGCTCGAGCAGGACGTAAGGGGCTTTGTTTGACACCCCTTTTGCGTGGGATCTTTCTTCAGGCAAGGAAGATAAAAATTAGTCATACAGCAGGAAACAGCTCTCGCACCTGAAAACTTGCTGCATTAAAAAAAAAAAAAAAGCCCTCAAAGGAGTAAACACCAAACTGCCAACTGCTTTTTACCTTCTGTAAATCAAAACACACTTTGGAAGTAAAAACTCCCAAATTATACCAGGCAAGATGAAACATCAACCCACGAAGAGTGGAGATGGCAGTAGCGGGGATACACAGACTAGAGCCAAAGCTACAGTTTGTCTACATTAAAAATGCAACATCAGCAGAGGCGCCCGAAAGAGTCATTTATCAGCTCCTGGATTAGAGAGACATCTCAAAGTAAGTGCACCATTTATACGCACATATGCACAAATTGTCTGCTGAGGAAGGAGAGGAGAGCTACAGTCTTTGTGCCTTGGAAGTTTCTCTCTAGTCCTCTGAGTAAACGTGGGGCCAGAATGACATTAGGCATGGAAAATAGGAACCTTGCTCATGGTAACAGGGGGTACAATTCATGTGAGCAGCCGGGATGGAAAGTAATCTAATGCTGCAATTTCAGAGAAACAATATAGAGTCACTCACATACATCATGATTAATGGCTGGATACCGTAGTGTGAAAACCATTTAAAAAATGGCATTTTTGTCACTGGCAATGTTACACATATAGTAAAGGTCATACATGATAAGAGCATTATCCATATTTCTTCTGCAAACATGCTTAACCTTGTAGAGCACAATTCCCTGGAAGATTGGTGATCCATCTCCAGCTGCAGACTGTGCTCTTCAGAACTCGAGAAGGCCAATTTTACATTTGTATCATTCACATTCATGCACACGCAGGCTCTGCATGCCTTTCGAAGCAGAAAGGGATGAAAATGTTTTACAGCAGCACTGCTCTGGGCTCCCCTCCCTCCACTTTGTCTCCGTTTGTCACCTCACGCTGGAGCCAATGCTGGGCTCCCTCCTGCAGCCAAGCTGGAAACCCAGTTATAGAGTCACAGAACGGTTTGGGTGGGAAAAGACCTTAAAGCCCATCCAGTGCCATCCCCTGCCATGGGCAGGGACACCTCCCACTAGCCCAGGTTGCCCAAAGCCTCATCCAGCCTGGCCTTGAACCCCTCCAGGGATGGGGCATCCACAGCTTCTCTGGGCAACCTGGGCCACTGCCTCACCCCCCACACAGGAAAACATTTCTTCCTGATATATCATCTAAATCTCCCCTCTTTCAGCTTAAAACTGTTACCCTTCATCCCATCGCTACATTGCCTGATCAAGAGTGCCTCCGGTTCCCTGCAAATCCCCTCCCTAAGGTCGCCCCGAGCAGCCCCTTTGGTCCCCTCTGGCCGCAGGTCGGTCCCACCAGCGGGCTCAGCTCTGCTGCCCGGCCGTGTCCAGCAGCAGGAACTTGGGAGCTGGCTGAGCAGCTGCTGTCTCCGGAGAAATCTCATCCCAGTCAAGGACAAGCGCCTTGGAAACGACCTGCAGAAAAGCTTACAGGAGTTCACAGATCAGACACATACTTTTTTGAGAGCTGTAATTAAAGCACAAATCCCTTCCAAAGGGTCGGCACAGTCCATGAAGGAGCTCTAGGCATCAGCTGAATCACTTCAGATCAAAACCCAGCCAGACCTTTGCTGCCAACTCAAACCCCACACAGCTTCTGAAGCCCACGCAGCTTGCCACAACCTTCTACAGTTGCATCGTCCTCCCGACTTGCAGAAACCCATGGACACCAATGCTGTGAGCCAGCCTGTGACCCTGCCTTGCAGCTGCTGGCAGCTTGTGCATCTCGGCTGAAATTTGGAGCGGCAACACGGTCCACAATATATTTTGCAGCAGATGATGTGACCCTCTGAAACCCCACAGAAAGTGGCACTGGACTGTATCTGTGCCACTGCCTGCTGGCTGACACGCAACAGCAAGGGGAATATTTTCAAGATGCAGTCTCATATCTACTCATGCTTGCACGAGGGTTTACCGTCTGGCCACACCATGCATCCTCCATCTGCCTCTCAGGGTCCTGTTCCTGCTGATTAACCTCAGGTGTAGCTGCAATTCGGGGTTACACTCTGCATGAACAAGCCAAGCACAAGATCTTACAGGCATTGTACCAAAATTTAATTATTTCCACAGCAAATAAAACCCCTGCATGAAACAGACATTTGTACAGTGAGATCCAGCATGAGGCTCATTGCATCAGGTTGGAACTCTCAGCATCTCTGCGATGCCTCACCTTGAGCAGGGTTGGGGTACACGGACCAGGGCTGTGCTCACCAAAGGATGCTGTTAGCCTTCAGCAGGGCACAAACGTGAAAAAATGCCAAAGCGCTGATGCCTGTCTGCTGCAACTGGCCACTAAGACAGGTTAAGCAGCAATGCAGGTCGCCACCTCTGCGTGCTGAATCTTTGCTAATGAATAAATATCCCTGTAAAAAGCGCAGGGACACCACGACACCTCGCAGGAGCTGGGCGAGTGGGAGCTGGGAGGCTGCAGGCAGGATCTCTCCCCCATCGCCAGCTCTGCAGCAGCTCTGACCTCCCGTGGAGAGGAGGGTGTGATCTCACTCCGGAGGAATTTCCTTTGTGGGAGACACTGGGAAATGCAACGGGAGCAGATGGGAGCTCAGTGCCTTGCGACTCCCTCCCGGAGCAGGGAGCCTGGCCCCTAACCGGCTGCGAGACGGGGGCTGGAGCCCCCCAGCGCTGGGCAGCACAGCCCTGGGTTCAGGGGGTAACCACCTGCGTGGGAGCGATTGCCACCCAGGGATTTCTGCATCACTTGGAAAAGCATAACCCAGATCTCCCGGAGAGTCCCGCGGGTCCCCAGCAGCCAGCGAGGGGACAGCCCTCTGGGCAGGGGGGAGCTGCCTGCACGGAGGAGATGGGGGGGACATGGCCACGCTGGCATTCGCTGTCAGATCAGCTTGTGCTTTCTTACGCGAACAGCACAGCGAAAGCTTCCCCCCGCGCTCGGGGTGGGAAAGCTTTTCCCCAGAGTGGTTTGCAGAGACTGGCTGGACCACATTATTCTTCTCATCATGAATGCCTCTCTCCGAGCCACCTTACCCATGCAAATACTCCAGCGTTATTAATATGAATGAACGCATCTTGTCTCGGGGTGTCTCATGGTAGGAGCCATTTCAGAAACACCGGGAGGGTGGAGGGAAGGAGGGAATACAATCGAGCAGCCCCGGTTGCATCTGTCCTGCTCCTCCGATGACAATTTCTCTCTCCCAGGAGCACCACAGACTAGAGGCACTCACAGATTAAATACATCATTCAGTCTTTCGCTTTGCAAAATTAGCCTTCCTAGAAAGGAAACAAAGGATTTGCTGTATTGGATCAGGCTGCCAACATGTCTGCTGCTGCATCCAGGCTCTGGCACTCACGAACCACGGCAGCTCTCCTCTGTGCTGGGGAGCCGCGTGCGCACTCAGAGATTGCTTCCAGATTGCCACAGAAATACATCTGAGGCTCTGTAGCAGGTAGTTTAACTTCTCTCCTAATTTTGTCATCTCACATACCCACAAATGGCCAACATTATTTAGTCCTTTTAAAAACTCAGCCGGAGCGTTTATCTCAATAAGTGCCTTCAGCACTGCCCTCCGTAAAGCCAACTGCATGCCACATAAAAGCAGGGTTTCTTTTTACTAGTTCAGAATTTACTGCCCTGCATGGTTTACTTTATGGCTGCTAATACAATGAAAGCTTTTGTAAGGTGAAGATGATGCTGGGGGATCGGGCAGGAACGAACAGGAGACAAAGGTAACAGTGTGTGGCTAATGTGAGGGCTTCATGTGCCCGGACTAACGGGAAAACCACAACTCATAACACATTTAACGGCACGGGTGGGGAGAGGGACCGCCGAGAGCATTCCCCAAAGAGGCTGACAGCACAGAGTGTCCCCACCAGCTCTCCCACAATGGGTGATGGAGCACTGTGGGTACCACCGGGGATGCACTGCAGCGGTGAAGGCAGCAGCAGCAGCTTTCAATCCTTCCCCTCTTATGCAAAGGGGGGATGAGGGCAGCTTCTTGGCCAGGCAGAGCCTGCCGTTCCCCATGGACCCATGGAGAGAAGTTCATAGCCGAGGAGAAATATTAAAGGCGATACAGAGCCCTGGGTCTGCAAATGGAGGCCAAGCAGACAGGGCTGCAACCTGGGGAATGCCAGCGTCTGCCACACCAGCAGCAGCCTCTTTTCTTTTGACCTTTAACTCCTCCTGGCCCAAACCAGAGTGCACAAGTCACGTCACTGTGTTTTACAAAGCCCCAGGTCAGACGCCTAGCTGGAGGGAAGGATCCCTTGGGATGCATGCTGCACGCTGCTGCCAGGATGGGCAGAGCGGAGCTGTGCGGCAGCAGCTCTGCCCTCTCGCTGTGCCAATGCCGGCCCTGGGAGGGCACAGTGGGGTGGAAACCTCTCCCCTCCGCAGCAGCAGGGCTGCTTCAGGGCTCTCTGATATTTGCAGCAAGACAAGGAAACCATCCCAGCTGCATGCAGAAGGGAAAACTCAGCATCTCACACGCGCATGGATCCAAACTCTAAGCCAGAAGCCATGTCCCTCTGACGTTAGCTGCCCATCCGTCACCAAAAGGGAGGCTGGGGGAGAGCGAGAGCACGTGTGCCCATGTGATATCGCACCATGCCAACGCACGCAAGCACGTGCAGGGAAACCTCCCCAAGCCCTCGGACTGCATCTGTGCCCGGGTACACGGTAACACACGCTGCGTGAGAGCATCTGGGTCCCAGGCCGGCGGAGGCACATGTATTATCCATCAGCTACATCCTCCCCACAAGACCAGAGTTAACTGCTGAGAGTGCTCTCTGCCATCTTTTGTGAGCCCAGAACCAGGAATGCTGCATAAATCATTATTCCTGCTAATTACCAGGAAACATCAAACAAGACAAGCGTTTTACTCCTCATCACTGAATTTTGTTATGCTAATTAGAGCTGTATAAGCTGTTGCTATTAAACCTGGAGAGTCAGAAAAACATTTGCATTAATACCCACAAAGCTGCATCAAAACCTAGTTATTAGTATTTCAATGAGGTGCAGGTTATGGGGAAGCTGCTGCTGTTTCAGGGGCTGGTTTGTTGTTTCTAAATCCCGCTGTGAGTAAAAATATAAATAAATGCAGGGTGAGGCCTCATGCAGATAATACTTCTCTTAAAGGAGGAATTAAAAAAATAAAGAAACTTTGATCAGGAATGGATATAGGTGGGAGGGGAGAGGGGGCGCACAGCAGCGCAGAGACGCTGCTCTGGGAGCTGTTCAGCCCAGGGCTCAGAGTCTGCGAGCATCAACTGGGGATGCCAGGCTGGACTTGGCTTTTTGGATTTCTGAGTCCCTGCTGCTCCCACCTTGCTTGATCTGGATGTTTTGGGTCTGAGTCTCCAAAATGCAGATGGGAACAGGAGCTGGCTCGTTCGCTGGCTCCTGCCTGCCCGTGGGAATTGGTGTCTCAGTGGAAATCACCCGCCCAGAGTCTGACTTCACTTGCGTCTTGTGCATCACCCTAAAAACCTGGGGCTCTCACCGGAGGGATGGGGGACAGGATTTCTGGTTACCAAAACACATGTACCAAGACACACGTCTAAACCTTCGTGGGGAGTCAGCTCTGTAACGAGAATTGGCAATTCCTTCTTTTTAGTGCCAATCACGGCAGCCAAGCGTTTCATCTGGAGATCTCGCAGCACTTCAGAAAGGCAAATTATTCCCCCACGTGCCCCTTTGATACAACAATTATCACCATTTGACGCATCAAATACAGCTGAAGAATTTAGGGGAGCCCAAAGAGGCGGCTTGTGCACAAGGGAAGGGGTACTTTAACCCCTTAGCTCCTAGTGCTGGAATATCATTTTGGTGAGCTATTTCCAAAGACAGACACACACAAAATTATTTCCATCACATGGATGTGCTGGTATCGCATCCACATGAACCAGCACCACAGCAAAGCTGGTGCTGCACAGGGAGGCTGTGATGGGTCCGTACGCAGCAGAGGGAACCCGTCGGGGAAGGAACTGGGATATAATCTGAGTTTGGAGCAAGCATCCTTACCCCAGGATAACGCCGTGGGTGTTCCAGCACTGCATTTGACCCGTGTAACAGGCAGGTGGCTGTCCTTCTTGCCAGATGCTTGGAGCAGACTCCATCCATTAGCAGGCTCATCGGCCCCTTGGCTCAAGCCACAGACCTCCCTTTGCCTGGCATTTATTTCTCAGTAAAGAGGAGACCCTATTGACAGCTGGCTGCAGTTTAAATAATACGTGTTGAGCTCTCTATATAACCCATGGTGTTCTTCTATTGATGGGGCTACAAGTTATCTGTTTTTAACAGACCATTTGTCACCGATTCCTGGAGAGGGAGAGCCATTCACTCTCTCACTGTATATTTCTATCAAAGACGACAAAAAAAAAAGAAAAGGAAAGAAAAGGATTTTTTCCATTTTCTCTCTCTGGTGGGAACACGCAGGTGAATTGAGGAGCAGTGTGAAGGAAGCAGTGTGGCAGCAATGATGAATTACGGTGGCAGTGCCACATGCTCCATCATTTTGCTGATGTGGAGGAACTTGGATGCTCAACACACCCCGCCCCCCGCTGCCATCAGGCACCTCCCCGGCGCCCAGCGGTGCTTGTACCAACTGCCCCGGCTCATGGGATGTGCTGGGTGAGGTACCCAGCGTGGGGCTACATCCCTCTCCCCCGGTGCCAGACCCCATCGCGAGCTCGCTGGGCACCCACAGCTCCAGCCTTTGGGGAGCATCAGGTGCTCCGCCTTCTCTCCAGCCTCACTTCCCTCTGCATGCACCCCAGAAAATAAAGCACAGCACCTTTGCCTGTGGTTTATTTACCTGGAAGGCGATGTTGAGCCCCCAGCCCCTCTGCCTCAATAGGAATCGGTGTAAGAAGAGACAAGCACAAGCCGGGTGCCACCATCCCACAGGACCTGTTCTAACGCCGTGTCCTCCCTAATCACAGGCAGATTAAAAAAAAAAATCCGCATCAGCCACGCTGCGGTAAGGAGAACTCTAAGAAGGATGAGAAAAATGAAGACACTGTGAAATGCAATAGATGTCAACTTCTACTTATTTTCTAATTTCATCTCTTACAAGCTTTTTGGAAGCTAACATGATTAAGTTCTTCACACAATTTATTAGCATCGTGTTGGAAATCCAGCAGTATATTACACTGTCTGAGTAATCCAATTAGTAAAATGTATTTATTTAACCAGAATATTAGCTGCACACAATCCCAAATGAAGTAAAGTCCCTGATCCTGGGGTCCCTCTCACTTCTTGGAATTCATTTGCCAGCTACAGAAAGGTTTACTCTAATTAAATAAATATCAGCCCTATGTTTTTGGAATAATACAAGAAAACCAATCTTGCTGCTCAGCTAACAGATTTTTTTTTTTCCAGCAGATACTGATGGCACACAGATTTCACAGCAGCATAAAGGGTTTTCTGGCTTTTCCACCTTCCTCTCACCCCAACCCCAGGAACGTCCCCCCATGCCCAGCTGCTTTCCCACTCTCTACAACTACAAAATCATCCACAAAATTAAGAAAAAAAAATTTTTTTCAGTCAGAAAACCACTTACAAAAGTGAACCTCGTACCTTCTTTACCCTGATTTGCAAAGAGCTTTGAAATAAAATCACTGTGGGAAGCAAAGGCTCTCGAGCACTTTTTTCCCTCCTAATGAAGGAGCTGAGTGACAGCCCCTGAGGCTGGAGCTCTGACACCGCCCTAGCAGCATCCCGCCATGCTCACGTGCTGTGGCTCAGTGCTGAGCTAAAGGGACCATACTGGGAGCACCGGCTGACGTGTAACAGCTTATTGAAGTATTTTAGGGATTTTTTAAATTTAATTTTTATTTTTTTATTACCTTAATCATGCCCAGCTCCTAACACAACAGCATCCCTACCTAGGGCTCCTGGCCACGCTGCAGGCTGTCCCCATGGGGGCGGCTCTCCCAGCCTGTGGCATCTTGGCAAGGTGATGGTGAGGGAAGGTGAGGGAAGGCAAGGTGGTGCCACCAGCCAGAGGAGAACGCCCAGTCCTTCCACAGCACCGCCAGAAGACGGCTGCCTCCACAGCCCGCCCCGGGGAATGGCTTGCTGTTGACCGATAGTATTTTTCCAAAGCTGCTACTTCAATTTATCTTCATTAATTGGCTTAATTGATTCTTTTCCCCTGTGAGCAGCAGTGGGAGATTTGGTCATGAACAGCAGCAGGGAGGTGTGATGCAGCCGGCCGAACCCGCCGCTCTGCCCGCATCGCTGCCGGGTGACCCTGGTGTTGGCAGCTTGCAGCATTTCCCCTGGCTTTCGGATCTGGACCCGAGGGGAGCTGCAGACGGGCTCGGGGGAGCTGCTGCCACCTTTACGCTTGTCTTCTCCCATCCAGACAGGGTGCGGGAACAAAAGGCTTGGGGTAATTCAGCATCCCTGGATGGGCATCCCAGGAGCCCAAAGCCTGGGATTCTGGGGAGCCTGTACGTGCCATGTGAAGGCACAGAGGGGCTTGATTTGCCTCACTTGCTTCTCACCCCGTTTTCTCACACCTCGTGGCACAGGACCACGCTCTCCATCCCCCTGTGCTGCGGCACCTGTGAGATGACTCCGAAAGCCAGATAGAGAAGGAAGGGACTAACGGCTGGAGTTAATAATAGACATCATTTGCCATGTGCCTCCAAAAAGATGAATGTCCTGAGGCAAAAGATCTAATTTGGTGTTTCCTTTCAGATCCTCTGCTGAACGCAGCCGGTGCGGGAGGAGGGGAGGCGTCTGCGCCAGCGACTCGCTCGGGCTCGGTGTGCGAGCCCGTGTGGTGCTCACTCACATGCAGAGAATCTGAGAGAGATTCTCCCATCAATGCAACCAGGAATTACCCGTAATCTCAGAGTTAACGGAGCCCGGGAACTATTTACATTTCCTAAATGGGGGAAATGATATCAAGTGGGTAAGTTGGAGACAGGGAGATGAGGTGTGGGAGGGTGACTCTCCAGGAATCACCACCATCTGCCTTCTTGGAAACAGCTTCATCTGAGGTTGTGCAAGATATTTGATGTCTTTGGACAAACATTGCTGCTGAGGTACAAAGCAGACAGACTGATGCCATCCTCAGGCTCATTTCCAGAGAGGGACTCATTCAAACCTCACACGACCCCCAGTCTGTGCCTGCGGATCTCCCCTGGGTCGCAGGGTGCAAGTCCTCATTCTCCACCAATGATTACAACAGCAGTAGGAATAATTAAGACTGGTTTCTTACTTTTTGATTTCTCCTGCAAAGTCTCTCCCACAAGAACCACATCCCCTCGGCAGTGCCCAGTGTGACTGCTGGGTCGGGGACAGAGACCTGCTCCTTCCCTGGTCACACAGAGCACCCCTGTCACTGACTCCAGCACCACGCTTTGAAATCAGGCTCAAACCACCCAGAGCATTCGCCGCCCCGTGCTTCGCAATCTTTACTCATCAAAAGCTGCACTGACAGGCAGCAGAGCCCTCAGAGCCCCATCTTCTCCCAAACGCTATAATACTCATAATAATCATAGCAACAACAACAACGGTTACAATAACCCTCCATCCTTCACACACCAGACGACGATGAGTCAGACTCCATTTCCAAACTAAGACATCTCGCCTGCTATTCTCCCTCCCCTCCAGACTAATAGCTGACAATGTATGCCTTCCACATTAATGATAAGGGTTCAAGGGGAAAGAGACTGCTCTCCCGTTCCGCTGACATTACACTCTCCTATGTACCCACCAACATACCCTAAGGCAACAGAACTAGTAATAGGTTCCTCTAACTGCCTCCTGCATCAAATTTGACACCGGGTGCTTTCTTCTCCTTTCCCATCGCTCACCTTATAGCTCTGTCATCATCATTGATTTTGACTTAAGGAGAGAGGAAAAAAAAAAACCCCAACCCAATCCTTTCCCCCTGCTTGTCCAGCAGCAGGGTGGGGAAGCACAGCTGCTCTGGGGACTCGGAGCAGGGCAGAGGCAGGCCAAGGGGGCTGCTGCTATTCTACCAGAGTCTCAGTTGTAGAGGGGCTGAGGCAGCAAGCCGGGAGCATTTGCTGTGCCCAGCACGCTGGGTTTGCAGCTCTGGGACACTGCTGCTGGCTGTGGGGATGCTTCCCAGGTAGCAGGCAGCGCTGTTTGGGTGCTTGGTGGCTTTTTGCACTGGGCTTTTATTTCCACTGAAGTCAGGATTTGTTAATTTTTAGGCAGCACTCTTTTCCTTCTTCTGTCTTTCTTCCACAGAAAAGACAGCTGGAGTGATCTCTGCCTACCTCTGGACTACGTTGCTCTAGACAGTGAACCCCCCTCTATTACCTTCCCAAGCTCTCCTGCAGCAGAGGTGATGCCCAGCCCCTGGGAGCCATCAGTCCCGGTGGTGGGACAGAGCGAGTGGTGGCTTCAGCACAGAGGGGTGAAGGACTCTTCCAAGTGCCAGCCCTGGGGATGGTGACAGGTACATCCTATGGGGCAACAGATCACAATTTCCCCTTGATTCACTTATCAGATGATGGAGGTTCTCATTTGTGCCCTGAGAACGGGCTGGGCTCCTGTGCCAGCATCGGCTGCTGTCCCCACGTGACGCTGCCGGGAGATACCTCAGTGCGATTGCCAGCGTTCGTCCTGTGCAGCCGCATCCTCAGATCTGCCTTACAGGGGCTGTAACGGTGCTGGCAGGGAAGGGACTAGTCAAAATCCCCCAGCACAGGGCAATCCTACCTACTACAGCCCACGGAAACCCTGCCTGAGTGATCTGGGAGAGCGGCAGGCTCCTCCTGCCTGGTTTCTTAGCAGATACCCAGAAGCGAATCCCCAGAGTGCGGCTGACCCGCAGCTGGTGTTTTCTTTGATTTATGTCAGAGCCTATTTATGTCCTCTGCTTAAAACAATCCAGTTCATGTCAGCAGTAAATGAAACTGTGTACCATCCAGCAGCTGTCTGGCTGCTACCTGAAATGAGTTTCACTCCAGTTCTTATCAAGTAGAAATTCTTTTAATCATGGAAACTGCCACAGCCGTGCTGGGGCTGCGATGGCGTGGTGTTATAACAGGGGAGAGCATGCTGCAAGCCAGGGATGTGGCAAGAGCCCTGGAATTGTTGGTGATTTTCTTCCAGGGCCGCAGCCACTCTGGACACAGCAACACGTGTAAATGAGAGTTGGTCTTTGGCTGTGGAGACCAGTCCACTGCGGATGTGGGCACCAACACGGTTTAATGGGGGCTGTGAGGGGCCAGGCTGGGCTGAACGGGTGCCAGGCTGCCTTCTGGCGTCTTGCTGGTGGCCCAAGCAAACTCATTGCAGGGAAAACCCCAGCAGCCACTAAGACCTGAATATTTTAAAGCTCCTGCTACTGATAAAGCCAACAGAGCAAATGGAGACCAGGTCAGGAAAAGCCCAGAAGAGATGGACTCTGAATCCATGCTGCAGCCCTTACACCCTGACTCAGCTAATGAGGCTGTTGGTGGCAAGTGGGGATGCTGCACGAGGAGCAGGGACTGTTTGCCCAAAGCTATTCTGAATTCATTAAAGAGGGTGGTAAGAGCCAGGCTGCTCCACTCAGGGACCCAGCATGAGGCCACGTAACCTGCTCATCCCACCGAAAAGTAATGATCACAGCTTGACTAGCGAGTATCAGGCGCTCTCAACACGCTGCTTGCAAACAAGCTGCAAACCAAAAGCAATTCGAAGGAATTATTTAGGAAATAATTCTAAATAATGAATGAATGGAGAAAACTGCAAGCTGCTTACAGATAACTCACCCGCAGAAAAGAGCTGAATTTGCCGAGTAGATGATTCACTATTGATTATTTCCCCAGCCCTAGCTGTAACCTTATTTAAAGCATTAATTAAGACAAGTCTTCATAGTTCAGCATATTCTAATCTGTTACAGGAGGAAGAGCTCTTGAGAGCTGAGTGCTGCCCTCCTGGAAGGAAATCTGGAGATTCACACCCTGCTCCTGGCTCCTGCCTGGATGGGGAAGGAGGTGTGGGGACATGGAGCACAGCTGAGCACCAGGCTGTCCGAAACCCAGCGACGTCCCCCACAGCCAAACACAAACATTTCAGCAGGCTGTGAGCCAGGGTTTGTGAGTGTCTGGGCATGGCAGGGGAAGACTGGATCCTACCTGCCTGTTGGTTGGGTTTCAAACAGGACAGCTGCCCCTTGGGATAAACCCTTTAAAGACAGCCCAGGCAATCTGGCTATCCCGGCGGATGGCTGCCCTCAGTTGACCTGTGGCCAAGTTTGCCCCAATAACAACACGTAAATGCTTGCTCTAAAACGTGCTCCAGAGTGACGCTGTGCAAGAGCCCTTGTGCCACCCAGCCCTTCAGAGAGGTCTGTGCTGCTTCAGCTCTGGCACCCCAATATCAGCTCCTGGAATCAACAGGGTGCCCTGAAGCACAAAGCCGCTGGAGTTATACTAAGAAAGAGGAACTTGCGTTTCAGTTCTATTAAGTGACAACTGCATCTACTACTAAATCCGCCAGGCAATGTCACACACACATAGATGCAAACCCATCGGCAACCGCTCTGCTCCACAGCCAGCGCCTGGCACCCGTAGGCACAGACTAGAGCACAACGTCAGCCCGTGCCGACAGCACGTTACTGAACAAGCCTCCAGCTGACAAAACACAGGATTGTGTCCAGTAATGCACAGACATGAAAAGCCAGCACAGCAACCCAACCCAGCACAGCAAGATTCCTGACCCAAACCCCAGAGGAATACAGCTTGTGATGCTGAGGGAAAGGGGCAAGTTGTTGCTCTCCAAGGTGGATCCACCACAGACTCGTTGGCCCTCCAGAGCCACCGATCCCCCGCCCGCCACCCCAGCATTGCTTGCACAGCACTTGGCAGGCAGATGCGTGCTTGCTTTCCCCACATCCCAATGAAAGGAGGATATGATAACCTGGCACCTAACTGACACTAAAATACTCTTTCAACCAGTTGATTAGCTCAGCATGGCCCAAAGCACGTTTGCATCATTTCTAGAGTATGGGCAGAGCAAGTTAGCATCTGCATTCAGCAAGCCCAGTATATGACTATCTTTGTTCTCATGACTTTGTTCCCCAAAATAAAAGCTCAGGCAGTGACGTTTTAACCAGCTCTGAAATCCAGGCAATGACTCTGGTCTTTTTAGCCCATTTCCACGCCTACTGTGAACCAACAGAGCTGCTCCCATGAGTTTTCTTCCGTTCTCCTGGGTTTGCTGGCAGAGCCATCAGGCCCTTTCCCCCCCACTCCGCATGCCAGGCCACCCCGCCTCCTCCCAATCAGGTCCCACATAGTCCATCATCAAACACACAAGCAAATATTTCTCATAGATATTGTCCGAAGCAAAATCCCTACCTGCTCTTGACTCCTTCAAAGCCTGTTTTTTGGTAAGGGCTTATCTGGTGGTTTATCCTTTGCTGAAAGACAAAAAAAAAAAAAACAAAGAACAAATGCTTGTCAAACAGCAGTTCAGTTAGAACAGTTGGGACGCTCCTACATGGGGAGAAAAGGTGCATGTCATGTTACTGTCAGTACTCTCCATTGCATGTGATACAAACTTAAAAACTTGCATAATTCTCTCCACCCAGCTTATTTTATTTTTCCATTCATCAAATTCTCCTCTCTCCATGAGAAATCAGATTGCTAATTAGGCCAGAGGAACAGATTAAGTTAAAATGAGTAGGTGTCCTTGCTGAAGCTGTTGCTTCCCTTGCATCTCTCCAACCCAAAGTCAACCCAAATCCTTTGGGGAATTCAACCAATTTTGCATTAACATGCATATAACCTGCTCCTCAAGAAGGATGTATTAGAATTAGAAACTGTGCGAGGGAGGGTGAGCAAGAGGATGAAAGACACAGAATAGCTTTTGCAAGGGGGCAGATGCAAAAAGCACACGTGTGTGCCCCCGCTCCCTGCCACCGACAAGCCCTGCACTTGTGTGCTCTAGATGATGTTTGGCTCGGCTGAATTTGCTTTAGTTTGAAAAAATAAGTGCCTTTGCTTTAGGAGCAGAGTGACCTGTGTCCATGTCTGCTGTCACCACAAAGTCCGAATTTGTGGCAGCATAAAACCAATGATGCCAAGGAAGGGCAAAGACATCAGGAGCCTGCCTGTGTGTCCTGCCAGCAACAGAGGCTTCTAGTGATTGTCTGTGCAATGCAGACATAGTAGAGTTTACAGTGATATAAAACGATGCTGCCTCTAACTGCCTTTATTTAAAGGAGTTTCTAGGGAACCTGGACAATAAAACATGCAGAAACTTCTCTCCCACTATGCATTATTTGCCCCACTTCTAACATCTAGCACTACCATCAGATTTGCTCCTATTATTTGGGAGTGATCCTGCAGAAAGAAGCCATCGTGCACATGTGCCACGCCTGGGAGTGGTCCAGGAAAAGCCACTCAGCTGCTGACTGAGGACCCTTTTCACCATCCCCTCAACACACTGAGCAATACACCAGTCAGCACAACTGACACTGCTGCCAAGGGGAAATACCGAGGCCTAAAACCTTCCATAAAACAAATACCTTGGCATGGCAGTGAGCTTTCTGCACCAGATGGACCCCCTGGTCTCTTGGTAAATCCGGTTCTTAGGCTTTGCCACAAAGAGGCTTAAAATTAATTAGCAGATTTTTTTTTAAGAGTTCTGTGTACAAGGAGTGTGTGAGAAAGGACATTCATTAGGAGCTTTTCAGTACTTACAGCCCAAGACAAGGATTTATCATTTGCAAGAGAGTTCCTTTTATAGCGGGCAATCTCAAACTATTAAAGGCTACAAGTAGATGTCTCAAAACTTTCCCTATTTTGCCAGTAAGCCAGTCAAAAAGGGGGAGGTCCCTGATTTTCTAGAGGTGACCACTTTTACCAAAAACTATCCATCCCCGTTGGTCCCCATTTCCAGAGACCTGCTAACAGCAGCACTGGGGGAGGTACAGAGGTGAGAAGAACCAATACGTGGTGTGCCATGGAAGAGGACCTTCCAACCAGCAGCCCACCACCGTCTGCAGCTGCTGAGAGCTGGCTCCTTTGCGGCCAACCATAGACATCTACTGAGTGTGTACTGCAACAGTACCCGCTGTAACTGCTCTAAAAACACAGAGTCTAGTTAAACAAATAACTCAAAGATATTCTTCAAACATTTATTCCTGTCTTGAATCATTCCTTGACCTTGTCAGAGTTGTGTTCAGAGTAGATGTTGGTGAGGCTTTGGTGGGAGCATGGTTTTGACCAGGGACGTGCAGTTGCCTCCCCAGACAGTGTGGTTCTTGGAAACCCAGAAATAACCCCAGAAATTTCCACCCAGAAATAACCCCACATGAGGTGTCTGCAGGTCCTGGAAAGCCTGCCAGCACAGCTCATCTTTCGAGGTGTTCACCCTTACCCTAACCTCGTCAGGAGCCAACTAGAGCCAAAAACATTCACAAAAGTATTCATTTAGTAACAGCTTTGAAAAATGCAGAGAAAGCCCTGGGAGGACACGTCCACAAGGTCAACTCCAGAGGACAAGAGAGATCCCTCAGGGTTTAATCGAAGCCCTGTGATACCATTCCATCCTATTTACCACCTGCAGCGCTGTGCTACCCACCCAGGAGCTTGCAGTGCCCACCAGCACATAGAAGACGAGGAAACACGTTAAAAAACATGAATAAGCAACATGTTGTGGTGCATATTGGCACTTCTTGGTCTTCCTTTTTTGCAAGGTTTCACACGGGAAGGCTAGTGCTGCCAGGCTGCTTCACTGCAACCACTGATTTTCTTGATTTTTTTTTTTTTTTTTCAAGAAAGAAAAGTACAAGTTTCTGCTGCTTTAGCAATACTATCCCCGGCTTCTTTAGTCTTTAATAACTCCTACAAGTATTAATTTATTTACCTGCAGGCTTCTGCTGGCCAAACCTGAACCAAATTAAAGAAGTTTTGCTTTGTCACAAATCCACCCTGCATGCTGGCTACCGACAATAAGCAAAATCCCTGATTCTGCTAGAAAACTTTCTCAAATCAGTCTTGCTTGTATTCTGTACTTTCCCCCCCTGATTTACCACTCTTGATGCTTCTGGGGAATTTTCCTTTGGAAAGGGGCTTTTGTCAGTGTTTTGCTGATGGTGCTTTGGATCAGCTCTGAGCAGCATCGGGCTGCATGGCGTTTACAGCTCTGGCAGTCTGCCTGCTCAGCCACGCTCTCTCCCGTCTAGCTGCTAAAGCAGTACCAAAAATGGGAAATTTAAGGAGAGACAGGCTAGTTTAGAATTAGAAATGTTACTTCAAGATCTCAAAGAGACAGAAACACAGGAAATCCTAAGCCAGAAGGACACACTTTGTAAAAGAAGTCATCTGAGGTTGCTAAACTGGACTGCAAACCTCCTCCTGCCATCTCAGGTTTGGTCTGAGAAGATGCAGGCATTTAAACCTTATCCCTTAACTCCTTAGAAAGGGAAACCATGGACATGAGATTGCACAGATATTTGGAAAGAGAATTTCATATAAAAAAGCCAGGTTCCCAGGACAGAAATAGTTCCTCTCATTTACTGCTGAGCCTCTAGGAAAAATTTTGGGGAAACCTATAGCAACATACATCATCAATATTACTCCACTGACCCAGTTCTTCCTCTCAATTTTCTATTCTATCCTAATAAAGGTGCATTTCATGTACAATAATCTGAGGATAGCAGAGGTGAGGGTATTTGCTGTAAGAAAAGCATAAGGAAGATAATATTACCAGGCTAGGCTACATATAACTATAACTGTTCAAGTATTAAATCCATTTTTCACCATCAGGAGTGTTATCCAACAGCATGAGAAATACAAGCAGGAAAAAATATTCTCAAGTGAAGAAATTGATGGTCAAAGCCTGAAAGTTTGGTAAAATGCTTTTCCACTTCATGTCCTCCAAGCTGTCAGCACTAGGATGGAAAACCACAAATCAGTAATTGCAAAGGACACTTCTTTCTTATACTGTCTCTGTCTGTAAGGCAGGAGGATGGCAAGTTAATTAATTATCTCCAACATCAGTTTACTTGAAGATCCTTTTTTCCTGCAGCGCATCAAAGGAGACTGATAGAAGCCTTGATTAGAGGGATAATGAAGGAAATCTCTAATAGATTATATCATTTCTTGTCCGTCTGCAGCCATTCTCTAACTGGCTGCTTTTGCAGGGCTGGGATTCACGTCTGGAAAATATCACAAGCATGTAAATCCACCTCAAATGCAAAATTTATGGAAAAATTCAAGTAATTGCATGTTTACCATATTTCTGTCAAAGGTCTGGAAAAAAGTTATCAGATCATCTGACTTGCTCTAGCACAGAGATTTTCCACGTGTCCTGTTAGGGTCTCTGACTCGGTGGAGATAACCCATATTTTAAAATCACATCAGACATGGATAGAGAAAATTTATTAGAGAATACAGAGCAGGACGAGAGCAGAGAGGCAGAAGAGTGTGTGCTGATGAGGGGGTAAGGCAGGCAGTTTGATGTCTACGTTAGCTGTCCTAGGAAGCTTTTCACTAACAATGACCATTAACAGGGACCACAGATAAAGTGCTTTATCTGAATTTTTTTTTCTTTCTGATCTTCCCTGCTTTCACCTGCAACACAGCAATTCGCCCAGTCCTTGCTTCAGACCATCAGGAGCCCTCGGGGGCTGATTCCCACCACATAGGAGGGAACTTTGGCACTGCAGAGTCCCGGCTCTCCATCCCTGTCACACCAGTGCCCCATGGTTCATCTCTGCACTTGAAGTCCCTTGGGGATTTTAGTGCCATTTCCCTCTTTCACCCAGACCATGCACACACTGCCACATCTAATTGCAAGGAGAAATGAAGTGTCAGGTTCTGATACACCAACACATCGTGCTGATTTCTATCTTGCACAGTAAAACCCCAAGCCATTCCCAAAAAGTCCCAGTGGCGCACTTAAGCAATCTATTTCTTTTAAGATGAGACTGAAGTTTCTCTGGTGTTTGCTATTTAATAAACTATTGATGGCACCAGTGGTGCTAACCCTGGGATGCTCAGGCACCCCACCACCAACGCTGGGAGGGAGAATTTGAAAAAAACACTGTGCTAATGAAGGGATTGTGAGTCTCATAAAAGAACCACGGAGGGAGACCACCATCACCACCTTGTCCATCAGAGCCACCCCGCTCTCCTCCTGGCCCTTGCCCTGGGTTCCTTCTGTCTCCCACAGCCACCAAGGGCAAAAGTGAGCAGTGCCACGCAAGGGAGAGGAGGTAAAGGCAGAGGGGGAGCAGAAAGTGTTTTATGGGGTTAAACGTCCCAGCCTGAAGTAAAGCAATTTCCCTCGGTCTCCTGCCATTTCCTAGTGGAGGCTTATCATCTCCAGCTGGGACAATATAAAGGCCCATTTAATCGAGATCCATTTAACACTGAATCACGCTAACAAGATTACTTAGCCAGGGCTAATTCTGCATTTGCTGAAGTGCAGTATCCAGGGTGAGTAATCTCCGTGTGCTGGTGGCAGGTTCAGAGACAGGTTAGCCACTGGCTTAGCATCACAGACAAAACATGGAAAGTACATGGAAGACCATGACAATGAAATTGCAGCCAGTTTAGCCTATAAGGCTATTTCCTTTCCCCTGCTCTCTTATTTGAGATCAGTGTAGAGAGGGTTTCCTCATTACCCCACAGGATCCTAAAAGGGGAGTTATTTTCTTTGTCCTCACAAGCAGCTGAGCAGGCAATACAGCAAAATCCTCTTCAGTCATTATCTGTTAAGTGCATGGCATCCTTTTGTGAGTTAAGTGACACAGTATTTCTTGTATGGGACTGAATTCAAAAGGTTTTGCCTTCCATCAGGAGATAACTCAAGATTTGAGTGCTAATTGAATACATTTATATGCACACAAGTGATAGGCATTCATACAATTTCTTAAAGTAGATTCTCACCATTCAGTCATTTAAAAATATGGCACTAAGGGCTCTATTATTTATGATTATTAAATCACAAATCTGAGTAGCAAAATACTTCACTCAGGGAAAGTGTGAAGAGGCTGTTTCAGAGGAAAAATCTCCTTTTCAGAACTCACAGAGCAGCACATCATCGCAGGAGGATGCTGATCACTAATATTGTTTTACAGCTAAGGCTCTCAAAGTGACTTACTCAGGTAAATGGATTAATCCTAATCACCCCTTCAAATGTTCCCAAATCCTCCAAGTAGTCAGTGCTAAGGTTGAGGTCTTCTGGTGAAATATTCACTTTCTCATACATTCTGACTCATCTCACTGTCAGCATAAGATTTTGGATGTCCCCAGTCATTCCCTTCCTTGCTTTGAGAAGATGGGTTTTGTTGTCCCTTCAGGAGGGATTTATCTCACCTGGTGGCAGAGGTCCACAAAACAAGTATCTATACTTGAGTTAGTCTCTTAAATGCGTAAGTGGAGAGAAATTGGAGTGATTTGTCTGACCTATTTTAGTCAACTACCTCAAGATGAGAGCAATTGCCCGCTGGAGGTGCCCGTTTCTCTCCATTGACGGTAAATGAGGTCTGAGTGCTCAGTGCGGACGCTGAGACCCAGGCGTCATCTCACAAATCAGGGGAGATGGATCCTATCCAGCGTAATTGCAACCTTTCAAAAGGGGGTTCATTCCCCCCCGAGAAGTTTATTTTAACCATTTGAGGAATTGCCCAAGTTTTCATTTCAGCCCAGTGTCTTTTGGTCTTTCTCCTGATTCTGGCAGACAATCCTTCAGGTATGGCAACCTGGCTGTTAAAACAAATAGGCGGTGGTGAGAGAGCTCTGTGCCTTTCCTTCCAGCACAGCAACCAGAGCAATCCATTTTTGTTTTGCAACCCAGCCCAGAGCCTCTTCTGATGCTCTGAGGGCTCGCCTAGGCAGAGATCTAACTCAACAGTGGGTCAACCACATCTCCATAGGCTGGCTGCAAACTCTTCTGGGGTGGGCAAACGCTCCCTTCCTCCAAATGAAGCTATGCCAGGTCAAAAGGACAAGACCAGAGATGACACAATGGCCTCCAGAGGTCCTTTCCAACCCAAGTCATTTCATGATTCTATGAAAAAGGAAAAGTTCTCCAGGGGAGCATCTTCACACCTGGTGTGGAGATCCCCATGCTCAGGGTGCTAGCGGGGGCACGCTTGGCTCCAGGGAACACCCAGCCCGTCAGCACCACTGGGCAGGGAGCTCTGAGAAGCTTTAAGACACAAAAAAAGGCACCTTCTGGAGCTGGGCGAAAGTCTTTAGGGTATGGTAGGACCTGGGCAAAAGTCTCCACTATCAAAATTTATATTCAGATTTCTAAATCCACTTGCATCTAGCTCACATCCCATTCTCAAAGAGTGATTTAGACACTTGGGACACTAAACACCACTTAGGCACAGGCTTTCAGGCCCTGATATGCAAAAGCATGCAAGTGTCTAATGCTGCTTCATGTGCCTAATATGCACCGATGCTGAGACGAGACTAAATGCATCAGGGCTGGAACCAAGCCCCGTGCGATTCTGGCCAACTACTGAGTTCACTTTCAAAAGTGGGATTTCTGCTGAGATTTTTAACTTCTTTTTAATTGTCCAGCGCTCAGACCAGACGTATGCACCCCTTCCACACATTGAAGTTGGGTACTTAAACCGTTTTATCTGCACACTGGGAAGGCAGTTTGCTGGTCCTCTCTACGCAGGGCTTTCATATATGTGACATCCACCCCCTCAGGGCCAAGTTGCCTAGAAAATGACCAACAGATTCTGAAGTTCATAAGAAAATCAGGCAGGCACGCAGGAGAAACTTGACTGTATAAGGCTTGTTTCCTTGAGAAACAAGGTGCTCGGTCAACGCATTCAGAAAACCTTCCAGCCGCCCTCATCCTCAACATCCGAAAGCACAAAAATATTTAAGTGCAAAAGAGAAATTAAAATCAGGCTCCAAAATATTCTCAGGTCACACCAGAAATTCGAGGGACTCCTTTAGCAAGTGCTCAGTGTCTCCAACTATAGAAACCCAAACCCATCCCACCCGTACTCCTTCGGTCAGCAGTCAGCCAGCCCAGGAGCCTGACTGCACACAGATACCCTGTGCCTTGGGCACCATGGAAGGAGCTGAGAGCCTGGGATTTAATTTCGGATTCAGGCAATCACCTTCTTCATCACTTTCTCACCATCCTCCCTTTTGGACTGTGAAGCCCAAAATCTCAGAGGCAGGAGCTGGCTAACTCCTTGCTGCTGCAGCTGCGGCAGCCCAGCTCGTTCCAACCCGGTGGGACACACGATGGAGCTGCTGCAGGGATGCAGGGTACAGCGTACCCCATGCAGGGCTCCTCCAGGTACCGTAGCGCACACGGGTGTATCGTGTGTGGGGTCATACGGAGTCTCAGGGACAGAGAAACACAAGAGCCAACGCACTGCATGCTCATGAGACTTGCAACCCCTGCACCAGGGGACCACAGCCGCTCGGTCATCACTGTGGTGGCAGACATCAGTGGCAGACAACCTCTGTCCACACCAACAGGGAAGTACATTGCAATGAAAGAACTGCCAAGCATTTTCTAATTTTAATGTCCCCTGGAAAAAAAAAAAACAACAAAACAAACCTCTAGTAAAGGCACAGACTCACACAAGCCCAAAGTCTTCTTTCCTCAGTTACCCTTCCCGAACCTCTCAAAAATAATCTGCTGGCTGCAGGTTACTCGATTATTTGTCATTTTGTTTTGATATAATGCCATCATCTCTAATTGGTGTGGCGTAAGGGCTTGGAAGACATTAAGTACTGCCTGCACGTGTGCTGGAGCGGTGATCGCAGCGTGATAACCATCCCTCCGACACCTCCCTGCCCGCGCGCCCGCCGGCTGGGCAGCAGTGCCTGACCATGCTCACAGCGACGGCACGGGCAAAGCGGCTCACTCCAAGCAACAAGACCAAGTAGACTCCATGGGAATAATTATTAACTTGGCTTTAATTACAAACTAATTTCCTCCTGCATAGCCAGCAATTTCAAGCTCTGTGGAAACTGTAAGGAAACAATAGCATGCCATTTCCCAGCAAAAGGAGCATAAACAGACAAAATTCAGAGCTTCCAAACAGAGTGGCACATTTAAATACCCCAAATGCAACAATCAGAAATTTTCCTCAAGCTAAGCAGAAAGCCTTCTCTTTTGCATTCCAGCTAAATATTTCATTTTAAGGTCACCCAATGCTACCAAGTTATAGGCAAGACCTAGTAGGTCTTGATAATAAAAACCGCCTGCACCTAAAATATGCAGAGGCTACCACCTCTCCATAATAAGCCAGTGCCGTAGGTTGCTCACCGGCTCGAGCACTGCTGAAACCGTACTTAGCAGCTGACAGATTGCAACGAGAACTGGGGGAGCATGAAGGCTTGTTAGCGGCAAGGTTTTCCCAGCTGAGGCTCAGACAGGCACTGATTGGCAATTCAGATCACGGCGGCCGTCCCGGTGGAGCATCCATATGTTTCTTTCCCTGGAGGAACGATGAATGTCAATTCACCCCTTGGGGTGCGTCAGGCGAAAATCCTCCCGAGGGTGAAACGAGAGCTGACAGCAACCGGCCACAGGTGCCTGGACCAACTTTCATGCATCAACCGGTTTTGCTAAGAGTCAGGAAAAAACGAAGCACTGTTTGCTGTATTCCTGTACACAGCGTTGGTGTGTATGTACATTCCCCTCTCAAACCTAGCTACACAGAAACATTAATAAGGGTAACACAGGCTTTTATACCATGAAACAGGAAAATGAATGTTTATGCTGGTAACTCATCAGCACGCCTGGGAATTCCCCAGAGTTCACGGCAGTAGCCTGAACACACAATCCGTGACAGCCGCAGGGAATCCACAGCTCCGTTCCGTTCTGTGCTATCCTATCCTATATGCCCAGACTCATCACACTGTATTTTCCTTCCCCGTGTCCATGTCTCAAATCAACCACTTCTTCAGAAGAATCTGCCAGCAGCTCATGACAGGCTTTCCAGACCTTAATTAAGCTACAACACACCTTGTGAAGTTGACTAATATAATTAAGTGAATCTTCCAGATGAATAAACTGAGCAGAGGTGAGATCAAACAGCAGAATGACGGAGGAACAGTTACCCAGTGGCAAAGTAGGTCTCAGGGCCTGTCCCTCACGTCTTACAAAAATCACTGCCTTTCCCTCCCCACATCTGGCACAGATTACACCATGACCTTCTTCTGGAAAGGGTCATTTGGACCATTGTCTTAACAAGAAAAAGCAGCTTTGTTTGTCCTGAACACATCAAGGTAAAGTTGCTATGTCTAGCACTCCCATAGAATCACAGAATCATTGGGTGGTTCGGATTGGAAGGGACCTTAAACCACGTAGGGATGTTTCTTGCAAGTATCAAGAATAGCGGTGTATGTACATTCAGCTATATAGTTTACTATTATTAAGGTGAGGGGAGGCTGTAGTCCAGTGGCTTATTTGAAATAAACTTTCTGAAATTACAGTAATTGTGTAGATTATATTAAAATCATTCTCAGAGTGCCTGGGTATCTCCTAAAAACAATCACTCACTAGATTTCTTTTATTTCTTTAATTTCAAAATAAACTGGAAGAATGATTCAAAAGAAAAGCCTGAGCTTTGCTACGACTCGAAGCATGACTTGTCCCACAAGTTTAAAAGGGTTATTATGGACTCGAACGTGCACCTAAATCCCTCTGTGACTGAGGCCTTACTTAGCCAGACCGTTCACTTGGTCTTTTTCCTGGAAGTTGATATTTAGCATAAAATATCAGGGTGTATTTCATTAGCATGTCCCTTCTCCCAAGTAACAAGCAATAGGACAAGAGGAAATGGCCTCAAGTTGTGCCACGGGAGGTTTAGGTTGGATATTAGGAAAAATTTCTTCACTAAAAGGGTTGTCAGGCACTGGAACAGGCTGCCCAGGGAAGTGGTGGAGTCACCATCCCTGGCGGTAGTTAAAAGATGAGTAGACATGGTGCATAGGGACATGGTTCAGTGGTGGACTGGGCAATGCTGGATTAACAGTTGGACTTGATGATCTTAAAGGTCCTTTCCAACCTAAAGGACTCTGATTCTAAGCACTGGAGAAGAAATCACTCATGTAACACTTGTCAATTAGCTTTTGACATCTGCAGGGCTGTTGCCTGGCTTTGTGCTCACCCTCCTAACATGAGCACTGGGACCGTCGGGGAGCAGCCCAGAGGCCCCTTGCTCTGGCAGTTCACACTACTGACTTCTCCTCTTCCCACCTGGGATCTGGTGACAGCATCACCTAACACCCTTCCTAAGTCTGCCAGAGGGGACAAAAAACCACACGACTGTGGGAAACTTCATGTGACACCACTTCTTTTCAAAACTGTTGTTTTCCAGTGCTGGGACTCTCGGGAAAACTATAAAGTGATGGCAGCTCGTGGGACCTAACCCATGCTGAATTTTTTTTGTTGTTGTTTTGCCTCATCTGTTTCTTTATACTTCTCCATGTCCCAAGTGACTCTGACACAGGGATTCCTGCGTTTCATTTTTCTGCTGTACAAGATGTCAGCAGATAACAATCCATGCTTCATTGGTGCCATTCCGTAATTGAAAGAGCCAGCAATATATCAGGCTTGGAGTCTGCAAACTCCATCAATAAGTACTCTATTACTTGGGCATAATTTTCCACCACCCCCCAGATGAGACTTAAGAGGCAGTGGAGTTATATTGCTGAACCCACACTTCACTGCAAACTGTTTAAGATAATGTCTACTAAACTATAGTCTATTGACACAAATTAGTTTCTCAGACAACCAGCGTCTAGCAAAAATGTACTTAATATGCAAAGCTGTCTGTTTAGATCTATCTGTCTTCCAGTAAATCTACCTCAGGGAAAAGAGAACTTAGTCCAAAATAACAGCACAGGTTTCTTTCCAAGGCAACATACACAGATCTACCCTTTCCTCCAGGAATGAATTCTTCCTGTGTCACCAAGACGGGTTTTTTTTTTGCTTGACTTATCCTGCATTTTCAGCATGTAACAGAGACCTTAACAGCTTCTGCAGCGTTGCTGATTGTGTGAGGGCAGTGTGAAACTCGCCTGGCCCCTCTTTTCAGATTTAATTCTCTGAGCTTTTCCGTAGCGCGTTAAGAATCAGCTTCCTGGTCCATTTCAACAAAATCCCATCAAGTCCCAAGAGTTTCACCTTTAAATAAACACCAGGGGCTTGAGTTTTAATTACTTGCTGCAGAATCCCCTTATCAGCAGCAGCTGACAGGCACTGGCTACGCGTTATCTGGAAACACAACTGAGATCTCTAACTCAGAAGGAGTCTTTAGCCCTTGAAGCTCATACCTATTTCACACCGTGCCCAGGAGCACTGCCAGAGTATGGGCTCCAACACCTGGATAGGCAGCTCTTTCCCTCCACAGCTTATCATCCCAGAGCATCCTTACTCCTTTCCCTTGTTGCTGGCACGAATAAATCGCTGATGATTCAGTCATGCTGGCACAGTGATCTGCACACCAGGCATCTTCTTGCACAGCGCCCTACTGCCATTCAGGGTTTGTCCCTCAGCCTTAGGGCTCTGCAGATTTCCCTGAGTCCCGCTTTCACTGTCTAGAGCAAGCAGTCCCCTGCACAGGTGGTGTCACTCCGTGCACCACCAAAGGTCTGTTGCTGGCACCTGGTGACACTGCTCAGGGGCACAGGAGAAGCAGAGCAGCTGGGGAAGCAGTGCCTTGCTGACGTTCAGTGCACCCACACCTCTTCTGTCTTTCCAAGAGTAATTGCAAAAATCCAGTTTAAATTATTAAAAAATCCAAGACCTAGTGTTTAAACTTTGTTTAAAAGTAATTTTGAGTTTTGAATGGAGGTTCAGGTCCATTAATAAATCACCTCAACCGGATCAACTATCCACCAGTCTAGGAACTGCCTCATAAAATCCAGAGGGAGCATATTTCACCCCAAATCCTCTGAAATCTGTCTGCTGCACTCCAAGCATTGCCAACTATCCAGCTTATTGAAGAACCTCAGTACAGATTTTTTTGAACACCTCCCAATTTTTATCTTTGTAACCCCCAGCGAGACACGCTGCACTGCCCAGTGAGAACCACATTGGAGTCTTCCACCTCCCACACCGTTCCCTGGGCCCCATCCGGCCCTCACCTGCACAGCTGGTGTCTGGTCTGACTTTTCAGCCTCCAGAAATCACTGGAGAGAAGAGTTGTCACCTAAAGCACCCATATTTCTGATCAGCTGTTTTCAAAGCCTCAGAAAGCTCCATTCTTGACCACGCCAATGCCTAAACTCTGGCTGCGGTCACCGCTTTTATCCCTGCCTTTTTGACATATTAACAGCCCTGTTCCAACTGTTTCAGTTCACCTTCGTGCCAGGAACCAGCTAACCAAACTTCACCTCACTGAGAACAAAAGCAGGCAGCAGCACAGCCTCAAAGCAAAGTAGACATAAAACCCCATTAAACCTCAACACATAAACAGAGTGATGGGAAGACCTCCCAGAGTCCTGCTTGAATCCAATAACCATCCATAACTACCCCTAAGGATAGTTTCTAAAGAGGGGAGAGCAATAAACAGCACTTCCCCTCTTCATTACACAACTCCAGCAATAACCATGATGAATGGCCACCAACAACTGGGTTTCATTGCTAGATTTCCAGGCCGTGGTGTCCAACAATAGAGGCATAATAAAGACAGATGGCAGTGGATTAACTCTTCTTGCAATGCGGCCAGTGCTGGTTGTTCAGCCGCGCTCACCCCACTCCAAACGCAGGCAGCCCTGCAACAGCCCCGTCCCTGGCTGGCAGCGGGCAAACGCTCCTTGCTCCTGTACAGGAGCCGTGTTAGGTACAACGGGAATCAGGAATAATGCAAACCAGAGGTTTTGTTCAGACCAGAGAGCCGAGCTTAGCAAAATATGCTAATTCTGGTGTCGTGTTTTGCTTTTAAGCACAGTTGTTAAATATGCAGAAAACTCAGATGAACTTTAAGTGGATTTTCCACAAAATAGTAATATTAATTGCTTGACTCCTTTTTAATTTGGAAACATCAAAAAATTTTTTAAAAAACTGAAATTGTTGCTATTTACATGCAGAAGAGATTGCTTGTTAAAAGTTGCTCCATTTGCCCCTCCAGTTTTGCCTATTTAACACAAATAACAAAGAATTTTGCATTCTTCTTCAGCAGGCTTAATGGGGTGCTAATAGATGCGTATTGAAACCATTTTAACATCAGCAGGAAGTTTTAGGTCAGATCAAACAACAGGGAAAAAAATCGGGTCTAGGAGGGCTGGGGAGGGAGGAGAGCTGGGCTGTGCCCGCAGCTCGGGCAGCGCTTTGCTGGGCGCAAATGGATGAAATCCACTCTAAGCTCCAACACTGAACAGTGCGCACTGCCAAAATTAGCAGTGGAGGGGTCTTACCACAACGAATTCATTGAGTTTGTAAAGTGTTTGGAGACCTTCAGATGGAAGGTGCTAAACAAAGTGAAAATTATCATTATTTCTGCCTAAGTGGAACCGCCAAGCAATGCTGCTTCCATCAGCCACCGCAAATTCAGGTCTTTCTGCTCTTTAGGAGTCCACTGTAGCCAAGCTTGGGTTCTGCAGATGTATTTGCTATTCAGGAGCATGTGCTGGGTTGAATAATTATCAGACGGAGCTTTTAGGAAACATTTGCCTATTCATTATCTGTTACTCCGGATGTGTGGTGGGCTACACAAGGCAGTGTGTTGCTGTTTCTGCTGGCTGCCTGAATGGCAGAAAGTTTATTAGACAGGATAATAATGAATAACCGATAATGACTACTCTTGTTTTCATGGGAAAACAGATGAGCATGTGAAAAGCAGCATCTTTCTCTACTTTCTTGCCAACAGATCCCCATTCACAATAACATTCTCCAACAGAGAAAAGCAAGCAGCCTCCTGATTCAGCCAAATACTTGGCCATTCACAAACTCCAGTTTCACTGTCTCACCAGAACTACCTACAGCCTGCCTGAAATGTGGTGGTGCCTACTCTGGGGCTGACCTGTTGTCTTTACAGAGACAAAACAGTAAAAAAAAAAAAAAAATGCATGTCCTTGTTTTCACAATGTGCATTAACCAGCCACACGGTGCTTTGGTTTTTTTGGTCTCTCCTGGAGATCAGCAATTTCTCCCTACGGTACAGGATAACTCTATGGGGGCTACCTCACCTTATCAAACCAGTTTGGTCCACAGGACTTCTGCAAGCCCACGTGCCACACTTCTGCTCTGGTGCAAGCCTCAAATGTCCAACAGTGAGTCACACCAATGGCACCAACCACCCCAAAACCGTATCTCCCTGAACCCCTCCTCCCTGCTGAGAGACGGAAAACTCCGACTTACACAGAACCGTTTCCTTTTTTCTGTTTTTGCTGAGCGCGTGACTCCCGGTTGCATGTAATTATTTTGGTACGCCGGTGTTAATGACGTGTCCGGCTCACTTAGCCTGTTCATCAGTATTGCTGGTCATTTGCCGTTGCTTTGTTTTTTGCCTCTCAAAAGGTCACTACATCATCAGCAAAACCAAGCGCGATTCATCCATTATTTATCAAGCCAGGTTTACCGCTCACCTGTCCCTGATTTCAAGGCTGTGCTCCATCCTACATCTCAAACCTACACACACCTTCAAGCCCACACTTGTGGCCTGAAGCACCTACTGGCATAACGCAATCATTAAGCGGAAATCATTAATTGTAAAAATTAAGTTTGTTGTTTTGCAGGCAGGGATTTGAATCATTTTAAACATCCTGCGTTTCTCAGCCTCAGGTCCCCAGTCCCAGCTTTGCCTTCTATTGACTGAAAAACTATTTTTAAGTAAATCCACACCATGAGAGCCCTGCCTTTTGCTATCCTGTCATCTGCGTGAACCTTCCATGAGCAACGGCTGCCTTCAAATGGTATTTCCTTAGCCTAACCAGTTGCTGAGTGTTCACCAGGGCTCCCTGCACACAGCCCTACTATTACTGACATCTTCCTCTGGAGCAATTTCACCCCATAGCATCCCTGGGGGAAACACACGGATATTGGGAAATGCCTCCTGCAAAATCAGGGATGCTCATCACACCTCTGCTGGGGAGCACCAGCACCTTCCCAACACGCGTGACCCCGCACCAGTCCTGCCCCCGTGGGAGGTATCCGCAGCCTCACAGGCTCTCCAAGACATGGGGCTACAGGTGGTGCATAGTGTTATCCAAGCTCCAGCTGCCTCCGGGAAGTCTTTTAAATCTCAGCCCCTGAGAAGAGCAATAACCTTCAGAAAAAACCACTTGGGACTTATTACAAAAGGGACATTCTAACCTACAAATAAAGGCAATAAAGAAGCAGACCTCTGCATCCCGATCGCATCTAACACAGCCTCAGAACAAGCGGAGACGTCCTGATTAGCTGCTGAGGGGGCAGAGGCGATGTCAGCGATCCCCAGCGCGGGCGAGAACTGCGGTTATGCTGGAGAAGAGCCGCTGAGGATGGCTGAGGTCACGCCGGGCAGTGCAGTTCTCCTCTAACCCACCCCTGCGGTTCGGCTGATGGTATTTATCATATCTATTGCTGGACTGAAAGCCAAGCCAGAAAAGTGCCCCCAAATTTTGCTCCACCAGGAGGGAAGCGGGGAGGAGAGCAATGCCAGAGCCACTCTCTGCTCCCTGCTATTTGTCCTGGTTATCAGACTGGAAAAGATCACCAATTACCCTCTTCCCAACCACCACTGCTCCTGCCAACAAAAGATGAAAAGCACATTTATTTCTCTTAAGTGAGATCTTTTTGTGACACATAAGGACCCTTGTATACATGACAATTACTTGTAAAAAATGTCTCTCTGTCTACAGCACATCTGTAAATGGATTTAAGCCCATATAAAGGATGTAAAAATGGCTATAACCGCCCCAGTGCAGCTCCCTGGAAGCTCTCAATGGTGTTTTTTTCACATATATAAAAGCCAACACAGAACAAAAAGGCCTGTCAGCAAAGAAAGGTAGGCTTGCCTTTCTTCACCTAACGGAGGAAACTTAATTTTATTTATTTTTATTGACAATTTCAACAACTATTTCTCAATCATAAAAGCAAAAAGCACGGGCTCAGCTAGTCAGCCCATCATTTCTGCTTAGCTTTTTATTTGTGCGAGGAACTCTTTGGAGATGCAATATCTTGTTTGCAGAGACACCCTAGTGGCAACACGACATTACTCAAACCACCAAATGAGGCTCCTGCAGACAATGCAGCCTTCTCCTCTGGCACTTTATGGATCTCAGGGTGCAACTTGGGGCTCCTCTGTTCTTCCCATCACCCCAGCCTCCCCCAGTACTGCTGGCTCCTGGCTTTGACATTCAGAGAGCGCGAGCACAGCGTCATTTAAAAACAAATTGTCTAGTGGGTAATTATTGACCATTGCATCTTATTATGATTATTTTTACTATTTATTTTTGGATGGATGCCCCCTGGGGTTCTGCCTTGCTGACATTCATCACAAACAGTACTATAAGGCATTATGGGATGTATCCATGCCTGAATTACAGGCACACCACTCATCCTTCCCTGGCCCAGGTGTTTCTAAGGGCCAGGTTTACGCAAGTAGTTAGGAGTCAAATGATGCATGGAGGAAAGAGAGGAACCCACTGGGATTTGCCAGTGGGAGCTGGGCACCTAAAGTGCAAATCTGGAGGGTGACTCTGGCTTTGGGAGTCACAATCCCTCTGCAATATCAGTGGTCTCTCTGCAAGGTCAGTGATGCATCCTGTCCCTCTGCAAGACCAGTGACGTGCTCGGTCCCTCTGCGATGCATTCTGTCCCTCTGCAAGACCAGTGACGTGCTCGGTCCCTCTGCGATGCATTCTGTCCCTCTGCAAGGTCAGCGATGCGCTGGCGGCACAGGGTGATCACCCTGCGTGTGGCCCTGGGCAGGGGGTCTGTTCTCAGGCTACCCACAAAGCACAGAGCAAAGATGGTCCCTGTCTCGGACCGTGCAGATCAAATCCTTTGACTCGGTGTGTTAGAGGTCAGCAGTAATCGTCTACAATTTAAAAATCAGGAAACGGAGGCTTGCAGGGTTACATTGCTTTTGGGCAAAGCTCTTATTAACTTCCCCAAGTGAGTCTGGCTGTACCCCGCACAGCGGAAAATGAAATCAGTGTTATGCTGCCTTGGCATCCGTGCTTTCACAGGGCAGCGAGAAAGACTCTCGGCTCCTATTTGCGCTCTTACCCGAACAACAGCGCAGGGTGTCAGGTGTCTGCGAGCTAAAGGCTTCCCTGGCTGTGGCATGATATTAAAAGCATATGCAATGAGACTGCACCTTCTGTTCACACTCTGTCAGTAATCCCGTGCAGGCAGGTTTGCTGTTAACCTTCCTAATGGAAAGTCTGCTCGATGGCTTGCTGGCTTTGCCTCAGCTAAGTATTATCTGCAGAGATGCAGGCTGTTGATTTGTGGGCATCTTCTCAAGTGAGAGCAGCGGAGGCTCAAAAGAAATGATGCAGCCTGGAGCTGGCGATGGAAGGTGATTTTTGCCCAAATGCAGGCCAGGCCATATATATATATATATATATATATACACACAGATATGTGTGTGTATATATGTGCAATTCCTACAGAAGAAATAACTTGCTCTAGCTGGTTTGGGGTGAGGGGAAAAAAAAAAAACTTGCCTTGGCTTAATTACAAATTTACTTCTTTCTCTTTCCTCTCTTTCCACCCCTGCCCCTCACCCCCTGATAAAATGAGGGTAAAAAGCCCTGCAAATGGCAATATCCAATATTCATTAGTGGCTTCTGAGAGAGACAGAGAGACACAACTCATCACTGGGTTCTTCACCTTTACCCTTGACAATGGTTATTTACATAATAACCTGACCCTTAGGTTACTCTTCATTAACAAACACATGTGCAAACATAGAAGCAGCTGGCTACAACTCATAAATATATATTGTTAACCTTGGCTTAGAAGACTTACTTTCACTTACTAAAGAAAAAAAAAAGACGACGAGACACTATTTTGCATAGCTATTATGTTACAACGTCGAGGCAGAGGCTCGCCCAGAGCTGGCCACACTCGAGCGGACGTGTGCCTGCAGGACACGGCACCCTGGCGGGTGCAAGTCTCTGTGCTTGCTCTCTGGTGGATTTGGGAAACAGCTGGTTGGGTTTTGGCTCTGCCCAGAGCATCTTCCTCTGCCCTGTGGGGGACTGTCACAGTTGGGGGACGAGCCAGAGACCACCAGCACCAGGGGGGAGTCTGAGCAAAAGTTTCAGGCTCCATGTGGAAACATTCCCACACAGGGTCTTGCAGACCAGGATTTAGAGCTTTCCGTCATGTTTCTGAAAGCACCTAAAACAGCTTCTGAGACTTGAATTTCACCATATGGCTCTGGGAGCCAGCCCCCATCCCCTGGGCTGACATGGGTGAAATGTGCCCATGTCTTAGGCCAGGCGACAGCCCCGAGAAGAGGGGAAGGTGCCCTGAAGCTTTTTGGGAGATGGACAGGGCTGTGTTCAGATTGACTACGACGGCTCAGCTGCATCTCTCTCAAACCATTGCTTAGCATCCTTTCTGGTAACACATTTCCTGTAGTCCCCTGGCATATTCTGAAAACATAGCCTCTGGGGCTTTGGTTCAGTATATACTTCCATGGCCACACATCACACGCTCACTCTCAGAAAGACAAAGAGCCACCAACACCACCTGCAGAAAAGCAGCTTTCATTTTGGCCACGGCTTGGTACACATCCAGCCAGGGAGGAGTCATACAGATAACTCACCCCTTTTCTAAATGCCCCTGCCCCTGGCTGCAGGCAGGCAGGTGCCAGCCAGTGCCTGGTGTTCAGGCTCTACCAGTAAGCCAGGAATCAAACATTTTTATAAAGGTGGTTTTGTTTGTTCCTTTTAAATAGCAGGTGTTGCTCAAAGAACCACATCCTCAGCACCCCGCACGTGGAAATGGTACAGCACATCTGCAGGACCACGGATGCTCCCCAGCAGCTGCTGAGGCCAGTGGGGAACCCACCCTACGGGATGGAACCACCCTACAATGAGCACTTCAGCTCCCCTCAGCTGGGA
>WKFP01014390.1:898524-927594 GCA_011057875.1 Pterocles orientalis
CCCAGGGAAGTTGTGGATGCCCCATCCCTGGAGGTGTTCAAGGCCAGGCTGGATGAGGCTTTGGGCAAGCTGGTCTAGTTGAGGGTGTCCCTGCCAATGGCAGGGGGGTTGGAACTTGATGATCTTTAAGGTCCCTTCCAACCCTAATCATTCTATGATTCTATGATTCTATGATTCTAAATGCCCCTGCCCCTGGCTGCAGGCAGGCAGGTGCCAGCCAGTGCCTGGTGTTCAGGCTCTACCAGTAAGCCAGGAATCAAACATTTTTATAAAGGTGGTTTTGTTTGTTCCTTTTAAATAGCAGGTGTTGCTCAAAGAACCACATCCTCAGCACCCCGCATGTGGAAATGGTACAGCACATCTGCAGGACCACGGATGCTCCCCAGCAGCTGCTGAGGCCAGTGGGGAACCCACCCTACGGGATGGAACCACCCTACAATGAGCACTTCAGCTCCCCTCAGCTGGGATATTGACTCTTCAAGTCCTGCCCTGTCCCAGCCTAAATGCCAGAAAGAGGCATCTTGGAGGTTGTGGGCAGAGAGAAGGGCAGCCAGGGGTTTGCCTCCAATACGAAAACTGGGAAATAGAAGAATTGCTTAAGAAGAACTTAAACGAGGACTCGGGGCAGCTAAAACAGAATTCTATCTAGTGTTTCCAGAGTACAAATGTTAATTGTGTTTATGTATCAAAACCTGAAATTAACAACTCAACGCTGCAAAATCTTGCAAGAAAGCCAAACCCCACCATTCCAGGCAGTGTGTATTATCCACCGCAAATCGTTCAGAAGCCTTTTTACCTATTCGCTCGTATTTCCAAACCAATTACTAGCTTACAGTGTGCAAAGCAGGCTGACACTTGGGGTTTCAGGCAGGGACTTCTTTCAGTCCCACTACCAATCCAACTATGTTTTAATTTAGTGAAGAGGGAAAGGATATAATTTTTTAGCTCCAGGGAAGCCAGAGGCAATCACAAATATCCCTTGAGCTGAGTCAAATTCTTCAGTTTAAAGAGGCAGCCCATTCTATTGCCATAATTGGACTTTAGTGTCCCTTTCGTTTAAAGAAACAATAGCTGATCTGGAGAGCTGATGGCTTGGACACAGGGTGTTGCTCCTCTGGGACCCGAGTCACAGACCTAACTATAATTGGATGAACCCAGAATAGCAAGTGTCTCACTTGCACGAAAATAAATAAATAAATAAAAATAATAAGAATAATAAGAAGTAAAAGCAGATATGCACCAGATATGTTCCCACAGTTGAGCCCCTGTTAGCACTTGGCATCTGGATGGTGCTACACCAAGACAGACCTTGGAGAAAGAAATACATCTTCAGGTTGATGAAGAAGAGCCGGGTGAAGGACGAAGCTTTTGGGTAGGACAAGAGCTGCTGTGGCCGTCAGCAGGGCTGGATACAGCCTTGTACGTACAACCCATACAACACAGAATCATAGAATAGTTTTAGCTGGAAGGGACCATGGAGGTCGCCCAGTCCAACCCCCCTGCAGTAAAAGCAGGGACATCTTCCACTAGATCAGGTTGCCCACCTCTGTACTGGAAGGACTGGCCAAGAGAGACATCCCTGGGAGTCAATGAGCAGATAGAAACTACTGTCCTAAGATAAGGCTGAGAATTATTAGAGAGGAACCTGAGAAATTCAGCTTCTTGCAATATTGGAGTAAGAGCTGAGCAGGATTCACCTCCAGTATCTGAGCAGGGAACGGCAGGACGAGCCCCACGACAACAACATGCTGCACCTCCTGCAGCAGCAGCTTTAATTGCTCCACGGGCAGCGATCAGAGAGGCCTCGTCCCATCCCCACCAGTGTACCAGGGACCAGGGAGGCAAAGCGACGTGGCCGGGGTCCTGCAGGGAGCCTCCGTAGCTCCCCAGTGTGCACCAACAAACCACGCTTCCCCCTGCGCCCGGCAAATGTCAGCCCAAAATTAGAGACGGTAGTGGTACTTATAAATCCAAGTTAGAAAATGCCATCATGTATTTTTAATCCAACCGCCTCGTCACTGCATAATAAAATGAAAGGATTGCCGAGTTTGAGTGGCATTTGTAAGTAGCATGTGAAAGGGGCTAATAGAGGGAGAAAATTAGCTGCATTTATCATCTTAACTGCATTCATATTACACTCACGATCCAATTGTTTAAAAATTGGGCTTTTAGAGCAGGTCCTTTTGAAAGTTCAAGCATTCCAAACAACCGCGATTTATTCTCAGAACAAACATTACCTTAAAAAGATTTATTCTGTACCTTTTGTGAGTTGTAAAAGGAATGGACTCTGCTGCATGGGTTTTTGATAAGTACAGTCAACACCAAAGCCAGGCAAAACACAGGATTTGTGTTTTACACCAAATGTTGATGTTTGGGGAAAAAAAGTGGAATGGAACCCACTCAATGTTTGAAAAAAATCCTACAAAATATTCCCTCTGAAAAACCTCTTATTTAACAAAAATTTCAAAGCGTTCAAACTTTGAGGTGAGATTTAAAAAAAAAAATATGTATTTAACCCTTCTACTAAAATTTAACATTATTTCTTAGTATTTAAGTAGTGGCAGCAAGTGGTATGTTTTAATGACATATTACAACATAAAACTTGAAACCCTGTAGTATTTTTATTTTTAAATTGGTCAAATAATCTGTTACTCAGCCCTGATTGAAACATATTACCTCATTCATCGCAATTCCCATTTATGATGTAATGAAAACTCATAAGTGAAAGAAAACAAGATGAAAATTCTGGAGAATGAAAGCATGCATCAAACTCACTGTGGCACAGCTGAGAAAACCTAACCTAAAGATGCAGATATTTTAAGTATTACTAAATACCAGTTGTGGCAGGTTGGCCCTTGACTGGGGGCCAAACCACACACACCCGCTCACACAGTCCCTGCACCCACCCAATGATAGGGGAGAGAATTAAAGAGGTAAATGGCAAAGAGGACTTGTGGGTTGAGATATGGACAATTTAATAACTAAACTACAATAATATTAGAAATAATACTATATACAAAGATGCAATGTGATACACAGTGATACTACCCCTCCCCACCTGATGGCCAAAGGCCCAGCCCACTCCCAGCCAATGACCCCGAAGGAGGGAGAGAATAGGTGATACACAATTATGCTGCCCCCCCGAAAAGACTTGGCCTGTTGACAATGATACTGCCCCCCCGAAAAGGCTCGGCCTGTTGCCAGCTAATAATCCCCAGAAACCGCACAGACGATTCCCCCAGAAAAGGGGGGGAAAAAGGGGGCGGGGGGTCCCGGCGGTGGTGAGCCATGTGCTGGGCGGTTGCGCAGCCCCGGCAATGCCTCTAGTGGCCTCCGCTGAAAGCAGCTGTGCCCCATGCGGGCTGTGCCCCGAGTGCTGCGCTTCCCCCCATCCTATAAAAGACTGAACAATAGCATCAATAAAACATCTAGTTTTAGGCCATACTGTGATAACTCAGAGGTTGTTCAGTGCACTGTCCTGATATCAATATATAAAAAAATATTCAGCGGCTCTGTGTGAAGTTAACAATCACAAAATATCATCATTTCCTAAAATAATGTTTTGTTTCATACTATTTCTGTGCACAATTTTAGCTGAAAACTGAAAATGATATTTCCGAACAAAACTCACGTTTTAACTCTAATTTTTGACCGTGCCAAACAACACAAACTTGAAAACAGAAGAAACAAAACTCTCTGCAAACAGCACCCCCCTTTCTTACAGAGATACGGAGAAAAGGAACACACTAAAGGTGGCAAGAGTTTGGGGGAGGATAAATCCCAAGAAAGATTCAGGAAATAAGCTGCTGCAGGCGCGACCGAAGCCCTACGGACACCGTGACAGCTGCAGGTCTCCGGTCCGGCAGGGATGGCCCTTCCTACCGGAGAAGGTGGCAGAGAGCCCCGTGATTTCTCCTGCTCGTTGCTGGTGAAAAACAAAATCCCAGAGGCAGACCGTTGCCTCTCTTTCCCGATCCATCACCCCGATGTGTGCAAAGCCCCCACGGCCGGACGGGTCACCCAGCCCCCGCGGGCAGCCCGCCCTGCGCCCCTGCCCCACAGCCCCGGATTCTGCAGCTTTTCATTCGCACTCGGAGGGATCAGTCTCTTTTCTAATTAAGCCCGTGCCGTACACCCGAGCGATAGTGAAAGTGTGCAATTAGCCCTGAGTCATCGTTCGCATTCATTCCCCCAGCCGCAAGCTGCCAGTCCCCAGCGATAGAGACGTCGCCGGCGAGGGAAAGCGTCTCAGCCCGGCTTGTTGGGAGGAGTCACTGACCCCCTCAGTAATTACTCATTCTAACAGCTTAACTAACATGCAAATTCCTCTGCTGACTGACAGGTAAACAGGGAGATGGCCTGCCCGGCTCTGGGGGGAGCGGAGGGGGCGGAGTGACATCGATGTAAAAGCTTGTGTCACATCCCAGCTCTAACACGGTTTCAAAGTGGGACATGATTCATTAGCCTTATTTCATGCCCAGGATAACAGAGTTGGGGTTGCTGTGTTAACTGAGGAGGGAGGAGCAGGGGCATTTGCTGGCACAGCAGCTCCCTGGCCACCCTGCAGCGCCTCTGCTCCTGTCACAGGGACACTGGCACCCAGCCCTGCGCTTCTCTGCCTTGGAAGGACAGGGACTTCTGCCATCTCCTGCCCTGCTGAATGCAAGCAGCACGCCAGAGAGGCTTTAAGTCACCTTGCAGGAGCCGGAAGCTGCTCCAGGGGCTGCTTCTCCTCCAGCATCACAGACTGGTTTGGGTGGGAAGGGACCTTAAAGCCCATCCAGTGCCACCCCCTGCCATGGGCAGGGACACCTCCCACTAGCCCAGGTTGCCCAAAGCCTCATCCAACCTGGCCTTGAACTCCTCCAGGGATGGGGCATCCACAGCTTCTCTGGGCAACCTGGGCCACTGCCTCACCCCCCGCACAGGGAAACATTTCTCCTCAGATCTCATCTCCATCTCCCCTTTCAGACAGAATCCTCCCCCAGCCCGTCCTGCAGCCAGGCTCACCACAGCTCCTTCGTCTGCTGTTCAAACAAGCTGTTTGAGAGCAGCAAGAAAAGGAGGCTGGAGCAGGCTTTGAGCAAAAAATCTCCAACTCTTTTCAAGTCGATCCTTGCAGCTAATGCTCACCCCTCCCTACGCCCATCAGCTCTCCCCCGGCTGTCTCCTCTAACACTGGAGGCTGTGGCCAGCCCAGCACTCGTAAAGCGAGCCCAGCTCTGGTTGAGATGAAGAAGCTGTGGCAGGCAAAGGGGCTTATGGCTGAGGAGGTGGAAGGGAGGAAATTGCAAACCTGAATTTAAGCCATGCTTTGGAGTGATCTAAAGCAGCCACTAAGCCCGACAGCTCCCTCATTTCCTGCTCCTCGCAGAGTTTCTGTCCTGAGGTTTGTTGACGCTGGCTAGTGTCCAAGAACCTGAAGAAATCGGTACAAGCCCTCCTGTGCTATGATGCAACGAGACCTCTGAACGCTAACAGGGTTAGAAAGGAGACAAGACAGGGGAGAGTGCTCCAATTAGCATCCTTAAGACGTGGGTGAAACCGAGATGGGATCTTGTGCACCAACACCCAGCAGCTGTGCCTTGCTGCTGAGCGCCAGGCCAGGTCTACAGAGGAAGGATTTCATTATTCCTGATGTTACAGGGTTTGGAGCCAGCGTGGGCTGGGGTGCTGGGTGAGCACAAAGCCAGAGGCTGCTCTCTCCCACCGGTCAGCCCCAACCTTCCCCCCCGCACGGCGAGCTCAGGCTTTAAAGGAGAGAAAATAGGGGGCTTGCTCCAGGCTGCCCAGCTCAGCACCCCATTTCCCAGCATGGGGAGATCCTGATCTCACTGACAAACTCTGCAACTCGCTAAAATGAGTTGAAGAAGGAGAAAATATCCGAGAAGAAGAGAGCACCAAAGCGATCCCGAACTTCACCTGCTGCCAGCAGAGGAAAGGGGCAGCTGCGCAGCAGCCAGTGGGATGCAGCCATAGGAGCATCCCCTGCCATGGGGGCTGCGGAGGAGCCCCCCATGGGCTCAAGAGCTGCATGGCATTGCCACAGACATAAACAACAGCCTTCTCTGCCAGCCCGGTGTCAGGAGCTGCCGCCAGGCTGGTTCATCCTTCCCTACATCCCTCTCCCATGGATTTATTTCTGTTAAGTGGCTGTCAAAAACATCTGTCGTACGTAACCAGCAGAGAGGGATGGAGAGAGGGGACCGCGCTGCCCAGCTCATGAGGCTCCTTGCCACAATAGCTGTCTTCATATACATTCTATTTATTTATTTATTTATTTATTTTGGTACAAACCTCCAGCGTCAGCGCTCTTGCACAGAGCCTGCTTACAGCTCCAAAAAGCACCTCTATTATTCTCAGGCCATTTGGTAGTGGTTGCCATGGAGCTCAAAAGCAAAATGGCATGCAAATCAACACGAGCCCCGGCGTTCAATAACAACGGGAAAAGGGCAGCCGGATAAGACGACTAAGAAAAAAAAAAAAACAACCCACTTGAAATACCTCAACCTGCATTGCTGGCTGTGATTAGATCTAGAAGGCAAGAAAAATACCCTAACAGGTTACACCAAAGGACGCAAAAATACGACTCAGTTGTGGCCTGTGTGATGGTTTCAGCATAACCCCCCTCCACGCACATGCATGCCCGCGCACGAAAAGTGGAGCAAATACTTTACAGCCATACATTCACACAGTGATTTCCCCCCAACTCCCCTTCTCTTTATTTGCAGACTATCTGTACACAGCTGCCAGGTTCCCGGTGTTTATCAGCTATCTGCGGCAGCGCCCTGTTGTAACCCAACCTCTTCTCCTGTCCCCCCTTGCCTCTCCGGGGCCGGGTGACGCATGCTGCTGTTTCCAGCTGTGCTGCGGGCATCTGGCGGCTCACGGGCAGGAGTGCAGAGAGCATCACTGCCCCAGGTAACTTCTGCCGCTGCACGCACGAGCTGGAAAATTGACTCCTGCCCTGATTCTTACATGGACATGTCATGATGTCATTCTAACCATTCTATCATTCTACGATAGAATCGTAGGTATCAAGGGGTAATGGCTTTAAGCTGAAAGAGGGGAGATTCAGATGAGATGTGAGGAAGAAATGTTTTCCTGTACCAGGGGTGAGGCAGTGGCCCAGGTTGCCCAGAGAAGCTGTGGATGCCCCATCCCTGGAGGGGTTCAAGGCCAGGCTGGATGAGGCTTTGGGCAACCTGGGCTAGTGGGAGGTGTCCCTGCCCATGGCAGGGGGTGGGACTGGATGAGCTTTAAGGTCCCTTCCAACCCAAACCACTCTGTGATTTCCCTCTCCTGGGAGCCTGCTGAGCTCCACGCAGCCCAAACAAATGCATCCGTGTGTTAAAAACTAGCACCAACTGCCTGTTTTATGCACAACTTTTACCCTTAGGTGTTGCAAGCAGTAAGATAAACATAGGGGTGTGAACACAAGTATTCAGAAACCAGATTTGGGGTGCCCTGAGGCTGGCTGCCTTGTGCTACAGGGTATGTGTCACCAGCAGCCCCTCTCTCCGGGGCAGGCAGGACCCCAGCCCTGCCGCTGCATGGAGGATGCTCACTCAATGAGCAGCTCTTCAGTGTTTTGTTTTCCCCTCATCAGTAACAGGCAAACTCAGGCCTTCACACAAACCAATCCTGCTTTGAAGCCAGAATTACTCATTTTTCACAGGCCTGCCCACAGCATTACAACTACACTACGTAGTGCTTCAGAAATATGAATGAATTTATTATACGCCACAACAGGCGGTATTAATTCCATAGCCCTTCTTTTTACAGAAAGGGAACAAAGGAGAGAAAAGCATCAGGGATTTGGGATGAGGAGATTTGTTTTTTTCCAGGTATGTAGTGGCATTAGGCAGCAGTGCATGTGCTCAAGGGACGTGTTCCGCCAGCTTCATCCCCAAATCCGAGCCCAGCAACCCAAGCCAAAAAAAGGGCAACACATCACTGAGTGCCCACCAGCAAAACATTTAGCCAAGGGACTTCAGGCGAGTCGTGAACTGTGATTTTCCAAAGGCTTCAAACTTAGACTAGCCAAAGCCGATGATCTTCCACAAACGCCAGTTCCTGCCAAATTCCAGGAGCCTTTTCCAAAATATTTTGGTATGTTTATGCACAAGGACCTCAGAGACTGAGGGACATGCCTGAGCTCCAGGAAAGCAGCTTGCAAAGGAAGGCTCTGATTCCTCCTGCGCGGCTGCAAGCTTTGTTTTCTGGCAGAAAACAGTGCAAAGGAGAGGGAAGGATTACGGAGAAATCAGTCCCTAGAACAGAGGCTGAAATCAAGATGAGAAGAAAGGAGGTGCCCTTCACTCAGGGGAGAACTTCCACCTACAAAGGGCCACGGGCACTTGTCCAAAGGGCCATGCAGCCACGCATTTCTTGGGAGTTGTCTGAATTTTCCAAAGTACCATAAATTCCCACTTTGTTTTCAGCAAGGCATTTATTAAACCCACACGCTGTCCATACACAACCCTTCTCTGGTACAAGCACACCTGGGACTCCCAGCTGTTTGCGCTAAGCTGTGGTGTGCTGGGATCTTCACCGAGTCCTTACCTTGAACCAGCTTCAAGGCTCTCAAAAGGAAAGAGCTGCAGAAATACTGAATTATTGCCACCAAAGATACCCCAGAGCTGAGCACTGTGCAGCAAGGAACAAACCGAGAAGCTCCGAAAACAGTTTTTACAAGGCGTCGGGAGAGCTAGAAAGAGCCAGCAAGCATTTCCCTGTGCACTGAGGAAACTCATCATCGTGGCACCGCGGTAGGTAAAAAGGGTTTTAAGGGCACGGGAAGAGCAGCGGGAAGAGCTGGGCTGAGTCCTGCCGGCTGCCATCCTGGCAGCTTCAGCGTGTGCCAGGGAGAGCTGTGCCCCGGCTGCCCGAGTGCTCCCCTGCCTGCGATGAGTGAAACATGGAGAGGCTGCTGCTTTGAAGGCTGATGGTTTGTTGGTGATTTTTTTTTTTTTTTTTAAATACTGTTTTTATGTAAAGCCAGACTCACTACAAAAAGGATTCAGACTCAGGCTGTTTTAAACTCTCCCCCCATCCTGATTTTGGAACATTCATTTTCAGGCTGCTGAAGCGTTTGAGACAAGGAGTGGGTTTTTTTTGGTTTTGTTGTGTGTTTTTTTTTGAAGCAGCACATTTGGCTGAGAGCACCTCAACCGAGCCATTCAGAACTGCATGTTCCTAATGCAAAAATCACATTCCTCCTCCTTACGCAAGCCAGCTTCCTTCTCTTTGCAGTGTTGAAAACAAACTATTTCTGGGCAAAAGCTTTTAACCTTGGTCATCCTTTCCTCTACTTTAAAGCATCCCAGTGCTGTGAAGCTCAACCACATCCCTGGTCCGTGTACAGCAACGTGTGCCTCCTCGCACCACCCATCGCAGGACCCTTTCCACCTCCTCAAGGGCATTTTCTAAACCCAGGCTAAGCCTCCACTTGCCACTGCCTTTGCATTAGTGAAGGAGTTAATTGGGATCCATCTCCTTCGCCTCCCCAGCATCAGGGCCCCTTGCTGAACCGCTGTGAAACGCACACCTTCCTAATTACGTTTATTCACAGAAATCAAAAGGAGAGGGAAGCAGTTGAGTAAAGGTCACATTAATAATACAGGCTGAAAGAAAGTCTGTGGATATATATTTTTCATTAAAGACATATTTGACTGAAGGGGGTGGTTCATTTTTGGATTGACAGTGTTTCTCTGGGAGGCCATCAATACAGTCAGAGGGATTTAGCTATTTTTCTTGTCGTAGCTTGCTGTCTGCTGGAAACCTGCTTCCCCACCAAGAAATGTCAATACCACTCCATGCGCCCAAGCCTCTGACATAGCCACAGTATCAGAGAAGAGGCATTTCTGCCTCCATCACAGCTGTAAAATTTACACCAGCCTCTACTTCTGCATCCAGCAGGGACTCCTGCAATGTCCCATGTCCTGTGCCCAGCGCCAGCCCCTGGGACACCAGGGATGCTGTAGCTCCAGCAAGAACCTTCAGTGGATAAAGCTGCCGCTTTGCTGGATCACTGCCATCAAAATAATCACCTGAGGATAGCCTCTCAATTTCCCAGGTCCGTGCCCAAACCCTGGAAACCTTCATCTTTGTTGTCATCTGTGGGACCAGCCAGCCCTGTGACCCAGCCTCACCGTGGGGTACAGAGCTGAAGGGACCTGGGCTACAAAATGCCATCGCTGCTCCATTTATCTAAGCACAAAATGGCAATAAGCTGAGATTTAAGATCCTATTTATTGGATATGGATGGCCGACAACGCCAACAGGAATGCGGTGGCCACCTCTGCACCACCCCATCCAAATCCCCTGCACTGCACATCGTGTTTTCCCACACATCACAGACATACAGCTCCCTCCACTCCTTGTTTTTCCCTTTATTCCCATTTTTTCCCAAAAGCACATTTTCTTCAAGCCCACCATGCAGTACCCCTCAAGACCACTTAAAGCTGGATGATCCTGAACTGGCGGGGAGGTGCCCAGCCGTCACAAGAGGTGTTGAAAAGCTTCTGGGAGTTGCTTAACCCGACAGCTAGCGCAGGCAGCCGTCTCCGTCACAGCTGTCTGAGCGATACATTTGCCAATTAAGTTAATACACTCAAATCCCTCCTATCCACCAGAAAGGGCAGAGCAAATCCAGGTGAAAGAGAGTGGAGCCTTACAAGTCTCCTACGTGTCACATGGCAGAGGAACAAAGGAAAAGAGAAGAAAAAAAACCCAAAACAAAACAAAAAACAGTGAAATCCACTATTAATTGCTGCGAGATGTCAGGGGCCTCGTTTACACCCTGGTCTGTGCTCTGCAAGGAGGGCAGGGGCAGGTATATATCCAGGAGTGGGTGCACAGTATGGGTCCCTGCAGCATGCTTTTGGGAGCTGAGCTGCTCTGCTGTGATTTTGGATGAGGCACAGCCAAAATTCCCCTACAGACCCCGCTGGGACCTGCTGTGGGCTGGGAGGTGAGCTCCCCAGCAGCATCACAGAATCACAGACTGGTTTGGGTGGGAAGGGACCTTAGAGACCATCTCATTCCCACCCCCTGCCATGGGCAGGGACACCTCCCACTAGCCCAGGTTGCCCAAAGCCTCATCCAGCCTGGCCTTGAACCCCTCCAGGGATGGGGCATCCACAGCTTCTCTGGGCAACCTGGGCCACTGCCTCACCCCCCGCACAGGAAAACATTTCTTCCTCCGATCTCATCTCCATCTCCCCTCTTTCAGGTTAAAACTGTTACTCCTCATCCTGTGACTGTGTGGGGGCTGGCTTGGGTCCCCATCACAGCTAGTTTTGGCAGAGAGTGGTGATGTCCCCACTGTCCCCCAGCGAAGGAGATGGCATCCTCTTGAAGCTACTTGGTGAGAAGCCACTGACAGAGAGCAGCCGTCTGGGGACACTCAGTGCCACTGGTGCCCCACAGGGACAGGGATGTCCCTAGGGTAGATGAGCAAGAGGTGCAGCAAACACGACCCACCTACAAAGAAAGGCTGAACAATGTGGGTTTGGTCTGCAAAAGGCTTAGAGGGGATGGGATAATCCAGGCTGCTATAATGAAGCCAGGAGGTGATTGTTTCCTGTGTCCTTAGGGACACCACAAAGCCACCAGACTAATTTGCAGGAAGGACTTAAAGGAGTAAAAATATATATACAGTACAGATTTTCACCTATATACTTAGTGTCATTTCAGATGTATATATTAACTGTATGATTAATAAACATATCTCTGATGAATAATAAACATAGTTAATAAATTAATGCATCTGCACATGCACACACATGTACATATGAAGGAAACCCTTTTCTGTCTGGTGGCTCTGGTTAAGTCCCAGAACCAGCTGTGGAGAGGACTCGCCTCTCAGATGGTTTTTAAGAGCAGGTTGGACAAGAGCACCCTGGCAGTGGTAGGACAAGGCTTCTGCTTATGCAAACTGCAGAGCTCTGCCCCATCCCAGCCTGTGGTCCTGCTGCTGCCTACTACTCATTTCAGAATTTTTTTTAATTTTAAAAAATATTATTAAAAAAACAAAAGCCCTCAGCAAAGGGTAACAGTGACAAGTGCTCACTGCAAAAGAGTTCTGCCCCTCCGCCAGGGCTGTACTGGGCAGGGAAAAGTCTCATACGGTAGAGAGGGCAAGCACGCACCTCGGGTACAATGGGTAAAGAAACAGCGACCCAGGGAGAGCCTGAGCAGATTATGATAAATCAGAGACCACAGCACTGACAGAAAGTTTTCCACCCACTGTTATGGAGCAGCACTGGAGATATTCCCTTCCTCAGGCTGGCCCAGGCTTCTCCGCAGCATGAGGAGGAGGAAAATGAGCTGTGCAGGGGAAATACCACCTTCCAGCCCTCCACAGCTGGACCAAACCCTGGCACAGGGCAGTGTAGGGACTGGTGACAGATGCACAGATGGGGAAGGGCTTACCAGCAGCCGCTGAACCCCAAGTGGAGGATGCTGCATGGACCAGAGCGGGACCAGGCACAGGCTGGGAGTGGAGGAAAAGGCTGCCCTGGTCCGAGGTGACCCCACAGCCCTGGGAAGGGCAGAGGGAAGGCAGAGGCAGCAGCTCTCTGCTTTAGAGTCATCCTCAGGGTGAGATTGGTCTGCTCTGCTTCCTGAGCCACGGGCAAAGGACATAATAAAGACTGTCAGTGGCTGATGGGTGACTGAAACAGGGAACAAGATACAGTAAATAATGAAGGCAAAACACTTCTACACGGAGAAGAGGGGTGGAAATTTCAGTAAAATATCACCAACCTATTGGAAAACTGAGATGAAATGAATTAGGAGGATGGTTAAAGCATGGGACTCATATATAACAGCAGAAGGTCTCGTATTTATCAAGAGATGTGACCGATTCACTGCAGGAAGCAGGGACATCTGTCAACTCTATGAGCTGCAATTAGCTGCTACTCTGCTACCCAAAAGAGGTCACAGAAAACTACAGGTTCTCCCTTCCTAACAGAAAAACTGCCGGGCTCTGCATTTCCATTAAGAGCAAGTGCAAGTTTGGTCTTCACCGTGATTGAATGATCTGGTGGAGTGATGGCCTTTGCAAGTCCTGCAGTTTGTCTTGTGGAATACCAATTACAGTCATTTTGGAAACACGACACAGCCCGCCAGCCCAAGGATGCACAGACCTCTCCCCAAGGGGTCTGCACTGGGCTCTTCGTAGGACAAACCCTACATTTTTAAAAAATCACCTTTCACTCATTACCCTTATGGCTTACAGCATCCCTTTAGTGAGCAGGCGTTGTGGGAGGTTTTGTGCACAGCTCTAACCCATCACCATCGGTCCTCCTGGCCCCAGCGCATCCCTGGCATCTCGGGCATCCCCCATCCTGCAGCTCCCACCGCTGCCGGCACCGCCTGGGCTTTACAGCCCAAACAGCATCTGGGGCTTGGTTTCTGCTATATGTTCAGGGCCCTTTTCTTCAACAACACAGGCAGCTTCTGTGCCACAATCTGAGAGCAAATCTCCAGCAGATGATTCATACAATGAGTTTCACTTCTGCTCACGAGCAGCCTGCAAGCTGCAGCTTTCTCAAGCTGAGCTACATTTTCCCCCCGAATAATTGATGCAAATATTGCACAGCCTGGCACCGGTTTACAAACTATTTGTTGCACCATTCTGAGCACACACGGTGGCCCCACCATGTTTCCCTGCTTGACGCTGGGGATCTGCTTTCTTGTGCTGATATTTGTGCTCAGGCTTCATCCCTGGCTCCCTGCACCCTCCCTGCACAGAGCTGGTGGGGAGAACTGGCAGCAAAACCCCAAAGGGGCCCGAAGGCAGGCAAAGGGAATTGTTTCCTGTTTTCGAACCGCTAATTGCGGAACGGGATGAAGTCATGATCAGACCGCAGAGGGAGGGGAAGAAGATGGGAGATAAACAGGTCTCGGAGCTCGCGCGCTGCATCAGGTGGTGCAGACAGATGTGCCGAGCCCGTCCTCCCCTCCCCGCGCGCATCCATCCCGCCCGCGTCTGCGCCGCCGCTCAAAAGCAGCTCTCGCTTACTCTCAACAAATCCGCCCTGCGCACATCAGTAATATCGAATTAATTCAATTGAATTAATAACAGTAATTAATTAATGCATATTAGCATAACACCATGCATCATAGGTGGAGGCTAATAAATGCAATACTGATTTTCTTAATCAGCTTCTTCAGCTGCCGTGTGTCTTAGTCAAAGGGAAGCAGTGGGGTCTTCCCCTCTTTTCCAAATAAAGCCAAGAAAAAAAAAAATCCACAAAACACAGAAAACATCTAAGAGACCCAAAGGTATTTCTGATTCAGATATTACTCCTGCAACAACAACAACAAGTGTGGGCTTTGCGCTCTGAATTCCCTGCAACCCGGCCAGGTCACAGGCTGTGCTCTGGGGACAGTTAAAGGTCAGCCTGCAAGTGTCCCCATGTGAGGCTCCCGAACAGTCACACTGCCCCAAAAGCAAGGAAAGGAGCAGCAGTGGCCAGTGACCACTGTAATAATCATATATCTGGATATTATTTTCTTCCTTCACACATGGTTATTAAGAGATGATGCAGGTCTTAAAGCTAGAACCTTTTGCTCTGCGAAAATTATATGTGACACTTTACATACGGATTAGATAATTAATGTATGTCCTGATTTCTTCCACCATAACATAAAAAGGGCGAGAGCAGCGCTATAATTCCAGATAATTAGAGACTGATCGAGTTCCAGGCGCTCTCAGGGCGGTGGGAGAGCTGCCCGCTGTCATTAGCGCCGGAGGAGCCCTCTCCACTCTCCACACCTCGCTGCTGGCCGCGCTCTCCTCCCCAGGGACCGTCCAGCACCGAGGCCACACAGCACCCACTGTCCCTGGCTACCATCACCCAACCCTGTCCCATCCCCCTCCTGCCTTTTGAAGATGCTGAGAGGAGGCAGGACCCTGAACTTGCAAAAGCCAAACGGCAAAACACACTCCCAGACACAAGTGCAGCCGTTTTGCTTCAGGGGATGAGCCCATCCCTGTGGGGTCCGGGCTGCTCAGCACGGCCGGTTGCGCAGGGCTTGGACCGAGGGCAGCCAGCTGCAGCAGGCACACCAGGCCCCCGTCATTGCTTGAAAACCTCAGATGTGCCCAGCCAACAGCTCAACAACTCCATCACACAACACTTCTACTCCCGAAGGGCATCAGGAACGACAAGTGCAAACCCGTGTGGGCTGCGCAGAGCAGGGAGTGTCGGCATCGCGCCCAAATGGTGTGCAAGCACCCAAACAGGGAGCAGCAGGCAGGGCTGCAGGGCAGGACCACCCTGTGCTGGCAGAGCAGCTCGCAGGGTCCCTGGTCTGGCAGAGGGTGGATGTCACCTGTGTCCCACGATGGGGACCACACTGCCCTGTGCACCCACGCTAGCACAGAACAGGAGCGTAAGAGCATCTGCAGGCATTAGAGATGCAGCAAAACAAGACAGATTCCTATCAGAAGCAATATGTGTCTCATGCTTGCACCGAGCCAGATTTGCATTAAGCCCAAACTATTTTTTTCCCAGCGATGTAGGGGAGATGTGCTCATTTAACATAAAGAAAATGCATGCCGGTGCACGGGCACAGAGTATCTTTTGAAATCCCTGCAGGACCTCCCTGCCTGCTGTGATCAAACATGAAAATCTAGAGCTGTCGCTAAGCAAAACAAACACAAACTGTCTGCGCTTTCATCTGCGCAGCATCCTGCAATGCACCCCGCCGCCCCCGAGGGCTCCCTGCCCGCGCCCGCCGCTGCCCAGGGACCTGTGCCAGGCGGGGGGACAGCGGCAGCACCCACGGCACGCTGCAGCCTGACACGCCGTGCACTCCTGACAACCAGGCGTCTCTCGGTTTGATCTTTCAGCAGGAAGGCACTGGCCTTGTTCTGGCTTGGTGCAGCCTTTGGTGGGTCTCTGCCCCAGGGGGTGCAGCCCCCATCGCCCGCATGTCCCCAGAGAGTGGGGACATGGAAGCAGCTAAGGCAGCAAGACCCGGGTGAGTGGTGTGGGACACGGGGCAGCGTTCCCCAGCACTTGTTGCACCTGCGTGTGTCAAACCTCCCTCTTCCTGTGCAGCTGAGCTCTGTTCCCAGAATAAAACAAAACCAAACAGACGAGAAAAAAACCCAGCAAACCAAACCCACACCGCAACTGCAGAGCTCTCGGACAGGCTCGTCTCATTTACTGCAGCTTGAGCACAAATTCGCTAAGGAGAGGAAAGCATGGGCTGCAGGTGAATAATTTCCTCTTTGGGGTTCCTGGCTCCATCTCGCCATGTCACCTTCCGCAGCCTTTGTTTACCCGCACGGCTGCTCCTCCATCACATCACTCAACGCGTCTTCAGCACTCACTGTTCCCCTGCTCCCCAGCGTCTTGACAATTTTGTATTTTAACCACTGCTAATAATAATCAAGCCGTGTTTTTGTTTCTCCTCCTGCAGGATCTCCTAAGGCTGTGACGGTCTCAGACGCCTGACCGCAAGCCTGGTAAATACTTGCCTTCAGCGATGCACTTTCTTGTACCACCTTTGAAATATGTATGCGCATGTTATGCAGTGGGGATGCATATCAATGCCACATCTACCTTTGCATATTAAATCATCGCCACATCTTCTCTGGCAGTAAAATATGCAGAGCATATGCTAAAGGCAGCATCCTCCCTGCCCTCCCCCAGCACGGGCTGCCGATCCCAGGTATTTCAGCCCCTGTCCTTTGTTCTTCTCCTAGGAGAGGTATTTATTTTTTCTTTCCTCCCCCCCATGTTGCTTTCACGGTTTTAAGGACCGTATGTTACTGCCTGCTTACAAATCCATCACAGCTAGAGCTGTGCCTTGCCTTCTCCTCTCCCCATCAGAGGAAAGACAAACAAGAGAGGCTGTGGGAAAGGCACCTGAAATAACGAGGCAGCAGGAGCAGGGGATTGCCTTCCCTGTATTTACCCTCTCTCATTACAGAAGCCTGAGGAGGCAAATCAGGGATTTCAGACGATCCCAAAGCCCTGCTGTTACTGCTGCCCCAGCTCCTGGTTTTACACCTGAACAGTCAAACCTGGCTGACATCAGATTTGAGTCGCAAAAAGGGGAAAAGAGATATTTCTGATGGAGAGTGGGAATATTCGCTTTGATGATCACTGGGATAAAAGCCAGAAATAAGAATAATCTAGTTTGGGGCACAGGCCAGCTACTAGGTGCTGGGATTGGGCACAAAGCTCTTACTGTCGAGACCTGCTCTCTACAAGGAGCCTCGGTCCTGCTCTCGGCAGCTGCGGGTTTGTGCTACAGAGACGCCAGTGCCTCTCCCAGGACGGGGCTTCCCATTCTGCTGGTTTAAGAAAAAGGCTAAAATTTACAGCAAGCCACTCAAGTTCCCATGCAAAACACGTGACCATCTCCCGCTTGGAGTAACAGAGGGGATTTCCCCAAAATAATCCCTCGGGATGTAAACACTTGTGCACGGGGATGTCAGATCGGGAAGTGGGAAATGTGCACGCACCGTGGAAGCGAACAAGGACTGAGATGGCTGCTCTGAAGTTACAGATGTGGCAAAGAAAATTATTATTATTATTAATAATAATAATATGACCCCCCTCCCCCCCAAGGCATGGATCCTCCAACCGGCATCCCTGGGACAGACAGTGAGCTCTCCCGCCCCTGTGCACGCCAGCGCTCTCCGGGTGGTGGAGCAGCAGCAGAGAGGAGTCAGCGGCTGTGCTGCACGTGCCCGGCTCTGCAAAGCCTCCCTTGCTTCCCCCTCTTTCTCAGCAAGCGAGGCCAAGGTTTCACGTTCTCCTGTCATGTCGGCAATACTTCACTATCACACAGCCGAGCTGGCTAATTACCAGCCCTCGCGCTTTCTCATCTGCTCATTGTCCTCTCCTACCTGAGCTCCTGTGTTTCTCAGGCATTTCTCTCCCAGACTAACTTGCTCACCCCCTCCTCCCCCCAACCTTTCGCTCAATCTAATTTTGCAAATTTCCGAAAAGAAGTGAGAAAAGCTGTCGCTATTAAAGAGAGCTCTAACAGAGCAAGAGAACAGCACGAGCCCTTTTGTTTCTCTGCGAGATGTCAGAAGGAGCAGGATTAGCGAGAAGCATTTTCTCCTCAGCTCCCAGGCGGCTGCTTTCTCCTGCAGGTATCGACCCGCTCGCCTTTCCCTGCTATCCCCAAGGACCCCTGAACCACACCTGTGGGGATGCTCCAGACCTGCTGCATCACCCCAGCGCTGGGCAGAGAGCAGAGGGGCATGGGCACCGTGCTCGGCGCTCCTGCCTCTCACCCATCAACGCAGCGTGGCATCGGGGTGATGAGCTGGGCGAGGCATCAGTCTCCAAACCAGCTGCTGCATCAGCCCTCATCCTCTCCTACTAACGTCCTCCCGAAATAAGCAGCAGGCTGTGATATATGGGCTGAGAGAGGCTGTTCGGTGCAAGACCCTCTCCCTCCTGGCTGTCACCGCTGTAATTTTCCAGGAACAGCAGGACCAGGCTGGTGACATCGCCAGGCTCATTTCTGCACGCAGCCGCCTTCTTTTCAATTACTGCATGCCCCGGGTCAGAAAAAGCTCGACCCCTTTCACCCAGCAAGAATATGCTTGTGGCAGATTAACAAATCCTCCAGCATAGATTAACAGCATGGGGAGCACTTTCACTCCTGGACTTCATCTCCAGAAAACAAAGTCCTGTTAAAGCCTCGCATGAGGTCAAGCAAAGCCCAGAAGGGCTCAAGCCTTAAAGTCCCCAGTTATCCAATGGCACCGTGTGTTACAACCTCAGCAAGGAAAAAAAAATAATCTTTGCCATCCTCCTGGTGCGTTGCTCTCCAGTGCTGGCACAAGCCAGGGCAGGTCAGCGCATCCCCAGTGCAGCTCACTAAGCCAGCAGCACACTCAGTACCAGGGTGACACAGGTCCTGATGGGTCACCTGGATCCACCTCGCCCAGTGGGAGATGGTGTCCCCAAGCCATGGGATCTTGGCAGATGATGGTGACAGCAAGTTGAACCAAGGCAAAGGAAAATGCAATTAGCTACATTTTAAAGCCAAGGTGTGATGCCACTCTTTCTTCCTTCTGGAGCTGCATCACAAGCAGCTAATTAAGGTACCGAGTGTGTCTGGTTGCAGTGACGGCATGCTGACAGCTAACGCTTGGCCCCAACAAGGACAGGGCAACCATCAGATAAGCCCATGCTGCTGGCAAAGAGCTTCAGAAAACCAAGCCTAGGGACAAGCTGAGATAAGGAACAGACACTGTGCAGCACCGCTTCCACAGATTGTAGGAGATGGTCCAACTGCACACATCTGTCTCTCTTTACAGGGGAATAAATTAACAATAATAATAGAAGAAAACACAAGCAATTGAAAATGGCAAGTCTCCACCAGCGTGACCAGTGATCTTCATCTCCTGTGACACCAAGAGGATGGTCGCCATGCAGGGCTGTCCCTCGACACAGACTTGGCCACGAGAGCGGCACTTTCTCCTGCCCAGAGCATCCTCCACACAGCCAGGACCGTCCCTGCTGCTGCAGCATCTCATGACCTGCAGCGGGTGAAGATGCAGCGTGAGAACCCACGGTGGGCTCCAGCCCTCTCCTGCCTGTTGCTGCGGCTCTCTGCATCCTGCTCCGGCTGCCCTGCAAGGTCTGCACATCCCACTCGTGCCCATTTCACGGGAAGGGGGATTTTTCATTAGCACTTGTGTTCCTCTCCGTCTTTCAGGATGAATCATGGCTGTTTTAAGCACACAGCAAAGATTTATGCAGTAATAGATGTGGGGAATAGCTGTGGCTCGGGGGTCTCAGAACAATAATACATAATTCAGAAATTAATACAGAGTAGCAAAGACAATGGGATTTGAAAAGAACATTATCGGCCAAAGCAAAAGGAAAACTCCACAGGCTCATCATGTGCAGATGCTTCCACTATCCACACACCCAATTATAACTTTAGCTCTTACAAAGGGAACTGACTTAAACCATTAAATCTTTATTATTTTTTTTTCCCCGTGGTGGGAGGGGGAGTGGGAGTGCAGATTCCTTAAAGATAGAGAGTTTAAATTAAGCTTTAAAACTGTGACTGAGCAAGATTTAATACTGACAATTAGCCTGGACAAACAGTTAATCGTCCTGCAGGCATAATTTATATATTCTCTGTGCAACAGGGAGAGAATGTCAGCACATCACACTGCAAATTAGTGCAATAAAAGAATCTCATAACCTCTAACAGCTCGGCTGTCTGACAAAGAGAGATCATTTCTCCGCTCCCCATGCTGTTGCCTAGCCACTCTCCCGTCACCCTGGGCTGCCGCTGTCACCTCTCACACTTTATTTCCCAGTCGAGCCCCGCTGCCCAGACCCCTCTGCCAGCCACAGCGCCGATGGAGAGCTTTGCCAGATCCTGGCCCATCGCAGGGTGGAGGCTTGGGGAGAAAAATCTACAAAAGCATCTCTACTGGACGTGGTGACAATTCAGGTCCTGAATGAACAAAACGATTAAACACAAACCTACAGGTCAGGATGGGCCTGAGCAGCAGCTGGGGGCTGGGCTGAGCAGGGCCAGGCTAAGCCAGGCTCAACGGCTGGGCTCAGACGCCGGCTCTCCAAGCCGGGCGTTAGCGAGCTCGGACATGAGCCGGGGCAGTGGTAAGGATGCTTGTGTTCTTCCCAGTCAGATCCTTCAGCTAAAACCCACAGCTGACATCAATGAACAGCACATAAATATCTACAATTTTTCCTACATTTATTTGAGCAACATTGCCAGTGCTCATGAGTCTAGGCCAAATTCTGTGATGAGAAATATAAATCCCCCATAATAATCTATCTGGATATTTTGGTTTGATAAGGACCCTTGGACTAGAGCACTTTTTAGCAGACCGTTGCTATATCTCATTTATTATTTTCTCATGCGCTAGAGAAAGTTAGATATGCACTCAGTTTTCCCTGTAGGTCCAATGGCTACAACCCGCAGGTCATATCACAACAGAGAGAAAGAAAGAAATCATAATAAAGAAAAAAAACCACCAAACTAAAACCTTTAACAATATAGTCCATACCCAGTATTATTATTTCAAGAGTATTATTTCAGCAGAGGCTTTCACAGTGACTTACTGACCTAAACTACTAACCACCATCACCGTGTCTGCAGTGGAACAGCAGAAATAGCTACAACCCAGTGATACATGTATTATATACACTCTGCACATTGGTTGAGGAACTTTTATAAGAGGAGTATAGAATATTAAATTAATTATTAATAAAAATCAGCAATATCTTTTCCCCTCATCTCCTAGTAATACCATAGAGATGGCCTGCACTGCTCTTTTCTTCCATAAAAAATTCCTTTCCCTGCTAAAGTGCTTTGCCTTTCTGTGCTAAAGGAGCCTGTGGGAGGCTGCTATACGTAAAGAATTTGTTTTAAGAAAGGCAAAATATTAGATCCCTCAAAATTAGTTCCTAACCAGTGGGAGATACTGAGATATTGGCAGAAAAGAATTTTGTCTTATTCAAGTATAGCCTTATTTCCTGTGAAATTAAATTTGCATTTCTTTTGGGGTAGGAAAGAAAGGAAGTGGGGAATTAAAGTCCAGAGAAAGCTAGTGCAGGGATAAAATATAAAACTCTACTGGGACTTCCAGCTCTTAGGCACAGCAGGAAACTCAATACAGATTTACTTAAAATAGGTTAACAAGGCAGTTTGCCATCATCTTCTTTTAGCGCTAGAGGACTCTGCTTTCGAAGGACACAATTAGAGGAAAGAAGGAAGAATCAGGACTCGGCAGCGCATTTCCAGCGCCAGCACTCCCTTCTGCGGCACTCGGAGCAAATAACGTCTTTCTGCTTCATTTCAGCTGTCAAAAAAACAGGGATAACAGACCAAGTGGGGCAAACCAGCACCGGCTTGTACTCCACACTTATCAAAGATCTGGTCCGGTATCTACCTGCCTCCTAAAGACCCCATATGGGAACCACCTGAGCCACCTCCAGAAAACTGCCATGAAAATACAGACCGCAGCCTCCATCATGGGCTTCAAATCCAGTCCAATTTCACATCCCTCTGAGTATACTCACCAGCACCAAGTGGCTAAAAAAAACAGCATCACCAGCTAAAAGACCAACATCACCAGCCAAACCCCAACGTCCTCCCAGGGGAAGCTTTCGGAGATGCAGGTGGTGCAGCCCAACAACCTGGCATCAGGATGTGTTTGAGGTAAGAAGCCACAAACACGCTGGCTTCCTGAGGATTTATGCTCTGTGACATTCTATTCTGCACAAGACAATGTGTTTGCATAAAATGCTGAAAACACAACATGTTTCCAATGCCATTTCTCTAAAGATAGCAATAGCTCACTCCGAAGCACATACAAACCTGAATGCACACGTGGCAGCTCAGCTGTGCATCTGTATTAAAAACATGCTGAAATGGGGTTTTTTTATTATGGAATTAAAAAAAAAGCTTAGGTGAAGGTTAAAAAAACCCAACACACAAAACACTTCTTGAACAGTTATTACTATTTCTTAGTGTCATGGTGAGTTTTCTTTCTTAATGCAACCAAAATCCTGGTATTGCTGTAAGCTCAACCCAAGACACATTAAGCCTCTGTGCTGAGAACTTGTTGATACCAACGTGTAAAAAAGGCATTTTATTTGCATTTGTTCAGATCTTTGGCCTCCCAGCAAATGAAAGCACCAAATATTTTTTCAGGAATATATTACATGCCTTTGTAAGGTTGTTTGTTCCCTCCCACAGCTCAGCCAGGAGCCTCTCTGCTATCACAGACCTCTCCATGGGCAGGACAGGCTTGATCCTCGAGCTGTTCTGCAGGGAAGGCAGAGCCCTGCATGGCAGCCTTGGCTACGCACTGGGAAAGGAACTGAGTCTCCAAACCAGCCTCGATGTCTTGGGAACACAGAAGGAGCTGGAGTCACCCAGTGTCTCCACTGCTGAAGCGTGGGAGGGAGCAGCCGAGCTGGTGGATGTCTGGGCAATAAGAGCTGCCCAGGGGTTCCCTCAGCCATCCCATCCCATTTCATCCCTGTGGACTATCCCCATCCTGGGGTGGTAGGACTTGGGCCACGAAGCAAACTGCAAGAGCAAGTGCCAATGAGGATGAGGGTGCTGACAGAGCTCGTACAAGGATGCAGCTTCTCCAGCACCCACCCAGTGGAGATGCCTACTTGCTGCCAAGGGCTAAACTGCCCCTTTCATGCAAAACTAGGGCAATACGACCAAGTCCAAGACATGACGGAAGAGTTTCCTAACCTGGGGTTCACGGACCACTGCTTGTCCAGAAAATCATGGCAAACAGCCCACACAACCACACCATCTCCATTTGGTAAGAGGACTGGGTGGGGCGTTGGGAGCAATGCAGCGGCCCCGGGGCCATGGTGCATTAGGGATTTGTTTGGTGAAGGCACAGGCAACGAACACGGCCAACACGGCTGCCTGCGCCTCCAACCGGCTGAGCCAAGGTCAGGAACCGAGCTGGGGAACCGCCAAAGCTCAAGCCCACACAACCGGGCTTGTGACAGCCTTGGGTTCAGAGCGCGTCCCGCAGCGTAACCTCGTCTGTGGGAATGCAGCATCCTTTTGGCTAAAAATTGTTCTGGTACATGAACAAACCTCCACAACCCAACACTAACAAACAACTCTGCAGCAACCACCGGCTTCTGAGACCCACACTGGAGATCAGCCCTGCTGTACCCATAAGCTCTCGCACCGCAGACTGCCTCCAGGCTTGCAGGACAGGCAGCGTTAGGGAGCTTTTTGTAAGGAAAACATTCACTGGAAAATATTACTGACAAATTTCCCATGGAAAGATGGCATTTTGTAAAGCCTCCTGTTCAAGAGCAGCCCAAAACATCAATGTGACATGTATTGCATTCTCTTATTTTTTATAGTTGTGTGGTAGTTTGTCTATTGTGACTAGGATTAACCTTCTAAAACAGTAGGTGAAATGCTAATTTCTATTTACTATTTTTTAAAGCAATGGTACCTACTAAATACTGATCAAAACATCTTATTTCTTCTGTAGAAAATAATGCTTTCTCTAAGAGACATCTGTCAGTTTGACATGTCACGAAATAAAATAGACATGGGAGATATATAATAAAAGCATAAGCCAATCAAAACGAGTATTCAGAATTCCAAAATTCAATTTTCAATTTTGAAATAAATTTCTCAGAATTGAAGACTTCCGAGGAATTTTGAAAGAAAAAAGTTTTCAGTGAATAAATAAATGAATAAATGGAGCTCCATTTGCAAATAGCTCCATTTCTAGTGAGACAAAGTCACAGCTTCAGCAAGAGTAAAGTGAAGTCCTGGAAGAAGTTAGCTGAGTTTTACTCGAAAGTTGGTTGTCACCATGAAAGACAAACTTTTTTCCAAGTAGTTTTGAAACACCCAACTGTCGCTTCTCCTGGCAAAGACCAAGGCTAGCATCACATAGTTAAAAGTACTTGATTATCACCTGCCAACAAGCGAATTGAAGGCCTGGGGAGGACCGACTCCTACCAGAATGGATGCGGTGTTGCTAATTAAGTCCAGAAGCACAGCCTGGATGTGTAAAGTGGCTTGCGCAGAGGAAGTGTTTTTCACACCTAGTCACTGCGCTTCATAAACTCGTTCCAACAAAATTATCCTTTAATCATCCATTTGGTTGAACAAGGTTTCACATTAGTCATCGCCAAAATAGAAGTCAGTGAATGGTCTTTATCCACTGGAGGAGAGTGGTAATCACTTCTCTCCAGCGGGTACAGCCTGTAGCCCACATACAGCCTCGCAGGACTGAAGGGAGCCTTCTCACAGTTCTAACTCCCAGTGCTGGTTTAATGAGCTCCAGAAAAGGCAAGTCACTTTTTAGAAAGACTGGGCTTTTCTAACCACCTTTGCTTTTCTTATTGTTTATTGCAATTATCTACAAGTTTAATATCAAAATCTACCATCCAAACACATTTCCCATCCTTGGTGCCTGCTGCTGGTTTATTGTGAAGTATTTCATGTGGCTGGAGAAGATGCTCTTCAGTGGTCCCAAACTGTGACACCAAAGAGCAGGCAGACCTCAGAAGAAGGCTGAGTTCACCTTCATGTTCCTCTACCACCAGCTTCTCCATTAGTAAATCAAACATTCTGAAAGGTTTTTATTTGGCTGTGACACAGCATCTGGACCCATTTTAGGGCACGTTTTTTATGTTGCTCACAAGACTGTGAGCCCTTTTGGGGGTACGGAGGGATAAGAGTATACACAGATTAACAACACAGAATTTGCAAGGAGTTGTACCAGAGGAGGGGGATATAGGTCACGTTTTTAGGCTTACCAACACGAAAGGTGCCCCTTTAAGGAGTTAGTGCTAATGAGCCAGCAAATTATTGCGACAGAGTCAAAACCAGCCGCCTGGTTCTGCAGATCCAGAGAACCAATCTGGAGGTGCCCAAGTGGAAAATGATGTGCTTTGTGGAGGTCAGGATTTCAGGGCAGCGTTTGTGGGGCTGCCTGGGACTGCCCACAAATATATCACCGCTCAAGTCACTCACAGCCAGCGGGTGCGACCTCTGCAAAGATTACAGAGAGCTGCAATGGCAAGGGAATAGGCTGTGAACGGCGGGAAAGGTTGTACAGGGCTCTTCCAGCAAACATTAACCTGCCTGGGTTAAAGGGGGGTGGACATCACCTGCCCTGAAAGGTTGTTACCCCTACAGGTAACCCAGCAAATATACAGGGAGAGGGGGAAAAAAAGAGATCTGGTGTGAAGGGGCTTTTTCTCAATGAGCATCTCTAAGGGGAGATCTGGGAATGGATCCTCCTGCGAAAATAAAGACACAGAGGCAGCGTTGTTTTGCAAGCTCCAGTCTGATTTGCTGCTCATTAGAGCACATACATCTCCGTGTTTTTATTCATTAGTGTTTTACACCCCTCTGAAAATCCATATTTTGCGCTGGCTCTCTCAGTATTTAGTCTCTTATGTTTTCCAGCCTGAGTTTTCTGCCTGTTTCCCATCTTGTTAATTCTCTTCTCTATTTTCCCATCTGCCCTGGTTTATGAAGAGCCTCTGAATCCAGCAAAACCTGCCAGGAGGGTGGCTGGCAGAAGCAAGACAGCCATTAACGGCAACACAATGAATGGCGCAGGGAAGGAAAAGACGGATTTCATCTCAGCTGCAGGATCAATGCCCGCAAATAGAGACTTTCTGCAGCGGGGACAGGAGCAGCTCTCCAGGGTCCACCACGAGCTCCCCAGCATGTACCTCGGAGGTCCCTCAGAAAAAGAGGAGCAAGGAGAACCTCCTCCTTTCCCAAGCACAGGAGGCCAGGGAACATTTGCATTATTTCTCATAACAAGAGAAGGGGGGGGAAGTTACAGTGGAAACTGAGATACAATTAATTACCTGTTAACTGAAAATGAAAGACCTTCTGCTCCCAATACCTAACCCAGTTTAATTATAGGTGTCTGGAGCCGGGGAGACCGTGTGGTCACATGTGTGGTAGGAGGTGGTAATAGGCAGCTCGCTCCCCCACCCTAATCCTGCCGCCAACCTCTCACTGTACCTGCTTCTGATATGTGCAATAAGCATGAAGAAGGGCTTTGGATTACAAAGAGAGACCTCCCCCCCACCTTGTAATTACCAAATTAACACATTCTAATGGGTGAAGTACTCCAGCAGCAGACTATGATTAATGCACAAGTCCAATTAGCTGCAGATTCTTTCCCTCTAATTTTAGCCCACTTAAATAGCATGAGACAATCTGTAATGTCTCTGGGGTGAACCTCCCCTCTACACAAGCTCCCTCCTCTGCCATTTAATGAAATCTCTGGTGCTTAACGCGAGAGGCAGCTCAACTCTGCCACTCTGCTGGAAGCCTTGTTCTGGCGCAGGGATGGCATCGCTGGGGCACCGGCAGGGGAAAGCTATTGCCATGAAAGACAAAGAGAATACCTCCCTTCAAAAACATCAGCTGAGAGCAGCTTATCTGCTGTCGCACCAGGTGGAGAGGCGTGGAGAGCTATAGAAAGACCACATTTAAGCGCCCTAAGAACGCTGCTAATGTCCCCAAACCTCACACCCACGAGAAGCCTCACTGGCAGCAGCCCGAATATTTCTGAGAATGACTACACAGTCACAAGGGTTCCCAATCTGGCCCCTGCTGAAACACAAGTCCATCACTAACAGCACCAGGGACATACCAATTGTTAAAGCATTCATTTCTTTAACAAAAATACTTGATTTCTTTTCCTTTGAAAGAAAACCAGGACAAATTCCTGAGAAATGCCCTTTGTTGAGCCCTGGATCCAGTGTAAGAGGGGTTTCCAATTGGCTCCACAATGGTTTAATGGTGAACAAACCCAGGGAGTGAGAAAGAGGAGAAGGGAAATCCACAAGAAGCTCAAAACACTGAGAACGGCCTGACTCAGCCTAGGAAGGAAAAGAAAAAAGGGTTCTTCGTGTGGAAGCTGGAGGAAAGCTCAACCCATCACTGGGTGACAAAAAAAAGCTTTTAAGAAGAGCTCTTGCCTAACAGGTAAACCCGAAGAAGGTGGGACACTGGTTATCCCCCATTGGCATCTCTATACAGCCCCCCAAGAGCACAGCCCCCTGCGGAGCACCCAGGGAGCCCTGGGCAGAAGGCAGCGTCTGCTCCTGGGGGAACGGTCCAAGGGGCTGCTTGGAAAGGAACCCGCGTCTCCCTTGTCCAGCCAGGGATGTGCAAACATCGGCTGCTGCTAAGAAGCTGTCAAACCGCTAAAGATGCGTTCATCTCTGAACTAGATCCCTTGCACTGCAGGAAAAAGAAGAGGAAGAAAAGGTTGCAAGAAGCCAACTGGTGCAGCTTCCTCTCTAGCAGAGTACCAAAAGGACAGGCTTGGAATAAACTCCTTCTGGATCACCCCTCCAGCACGCAGTATTTGTGTTACGCTAATGCCCAGGCACTACACATCTCTGAAGATGCACGTCTCCAGACTCCCCCTTCTCTTCGCTGTCCCCTTGGGCAGCCCAGCGCTGAAGCAACACCTTGTCCCCAACGCAGCAATGGGGCTCCTGAGCCAGGTGCTGGGCCAAGGGACAGGTTTTACAGGTCCCATCTGGGCAGGTTCAGCTGCACCCACCAGCAAAGCTGCTGCAGCGATGCTTCATGGAGACTGAGCTGAGCACAACTCCCACCAACACCCCAACTTCTCCCCTTCCTTTTGTTGCTGTGCTAACCAACAAGACAGAAACCATCACTGTTCATGCCTTGATAGCTGGCTCACAGCTGGGAAACCTTCTCTTGATGTTCAAGCTACCTCAGATCCCACTGCTGCAAGGACAAAATAGAAGATGCCTCTTCACTGCTAAACTTTCCAGCACAACCCCACCTGTCCCAGCAGAAAGCAGCTACTAGGAGCTGCTGGCACAGCGTTAATCTGCTCCATCGGTACTCATGCAGGCAGTACCGAACAGGGCTGAGGGATGAACCAGCTGCTTCTCCCAAACCCTTATCTGACAAAGCAGCTCTCCGATGCCCAGGGAAGGCCAGTACCAGTGTAATGAGCAATGGACAGTTTCCAAGCGATTCAAATTATCTTCCCAGATTCTCATATTCAAGGAAAATTCACTCTCCCAACATATATACCACTCCAGGTTACGAATGGCAAAATGAAGAGGTTTCCAAAAGGATAACAGCAGTATGAACAGTCAGGCTGCGCATTGCCTGGGCTCCCCAACTGGTTGGTGGCTTTGGCACAAAGTTCTCCGGTGGCCAAACTTGAGTGGGAAACGACAGCAAAAAATTCCCACCAGCTCTAGTGGGCACTCGGACATGTGCAGTGCCTCTGGTCTGGAGGATCCATAACATCTGAAGCTGGTTTATGAACCTCACCCCCACTGATAGGGAAAGGAGGACAGCATTTCTGCAGAAGGAAAACGTCAGCATGGGCTGGTGACACGTGACAAGGTCACACAGCAAGTCTGTGGCAGAGGGAACAGCTCCCTCAATTGCCCTGCTGATACCCCCTCTGCCCAGCCTGGGACAAAACTCTCTTGCTACCATGAATGGACACATCAGGGTCTCCTGCATCAGCCTTTTTTTTTTTTTTTAAACATA
>WKFP01014390.1:933853-1019556 GCA_011057875.1 Pterocles orientalis
CCTAACAGGTAAACCCGAAGAAGGTGGGACACTGGTTATCCCTCACTGGCATCTCTATACAGCCCCTCAAGAGCACAGCCCCCTGCGGAGCACCCAGGGAGCCCTGGGCAGAAGGCAGCGTCTGCTCCTGGGGGAACGGTCCAAGGGGCTGCTTGGAAAGGAACCCGCATCTCCCTTGTCCAGCCAGGGACGTGCAAACATCGGCTGCTGCTAAGAAGCTGGCAAACCACTAAAGATGCGTTCATCTCTGAACTAGATCCCTTGCATTGCAGGAAAAAGAAGAGGAAGAAAAGGTTGCAAGAAGCCAAGTGGCGCAGCTTCCTCTCTATCAGAGTACCAAAAGGACGGGCTTGGAATAAACTCCTTCTGGATCACCCCTCCAGCACGCAGTATTTGTGTTACAGTAACACCCAGGCACTACACATCTCTGAAGACGCACATCTCCAGACTCCCCCTTCTCTTCGCTGTCCCCTTGGGCAGCCCAGCGCTGAAGCAACACCTTGTCCCCACAGCAGCAATGGGGCTCCTGAGCCAGGTGCTGGGCCAAGGGACAGGTTTTACAGGTCCCATCTGGGCAGGTTCAGCTGCATCCACCAGCAAAGCTGCTGCAGCGATGGAGACTGAGCTGAGCACAACTCCCACCAACACCCCAACTTCTCCCCTTCCTTTTGTTGCTGTGCTAACCAACAAGACAGAAACCATCACTGTTCATGCCTTGATAGCTGGCTCACAGCTGGGAAACCATCTTCTCTTGATGTTCAAGCTACCTCGGATCCCACTGCTGCAAGGACAAAATAGAAGATGCCTCTTCACCACTAAACTTTCCAGCACAACCCTGCCTCTCCCAGCAGAAAGCAGCTACAAGGAGCTGCTGGCACAGTGTTAACCCGCTCCATCGGAGTGACTGCCAGCTCATGCAGGCAGTACCAAACAGGGCTGAGGGATGAACCAGCTGCTGCTCCCAAACCCTTATCTGACAAAGCAGCTCTCTGATGCCCAAGGAAGGCCAGTACCAGTGTAATGAGCAATGGGATAAAGTTTCCAACCGATTCAAATTATCTTCCCAGATTCTCATATTCAAGGAAAATTCACTCTCCCAACATATATACCACTCCAGGTTACGAATAGCAAAATTAAGAGGTTTCCAAAAGGATAACAGCAGTATGAATGAACAGTTATGCTGCACATTGCCTGGGCTCCCCAACTGGTTGGTGGCTTTGGCACAAAGTTCTCCGGTGGCCAAACTTGAGTGGGGAACGACAGCAAAAAATTCCCACCAGCTCTGGTGGGCACTTGGACATGTGCAGTGCCTCTGGTCTGGAGGATCCATAACATCTGAAGCTGGTTTATGAACCTTACCCCCACTGACAGGGAAAGGAAGACAGCACTTCTGCAGGAGGAAAACATCAGCATGGGCTGGTGACACGTGACAAGGTCACACAGCAAGTCTGTGGCAGAGGGAACAGTTCCCTCAATTGCCCTGCTGATACCCCCTCTGCCCAGCCTGGGACAAAACTCTCTTGCTACCATGAACGGACACATCAGGGTCTCCTGCAGCCGCCTTATTTTTTTTTTTTTTTTTTAAACATAACCTCACATTTTAACAAAAATTCACTAAAGTAGCAGCAGCAAGTTCCTACTGGCAGAGCCACTCCCAGCACTGCCCATTTTTTCCATCACTTGCTTTTTATAAGACGGAAGGAAATCTAGTAAAGCCTTCTAAGCAGATGATGTTGTGTAAAAAATATTAATGCTGCTTATCCCTAAATTGTTATTTCTTTGAAGACTTCTAATAAAGCCCAGTTCCTCCAGAGCCTTAACCATGACAAACGTCAATAAATGTTATGAGTCCCTGAGGCTGAATTTTAAAGGAGCATTAAAGATTAAAGAATGCACAGGTCAATTACTGAAACAAGCAAATGACTTTAGGAGTAATTACATATAATTTTACCTTGTTTATTTTGCATTAGTTATAAGTGTCCATAATCCCATGTCCCCCCCAGGGTCTCTTATGGTTTGGGTTGAAAAATTCCTTCATCTCTCATTTGATTTTAAGTGCAGTTGCTGGGGCCAAAAAGTGGCTTTAAAAATGGTTTTCTGGTGCCATATACTTATATATACACAGACCCCCTCTGCTCTGGTATTTCATCTATGCAGCATGCGCATGTCTGCCCATCCAACGACCTCTGGAGCTGTGTCCCTACATCCCTCTTGGCACAGCCCACTTAGTACAGTAAGGCAAACTGTCGCCTATTTTAATATCTGCATAAACGGCTGAAGTTGCTAAGTGGCATTTTAAAGTCTGTGTTATTCATACACGAAGCACTGGTACCTCCAGGTAAAACCGGGGTGAAGAGCCAGAGCTAAGCGCCCGAGCTGCTCACCCATCCCTGGGCATCTGGGCTCTCCATCACCTCTGGCTCTGCACACACGTCGCACTGCGCTCTTCTAACCTTAGCCTGAGCTTTAATGCGCTGAGACCCCATGGCTTGCAAGGAAAACCTTCACCTGCCCAAGCTAGAGGTTGCCATCACGTCCATGAATACTCACTCAGGTATGAACCGTTGGCCAAACCAAGGCTAACCCAAGCCAGAGCCAGCGGCGGGGCCATACTGGCCCCATGAAGGCACAGCGGTGCTGGGAGGGGGGGAAAGGTGCCGTGGGAAGGGGACCAGCGAGAGAGATGTGCTTGCACAGGGCTTTCACCCACTTCTCATTTCTTTTGTGTTCTCCGATGGCACGAGATTAGCGTGCTATTTACATAGCCCTTATGAAGTACATTTGCTGTTCAGGGCAGACTCAGCAGCTCTCGTGTGGCTGTTCTGCCTCTGTCATTTCATCGCCTGCCTGCTTATAACAAGGGTAATAAAATAAATTGGAGGGGGGGAGGTTGAGGAACACATTATGCAGGAATCTGGACCTCTCTGCAGCCAGCAGGAAGAGGAAGCTCGGTAATGGACATGTCATAATCTCCCTGTGCCAGTTAATATACGTCCAGCATTACACTGATGTTTTATTGCACTCCCCACGTTCAGCAGCAGTCCATTTCTTTTAAGTGATTTTGATAAGCTGATTGATGCAGTCCCTGTTTTTCTCATATGTGTGTGTTTGTAAGAACCCGTCTGCCTGATGCCACGGGCTTCTATCTAATAAAGGATCTATAAAGTACTTATTTTCCTCAACCATGACTTTCCTCCACTTTCCCCTGCAATTTACTACTTTAGAGAAATTTAATCTACTGCTGAAATTCACTGTATTATTAATGGAGAGTTGGTGCACAGCCTCACTGTAATTAAACTACACACCAAGAAAAAAAAAAATCTCAACTCACCCAGTGTTCAAATAGCATCAAGGGTTTCACTGGAACTATTTGGAGCCAAGAAATGTGAAGCCAGGCGGAATAGCTTTCTCGATTACCGAGCTGTTTGCTGGTTATTGCATAGCTGCAATGGTATGCAGATTTCCTACCCTCGCAGATTTCCTACCCTCACAGCTTCCAGGGGATTAAATAAAACTCCCTCGTCGCAGGTGTCACACATGCAAATTCTGGGCTGAAAGAGGGACAGGCTCCTTCCTCTTGAATAAGGAAACACCTCAGCTCTTAGCACATAATGAGTTTTGGAAAATGCTGCCACAGGAGGCTGCGGAGGCCAGGGCAATAAATTCGCACTGTAGGAATTTCCTGGTGGCTGGGATGATCCTGACACAACCCCCACTGTAGGACAGAGCAGACAAGGACAGGAGCACTCAGCTTTGCTGGGACCAGGACCTCCAGACACATGGCATGGACAGATGGCTGCAGTGACCTCCTGAATCACTTTTTCCAGGCTTGCTTTTAGCCTGAGGCCAGGAATAATACCCATTGCCTCTGTCCAGAGATGCTGAGGCTCGAGAGTTCAACCCACCGTAACACCCAGACACAAAACACGCCTCGGGCAGGCAAAGGCAGACTGTCCCCTCGACTCCAGCCTAACACACAGAAGGACTTCTCCTCTATCCCAGGGCTACCAATTCCTTTTTATTTATTTTTTTTTTCTCTCATGGTGATCTCTTTTCATTTATCCAACCTCCACAGCAGGATTAAGCTATAAAGAGAATATTTGGCACGAGACAGGCAGAGGTAAGAGAGGTAGGGACAGCTTTTCGTGGGAAGAACGGGAACAGCGTGGAATGCAGAAGGACAATGCAATGTTATCTCTGCTCCTTTCATTGGGACTCTACTGGGTTTTTCTCCGTGACTCTGTGCTCCGGCACAACGCACCTGTGAAAACACCAGCTGGGCAGCCAAGAGCAGATATTTGCAATGAATACACTGGTGGGAAGGGCTGTCCCAGAGCCAGCAAAAGAGGAGAGAAAGAAATGCTAGTAATTGCTTTTCTGCAAGAGCTCCGAAGTGCTGACAAACGTGCCAGTGTTGCAAACTTGCAAAACACTTGAAATTTCCAGGAAAAAAGTTCCTCTCCTGCCTCATTTTATACAACTTGCAAAGCAATTTACATGCAACATAAACCAAAAGTTGGAAAGCTAAAAATATCGGGTTTCTAATAAAACTAGACTCATCAGCAAAAAAAGCCACTGACGGGTTACTTTCAGGAGCATGTACACACTCATGACTACTCAGAACACCCCAAAACTATGTCAAAAATATGACACCAAGCTCAAGCATGCTTGGCAAGGACAAAATCACTGATTTCAGCTGTTCAGTGCTAGTATTTCTCTGCTTAGTTTGCAAAGTACATTATTTGTAAACTACAAAACCTGCAATTACCGGTGGGGTTCTTAGGAGAGAATAAGAGGTGCACCCCAAGCAGAAGGGTCACCCCTCCTGTGACTGCAAGGCTCGAGGCTCTGCTGTGTGATGTGGACAGACAAATTTTTTTGAGACATTGGACATAACAGTATTGTGCCTTTTTTTTTTTAATGGGTAGAGCAAAGATTCCTCCCTCCCACCCCCAAGTCTCCTGAAAGGTAGCTGAACCATTTTGCCCAAGACTAAACCAAATCCATACACCTGCTGAGAGCTGAAGTAGAACCTGTACAACTGCAGCCCAAGATTTTACACAGAAACAGGGAGCTATTAGACAGCCTTAACGATAGCTTGTTCTTATCAGACCCGCCCAACACGCACAGAGTGCAGATACTGTGGACAAGATATTTTGCAGGTATTTTTTTTAGCAGAAAGCTCACCAATGTGATCTCCTTGAAAATGTGGATCTAGGCAATGGCAGTGGAGACAGGGAGAGGAGCAACACAAGAAATAACCCAAAACCAGAGTCTCTGCATCCCTTCCAGAAAGACTTTCAATTCCCTTTCTGGAAGCAGGTGACAGCTGAAAGGGAAAATCCATATATATTAAAAAAAAAAAAATCCTCATTTGTCTCACCAAGGGTTGCAAAGAGAAGGATATTTCGTGATTGAATGCAGCTGCTTGACTTTGCGGCGCAGCTTCCTATTGGTATTTATTTGCCAGGCTCTAGTCCCTACGCTTCCTTCGCTCATTGGGAAGATTTTGTACCACATATTTGTGAAGGATGATTGACTACAGGGAGTCTTTGTTGTACTATCTGCTGTAATTATTTTAATTCAAACACATTCCCTTATAGGACTGACATCATAAACGCTGTTTTCTATAACAAATAGCTGTCAAGGCTGTCAAGCAGATCTGCTTACTGTTTTATATCATTACGATATTTAATTTCAACTCTGCGTTCTTTGTCAAATGTTCTCAAGATTTCCTTTCCCTGGTAGCAGATCAGACAGACGCCTTTGGTTTCCAGCAGATCATTCTTTAGGGTGAGGTCAGAAACAACGACAGAGGGAATTTGCAGTATGATGCTCACGTCCCTGTGGGAACTCACGGCCAGTCTTAACTTTCCTACAGCGCACTGCTGTACATATGGGTGTTATTAACTGCCGAGCTGGTGGGGTTTTATGACATGCTCAGGCTCAAACCTTCTCAGTAATAACATCAGAGAAGCCTTTCTATTATCAGGCTTTAAACAGGACGGGGGAGCTGATAGAAACAGGCAGCACTTAATTCCCAGCTTCTTCCTGTATTTCTCATTTATCTGACTTCCAGCCTTCCTTGTCAACTGAACAGCCATGGTTCAAAAATAAACAATTCAGAGTCCTCAGAGGAGAAAGGCTGGGGCATGCTCCAGAGCCACCACTGTGCAACCAAATTACTGGAGCGTTTGGAGGCTTCGCATTAGAACACAGGCTGTTTTGCTTAGAAAAAGGCAAGTTTCTGTGTCTGTGACTCTCGTTAGCTGCTCTGCCCTGACCTGCAAACCCGCCTGGCCAACATCTGCTCTATTGGAGCGACCTGTGAGTTTATTCCTGCGATTCAAAGAGTTCTCCTCTGCTTGCTGCTGATGTCTCAAACAGCCTGATGAGAAGAGGTACCAAATACCAAGTTTTTATTGTGGTTTATTGAAATGTAAATCATTTTGCAAAATCAACCAAAGCAGGGATCTGCTCTGTTTCAGGAGAGTTGTGCATGTCCTCTTCCACACAGAGCTTTTGACAACGGCAAGCATTGCTGAACCCTCTCTGCTTATTTGAAAAGCAGAGCACAGGGAGCGTTTCACCCTGCCCATCGGTGGGTGGGGTAGGAGAGGAGACACCCAATGGCAATGCAATGCGTGCAAAATGAATCTGAACCCATCACTGCAGACAGACACACTAAACCCATTTTCTGTGGGCTGGCATGTGACATCTGGAGCGGGTGTTGGATTTTGCATGTGCCGACAAGTCATTTTCATGGGGTCCTGGAAGACACACCTGCTCAGAGGTTTCCAAAAGCCACCTTGGTGTCTCCTCGCCCTTTACGTGTGCAGGTCTGTACTAAGGGAGTCATAGACACCCATCCATCTGCTCCTATCTTTTCAGAGCAAGAGAAGAATAAAGCAGGAGAGTTCCTGGTGTGCAGGATCAGCCCAGAGAGAAGATACCTGGAGAGAGGCTGTTTCAGAGGGGCTGAGCACAGCCCACCCTGCCCACAGGGGGCTGCAAAGACACCAGAGACCTCAGCACTCTCCCAGCCGCTCTCAGCACTGCTGGGAAAGGTCCCTGCATGTCCAATTCCCCAAGGCAGGAGCCACCTTCGTGCTAAGTGTTCCTATCACGCCTGGTACAATGCAATCTTAATTCTAGGCTATTGACAGAAATCACAGTTAATGAGAAGCAAGAGGCAGGCATGGAGCGACTGCTCTTTCCAAGGCAGAATACGACTTCCCCACACAAACATCAGTGCACACAGAGTCATAAACATAAACCAAACCCCCAGCTCCCTCTGAAGGAATAAGCGTTAGCACAGCAAACGTCTCATTCGCCCAACTAGGGAGATGTGGGGCTGCAGCCTGTTAGGAGCCCTGCACATGCTCTGCTATTGGAGCTTATAATTTAATTAAAAATAACACAGCTTTAGGGGACCGTGCCAACAATGTGCACCCAGCTGCTGTCCTTTCCCTCTCCTCTCTCTAGTCCTCCCTGCCTGCCATGTGTAGGTATATAACACCATAACCTTGCTTTCCAGCTCGAAAGTGCTATAAACCATCAATAAATTTTACTGACTTTCCAGTGACCTTCATGAGAACTGGGAGAGTCACATCTCACACCAAAGATGGAGCTGTAAATATTTTATCTGTGCAGTAAACACAGTGCCGACAGCAGCAACTCACTCGCGTCCCGGGGACTGCTCCGTGAGCATCACCGCTGTGTCGAGATGGAGATTTATCTCCTCCTGAAACAAGAACCTGGGCACAAAGGCAGAGCAGCTTGCAGAAAGCTATCTTACTCCCAGCAGTTTCATGTCACCAGCAGCGGCTGCTGCCTCGTTACGGAGCAATTCCCGACTCCGTGAGAAAGTCAGGGACAGGAGCCAGGCTGGCAGGAGAGCAGGGGCACTGACTGCTGCCGTGAGCCCCGAGCCAGCACAGCACTGAAACCTGTTGGAGTTGGACAGCATGAGATGTCCCCTGGCTGCTGGGAAGCTTGTGGCACCTGGGGGTTGTTCTTTTGCAGACTCTGGGGTTAGGGTTTGGAGGGAGGGTTCCGAGACAATCGTTAATTCATGTTTCCCCCAGCCATATAGATCTCTTACAAATTTAGGGGTACGCATACCCAACCGGATTGCTCACTACTGCAGCTAAGCACAAGCTTACCACCAGGAAAACAGACTGTCCTTACCCTGCTTTCGAGGGTAGCTGCCTCCTGGACAGACAATACCTGCAGCCTACGCTACAGCCATCCATTGCTCATACCGGTGTGGGTCCCAGTGCTGCTGCACGGCACAGCCACTGTCCCAGTACCGTGTCCCCCCCAGGTACCCTGCCACCTGCTGCACTGGGTTTCTGGGGATGCTGTTTGATGTAGATCCCCCCGGTTCAGTGCCCGCAATGGAGAAATGGGTGCCCCTGGTCCTGGTGCACTTGCTGAGCTCTTGCTGCTGGTGGCTGCCCTCCAGGAGAAGGTGGATGAGTTCAGCCCTGAGGGTCACAGCAGCTACAACCACCCACCTGCAACAAACACCCGTTCAAAAGAGACCCTCTGGTCTTACCAGGGATTTCCACTAAGGAAATGAAGAAACCTCTTTCCTGCTCAGCCCAAGGGCTGTGGAAAGCAAGGAACACAGTGAGCCTGTGACAACCGACTGTCCCTGCAAGGGTGAGGAGTGGCTCACATGGGACACAACCCAGCTCTTGCACCAGACTCAGGGTTTAAATCTGTCTCATGAAGTGGTCTGTTCCATCCAGTTTTAAATACTTTACGCACCCAGGGACACACTCCTATAAGGCATCACCACTTCTCTGGATCCCCAAAGGACAAGGAATTCGGCAGCATAGTGCCTGGCCCCCAGGGCACCCCCTCAAAAAATCCAAAGCCCCTCAAAAATCTTTGTTTTTCCTCATCACAAGTGCTCTTCTAGCCTCTGGCACACACATCCACCTTCTTGCATGCGATCCAGACTCGGCACGCCTGCGTCAACCTGGGCACATTGTTATTCTGTAATAGTCCTTAAGGCAAAACCACATCTATGAGACAATCCTCAAGGGTATATCCCTTTGTTTTCCAGCACGTGCTGCCAGGAGACAAGCACGTGAAGTGCCTGCTGCTATAACTGTGCCAAGAACAAGCAAGCCTCCCAGGGTTTAGCCGACAGCCTCCACGCCAGCTTCCCTGGCTCCATCACTCCTGCTGCTGGCAAGGGCTGGGACTACTGGGAAACCTGCCTGAGGGATGCAAGGGTAAGACAGGCTACTGGCCTGGCTCCCATCTCCTGTGTCTGTCCTCAGATGTCCTTCCTTATTCTTCTGGCTGCATCTGGTGCTAATTCTTCAGCTTTCTCTCCAAGGGAAACAGCCCGGCTTGCCCTGGCATGGCCCACTGCTACGGATCATCCACATTTTCCCCGTGGAAAGATCCCAAAGCTCCCTCTTGCTAAGTACAATCTCACTCCAGCTCCTCCAACAGATTCAGAGGACAGAGACAGCTCAAACTGTCACACCATGGCTCAAGGCAGCAGCCCGTTGTGGGTCATTTGCCCACCCAGAGACCCCCGTGGGTGGGTGCACAAAGACACGGCGTTCCCGCAAAGACAGGCTGCTCGGTGTGCAAAGGGTTAGCTCGGGAGAGTAAAGGGTTAGTTTTGTCTGGCAAAGGCTCCCAACCGCCACCCCCCTCCCGATTTATTTCTGCAATTGTAATTAAGGCCTTGACAAAGTGGTTTAGCTGCCTGAGTCTTTTGTTCAATTTATTGATTAGCTATTTCTCAGAAGTTCATTACCATCCAGAGGCTGGGAATTGGGAATTGGGTCTATGTGGTTTTTCAAGGCTTCATCTCTGCTTCAGATGATTAAATGCAGCCACAACACATCCATCCTGCATTGAACAGCTCTGCCCAAGGTCAAACATTCATGCAAAACAGGAGTGCATATCTGCATGTCTAAATATCATCTGCATGAATTTCCAGAGGATGTTTTTTAAAGCCTTCCCAGCAAGTAGGGAAAAAAAAAATGTATTTATGGAGGTAAGGCTCCAATGCTTGCAATACAATACCCTTTAATTATAAACTAATGTCTATATTTAAAAAAACCAAACAGAAGACCAACTCTCTCAAAGCAGGAATGGGGGAGGTGTGAAATTGCAATTGGCACAAATTAGCAGCTTCTGCTCAGGTGGGGAGGGCTGAACGACAGGGTGGACAATTCTACAAGACAGAAACATGGAGGAAATACTGGATACCACCATCCATCTTATACTGGGGAAACAAAGGGCTCCAGCACACAGTGCTGTCCATCAGCAATCTTCATTAAGTTCAATATTTATCACAAGGACAACATACCATGCCCCCCCATCTCTTTTTAAGCACAGCCTGCTGTCTTTCCTTGAAAGATTTTCTAGGCAAATGAGATGCAGCAGGTTCCATCCAGATTTCCACAGAGCATTTGTCACTAGCTAAGCCTGAGAAGGCAGGATTTAGTAAAAGCTGTGACATGGGGGAAAGTCTCAACAGAAGCTGAAGGGCACAACACTAGGAGGAAGGAGATTCTTGACAGAGGTCCCAGCTTGCTCAGCTTGTTCAAGGGGCAGGTGCCAGGCAGCAGAGAGCAGGCACAGGACGGGCAGGGAGAGCTCGGGGCTGGGGTCTGGGCTGGCTCAAGGTCTCTCAGCAGAACAGACGAGCTCCCGTCCTGCTGCCTGGAGGATCCTGCGCAGGATTTGATGGGCTGTGGTTGCAAACAATGCTCTCCTTGATCTCAGCTCACACCTTGGTAAAGGTCCCTTCCCCTCACTGCCTGCACCCATCCCAGCTCAAAGCTGTGCTACCCTGTCTTAAGCCTCCTATGTCCGAGAAACACACCTCCTGCCACTCATCCTCCCCTCTCCCAGGGTTGAGACCAGACCCAGAGATGATGCACTGAAGACTTTCTGCTGCTAACTGGGAATTCCACCACTGGGAAAGCCAATGTGATGCCTGGAGGCATCAGGCATGGCATTGCCAGTAGAGGCAGGGACATCTGGCACCGCTGGCCTTCAACTGGAAGAGGCACAGGCTACAATAGTGCTGTGGGGAGCACAAAGGCCACCCTCCAAGGGGAGTTTAAGACACTGAAGTTACAGCCAATTAAAGTTAAGTCTATGGACAGAAGAAACTACTAGTGCTTATAAAGGTACCACAGGTGTAAACCTTTGAGGGATGAAGAGGAGCTATTCAGCTAACAGGAGATGCTACACACCATCAGACGAGCACAAGGATAAATACGGCTCCAGTGCTGAACCGACCTGAAATACTTATGCAGCTGGGCTCTCCAGGCACATCTCCTGGGCAGTTACAGGGCAGCCCAGCAGCCTGTGCCATTTGGAAATATTAACGATTTTTTTCCTGAAACATTAAGGAGTTAGAGTTTGGCACACATCTGAGACAGAGCTTTGAAACCATTTGGGATGTGCAGTGCCATCCAGCTCTTCAGCACAAGCCATAGGCTCCTTTGCCTTCATATTAAGAACAGCATGCTCCCGCTTTAGCATTCCCTTACCATCTGATCTGCCTTTCACAGCCTGGTTCTGCAGCCTGGAGAGCAAGGCACTGGGATCTCAGAGCCCAGTCCCGTAGTAAGCGAAGCATCCTCAACAGCTACATGCAAACAGAGAGCACTCAGCCTCCTGCAGCCAGTGTGACTCAATCATTTGCACTATGAGAGAAGGAGAAATTGTAAAATCCTTTAAAAACTTGTAGGAATTGCCAGAGAAACATCTTCTCATCTTAGCACACTACTCTTGGATCCTATGCTTTCCCTCTCTCCAGCTTGTCTGAGTGCAAAAGGCCTTTTGAAAGAAAAAAAAATATAATTTTCAGCTCAAGGACAGGAGATAACTAGTTTACTCATTTCAGCTTCTTTTCAGAAAAGGTACATTGTTTTCTTTTCCAATAATTTAATTTTTTTTCAAAATAAATACCATTTATATTCAAACAAGACCATTTCCTGCTCCCCTTTCGAGTCAGCACCTGTGTTTGTAGTGCCGCAATTATTTCTGCAGAGGCACACTTGTGATCTCAGTTGCACTGTGTGCTGGGGTGGATGCCAGCTGATCACCCAGAAACTAAGCAGACTTTCATGGAGGAGTAAGGTGCTGGCTATTGGTAATGAGTAAGAAGAAAAAAAGGCAGGGGATGCTTTTCTCCTCCACCTCCTGCATCCTCCCTTCTAAAGATTTTGTCTCCAATTTTCTTCCCTTGCCTTGGGGTCCCTTTCAAGGGATGTAATTGATATAGTCACTGAAAATAATGGAATTTATAGCCCAGACTCAACACTATAAATTTAGCTATTACATTCCTGATGGGAAAATGAAGAACAAAATGAATAGAGACAGAATATTTGTCTTAATAATTGTCTCTTTTCTATGCTGTATGTTTAATAAGTCTGTGTGTATGTATATGTGAATATATACATACACATGCATATAACTGTATTTAGCAAAAGATTTTTTGTTTGATTTTTGGGTTGGTTTCTTTTTTTTCTGAAATGACCACATCAGCACAAACCCATGGGCAGGCCAGCACACATTAAGAAGCGACCTGTAACAGAGCAACAAGGTGAATTTCCCAGACTGGAGCTGCTTGATGGGGGAAGAGCCAAACTCTGCATGACCCAGACCCAGAACCAATTGCCCTGTGTCACAAAAAGTACACAGCTTCTTCTTTGGGCTTTGGGCTGTTTTTCAGATTTATTTCATTTTTAGCCAGGAAAGTAAGAGCACTTCTGTGCTCAAAGCCATTACTCTGAGACTCTGGTAAGGTTTCCCACTGAAACCTTCCCTCTTCTGCACTCCTCCTGTCCCACCCCTGCTCCGACTCCTGCTGTTTGGGGTTGGGCTAGCCCAACGTCATCCCCATCCTGCTGCTAACGCACCACCAAAAAAACCCCCTGCATGTCCAGGCTGTGATCATTTGTCATTTAGATAGAGTCTATGATATGAACCATGGCAAACACTGTAATGACTAATTTCAAACATTTATTACAACACTTGAGAGACTTGAAAGCTCTCCCTGCTCTTGATTTTAATAAATGCAGTCTTGAAGCAGCCGCTTATCAAAGTGACACAAATTGTGTGGTAAATAGATTATGGCACAGCTGAAATACTGGAAAATGAGATCAGAAATGCTACTATCTTCCATTTGAAGCTTTGTAAGATGCTCCGATCAAGCGGATTCCAGAAAAGTGGCATGGGCAGAGCTGGTGGAAGTGGGAAGAAGCCAAAATGCCAGGGGATCAACGGCGGGCCAGCCGGCTGCTTATCATCCGCCTATTTGCATACATACAATTTCTTGCACATTAACGAGTTTGTACACCAAAGGGCTGGGGAAGAGATACCAACAGTCCTTGAAGTCATCATTTTAGTGCCAAACTGAGATATAAGACTGGCTTCGGCTGGAAAGGAGTTATCACACCAGCAGCAAGACTTCCTCACGCTGTTCTCTGCTCCTCAAGCTCATTGTCTTCATGAAATAAATACAACTCTTATCAAAACTTACCAACAGTACTGGAGAGGGAAACGTTTTGTCTTTTTGGCAAACTGCATAAAGATTTCAATATGCAGATAAATTAAAAGTTGTATTAGTATTTGTTTTTCAGAAAGTTCTAAAAATTGAGACAAGAGCTTCATTTTTTGGAATACACTTTGACCAAGAAAATTGTTAAAAGTCTGGAAAACAGTTGTTTTGTTTTTAAAAAGCATTCCCGAAAGGCACGGAAAAGGGAAGTTAACAAGCCATATTTTTCAGCCAGCCGCACAGGGACTTTGTAGGCCAGCTGGTGAAGAAGCTTAAACACAAGAGACAGGAAAATTAGCTTGGAAATGTAAGAACCTTTTCACCAAAACAGGATTCATTTCTCGAGTCAGCTGCTGCCAATTGTTTTTAAGGCACAAAGAGGAGAAAAAAAAAAAAAAGTATCAGGTATCTAGTATTAGGGGATTTCTCATTCAATCTAACAAACACCACGGGTCAGATTATCTCTGCCTTTATACCTCTCTTTCTACCGAAGGGGCCAGGGCAGATTTCCAGGGGAAGGAAATGCTTCAGTGAAATGGGAAGTACTAGAATTTGGGGGTTCAGCTCCACTCCAGATAAATGGCAGAGTTATCTTCACGGTCATCCACAAGAGCCTGGCACTGCACAGACATTCACCATAACTCGAAGCTCTTTTAGGGTCGATTTTTAAGTTCCCCAGCATCACTGGGCACTGAACTGGGAGCAAGAGATGCCTGTAGAGGTGCTAATGGCTACAACAGATCCCTGGGCTCCAAATTTAGGTCTCAAACTTGGATGATTTAAATTTGACAGAGAAACCCCCCCCCCGCCCCCCATGCTAATTTTGGAGGATCTTTGCCTAAATCCCCTGGGCAACACTTCTTTGCCTCTTACAGTCCCTTCCTTTGAAAAGATGCTGCCTAAGAATAAGGCTGCAAGTTTTGAATATGCAAAGCAGGAATATTCCCCATCAGATATTCTTTTGCTTTATTCATATGATTGAAACTCTTGCTATGGTTCTTGCAAATCCAAGGAAATGTGTTTACAGTCTCATCAACTGAAAAGAATTGGATTCCCACGTTGCGGCTCAGGGGATTTTCTGGGGTTTCTATCAAACACAGCGACTCTGGTAGTAGAAGGCCACTTTAATAAGCGCCTATATTGCAGTTTCATATTAGAATACACAATTAAAACAAGAAGAGGAAAAAATACACGCACTTTCAATCTCCCTTTGGGAGAAACTTCAGAAATCTAGGGAGTGGGGGAAAACAGATTCCTCCCAACTGCCCTAAGTTCTCTCCTGTATTTCTTTTGCCCTTGATGCTGGGGAGCTTTTGTCCCCAGCCCTGAAAGACCTCTCTGGTTATACACACTAAGAATGGGAGAGGCTGGCAGAGGAGATGGGAGCTCTGCAGCAGCAGCATCACTGCATCTTTTGTGCCAGCACTGCATCCTCACTGCCACCTCAATCATCTCTCATGCTGAAAGTGAAGGAGAAAGGGGAGAAGAGCGACCTCTTGCTCTCCAGACCCTGTAGACCGATGCTAGACACCTTCCCAGGGGATAAATCTGAGCACACAGATTCCTCCTCCAGAGCATTCCCCTCCCGCTGCAGTACGGGCACGAGCAGGGAACATGTTCGAGGGTTGGCAGGCAGCAGCCTGTGCAGGGACAGGTCACCAGCTTTCCCCAGTACTGCAAGCAGTTGTCTTACAAAATGCAGACAGTTGGTGGCATCGGGCACGGATGAGGTACACATGGGCACAGGACCAGGCAGCTGAGCCCATTTAACACATTTCACCTTCTGGCAGTGCCTCCCCTTCTCCATGGACCAGGGACAATGAGATCTGGACTCTCTGCACTGAAGATGTGCCAGAAGCATCCAGGTTTTGTTAAGCTGGACATACATTAGTGATCACACACTCCTTACCTACATGAGAGACAGTTCAAAATGTGGCTACTAGGGTTTGGCTGGGGACAACCTGATTTTTCTTCTATGCACAATTCCTTTGGCCAACAAACCTACTTGTCTCATTCCCAAGGTAACACACATTCGGGGGGGTGGCTGGGAAAAATACAAGCTCTGAAATGAAAGAGGGACCAATTTGACATTAGAAACGTCCTGTGAGGATGTTGAGTTTTGCTTCCAGTTGCCTTACAGCGAAGGGGTGGGAGCCCCACACCCTCCTCCCAGTCCAGCACCGGGGGCTCGCGTTATTCCCAGCTAAGAGCCACCCTGGGCTTTTCAGCCCCCACATACATGGGTCTCGTGGCCTTATATAGGATTTTCATGCTCAGTCAGAGAATTTAGGCACCTCAGTAGTAATATCCCCCCCAAACACGCACCACCACTCTGGGAGTTCCTCTCTGCTTTATAAACTTGCAAACAGATTGGGCTTTTGTTGTGACACAAACCCACAACTGTTGTTGTGACACAGGAGCTGCTCTCAGAACAAGTGTAACTCCGCCTAAAATGTTGTTCCAGCAACTCTCATCTATGAATCACGAGCTACTTTGAGGTGGCAGGTACCTGTCACCCCTTCGGTGCAGGGGACAGCAGCATGCAGAGGTGCTCGGATCACTGCCTGGCAGCAAGGGCAGAGCTGGAGCTCAGGCTTCCCAGCTCTCAGCGCAGCCAGCTCCCCTTTGCCTTTCGCTTTCTCTGTTCCCAAGTCACAAACAGAGGCGACATTTTTGACAGGTATTTCAAGCTCTTGCTGGGTTCGCTTTCTCCATTTAAGGAGTCATTGGCAACAATTCACGCACCTCAAATTCAAAAATTGAGCTTGTTTGCTGCCCACCACCTCTGTCCCTGCCAGAGCCCCAGCCCAACACCACCCGCAAGAGGGTGGGCTTCCGAGCACAGGCAGCGACCCTGGCAGAAGAAATGGCATGAGGAGAAGGAGAGAGATGCTCGCACTGAGATGTAGCCATGGCAACATGCTGCTGCAGAGCAAGAAGCATATCTGCCAAGGCTCAGAGATTTGCCATTTGATCGCATGGATTTCCATGCTCTGGATGCGATCACATCACACAAAATCCAGGTCAGGCTTGATGCCTTGAATAATTCTTTACCCTGAGGGGCACAGAACTGATGTAGGAAGCTGTGTCTCATGGAGGATACGGTAGGATTAAACAGATTATCTTTCTGGCCAAAAATAAAGGTGAGCTGTGCAAAGGAAGAAACACTCCGTTCTGCTTTTACTGCACAGGAGGCAGCGGGGAACCAGCAGGTCCTCAGAGCTACGCATGGAAATCTACATTGCCCAGGGAGGAGATGAAGCAAAAGTCTCTAGAGCCAGGGCACATTCCTTCTAACTGAAAATCCCGTCCCATCTTCCTCTTCACCTTGTCACCGTTATCCAAAAACACAAGCAACCACATTTCCAAACTCACACCACTCACAGCATCAGTTTCTAGGTTTTTGCCCAGGGCTGAGTCTGAACAACCCGTCTGGGCTGGGCAGGCTCCTGGCAGGCGTTTGTCAAACCACCAGCACAGACCTTCCCCTGGCCCCCAGCAATCACCAGAAGCCGCAGAAGTGACTGCCCCATCAGCCCAGTGCCCACCCAGCAGCAATCCTCAGGCCCTAGGAGCAGGAATCCTCGCCCCGCACACAGAGTCCCTCTTGCAGCCCTCTGTGAAAACAGGGACCAGCAAAGGAGCAGAGCTATGATGTGCCAGAGGAACAGCCTGCACCAGCGCCTGTTGGCATGGTGAGGAGAACATGAAACCCTAAGAAGCAAAGGCAAGATGAAAGAGAGAGAAACCACAAACATCAGGGCTTCAGGAGACTTGTGCCAAAGCCTGGGATGAAAATATTCTCTCCAGGGTTCTGCCACTGTCTGAACCAGACCTGCAGCCTGGCAGGGGCTGTATTTGCTCTGATATGTGTCTGTGCAAATCACGACAGTCGGCTCTGAAGCCCAGAAAGAACAGGCAGCTTGAGAACAAACAGCACAGGGCCAGCAAAGGATGTGCCAAGTGTTTTAACTCCAGCAAGTCTGCGAGGGCTGCTGTGAACCCCACGCACCTCTGTGGGTCAGCGGAGAGGGAAGGAAGAGCCCAAGCTGTGCGGGGCTTTGCTCTGATGCAGTCTCCATCGCCTGATCCTGGGACAGGCCTGTGACAGAAGAAACCACAGCTCGGCTTTACCCAGGCTGTGGTCATGTATGCTCCCAGCTCTCCATACGGGGGAGGAAGGGTCTAAAGAAAAATATCAAACTCAGGTGGAAATAGGAGTTTCATCTGAGTCAGAACTCAGCTGTGCTGGAAAAAAAAGAACCAAAGGCTTATTTCACATTTTAAAGATATTTTTCTCCCTTTTATGCTAGCAAACCTGAAAGCCCTAGAAATCTAGATGTTCTTCACCTGACACCTTTAGAAAAGCATATCCCTCCCTCAGTCCCAGGGCTTTAACCTTTAGAAAACAACAGGTCCAGAGACCTTGAAAGGAAAAGCCAGCAAGGCAGAGATCATCCTCCATCAGCGCAGGAACAGGAAGGGAGGGGGGATTTATCCCAATGATAGGAGTCTTTTGGAGAGGTTTAATTCACTCCCATGTCAGGTCCTTTCCTTCCTGCCCTCCCCACCCCCAGCTCCCTCTGAACCACTCTTCCTGTCCCTTGCTTTTCACCTCTGTAGGTTTGAACATGAGATAAACATGCCCTAATTATTTTCCTCTTGCACAGCTGAGCCCTGCAGCCCTTCATTTCCGTACCTGAATGCTCTCGCTTCGAGTGGGTTATATATGACAAAGCCTTTCAAGTATATTTGTTGTCTGGCAGAACTCAGGTGTCACACAAGCACCTCAAAACCCTCTTTTCCCCTGCACGGACTAACAAGGGACATGAATTACTTGGACTTCTTACAGTCCAGAGGGCCAAAAGAGTAAGGGAGGGAAGAAACAGGGTCAGAGATCCCCTTGCCTTCAGACAAATAGCACGGATACCTCCCTGGTTGATAGAGATTAAGTCTCATGCTCAGTTTTGCAGAGATGAAGAGCTTGGTTGCATTGCAACTGCCTTACCATAACCACAATATCCTCCATCTCAGCAGGTTCTGCAAAGGGCAAGGAGCAGTGGAACAGCCACGGCACTGTCTGTCCCATGGGGTGACCCCAGGAGAGGCTGGATCCTGCTCCCAGCCAAGGCAAATCGGCACAGAGCGGGGCAGCATAAGGGACGCTGGTGATCTGGGGCAGTGACAACATCACTCTCTGCACACTTTTACAAGTGACGAGGTCCAAAGTCTCCCTTCGTGACCGAGCCTGGGCCACCAGCGCAAAGCTCCACCAGGCAGGCACCACTCCTGCTTCCACATGCAAACACCCAGTGCAGCAGAGGCTGGAGGAGGCACTGAAGGTCAGCAGACAGCCAAACCTGGCTCTATGCAGATAAAGTGTAGCAGGAAAAATCATCGTCTAGAATATCCGCTTGAATACAGGTCTTTGAACCGCTCCAGGATCAACATGAGGTACACAGCACAGAAAGACAGGACGCATTGGTCAACAGAAAGTAATTCTCTCTTGAAACTTTCAGACCCCCAGGAGCCCTCACTAGCAGGTAGCTGTCGCACCTGCTTACACCACACAGGAATGTGCAAATGTCTCCCAGCGGCTCCCCAAGTCCTCCCTTCCCTTGCAGAGTCCCGTTTCAAGATGAGCTCAGGAAAGACAACTCCAAAAAGCACAGAGCCTGCAAACATCCCACATCAATGACATTAGGAATAGTGATATCACACCAGGGATGTTACCAAAAGATTAATTCTGTGATACAGACAAAGTGACAGAGGCCACCAGATATACTGCTCAGCCATAGCCCCTGGTGTGGGACCACACCAGTATAGAGAGCTGTGCTGGCACGAGGGCTGGGGGGCAATGAAATCCCCTCTGGGAGGAGCTGGGCAGCACAGACCATGGAGGTCTGCTGGCAGCTGGCCCTACCACCCAGCCAGACATTGGGCTGCTCCCCATCCTGTACCACAGCAGCGGGGAAACCTGTCATCCCCCAATTCTGTTTCCAAAGCTCCCTTTCCCATGTCCTGTTTCTTACAGCTCCATGCAGATTTTGCAGTGTGGTTTGTAAGATCAAAAAGGTTGGCTGGGCTTTGACACAGCCCCCCTCTCTGCTTTGAACTTCTAATTATTTTGCTAATTCTGAGCCTAACGCTAAGATGCTCTGAGCGCACCTAAAACCTTCCCCACAAAAATCAAGCTGCAAAATATCTCCCAGGATCTAATCCCCAGTGAGAAACACTCTAACCTTTCCCAGTAACCAAGAGCAGAGCTTGTCTAGTCATTTGCAATTAAGTTCCAGAGCTAATGAAGCTGCTTTAGGAAAAAAAAAAAGAAAAAGAAAAAGAAAAAGCCCAACAACCTCGGGTCAGTCTAATTAAGAAATGTTGTACCTTGCAGTCCCAGTGTATCTTGTGGCAAACAGCTGTGCACGCTTTCAGCTTTGACAGCAGAAAAGGTGTGATTATTTATTTATTACACGAATGTAGAGAAGATTCAGGAGTGCGAGGTGCCTATGCTGTAAGGGAGCTGGATGTCTAGAGAACAGAAATGACATTCAGCTGGAACCTGTAATTATAAGAGGGGACATTAACCATATGAAATGCAATTTTGTAATGAATACTTATGCATTAGCTTTTCTTCGAGATTAAAAGTACACAATCGAATCAAGGCCAAAGTGGAGCTCGCCCTCAAGGAAAGACAATTTGGAAGACAAATGCACTTATGCCATTGCCATTTGCAATGCTACAGAAAGGGGCCAAGCAAACCTTATGAAAAAAAGCCTAGAAACCCCCCTCCTATTTGGAAACAATTTTTCTCCTGATTTGAGTGACTCTCTTCCCTTAACGAGGGATCTCTGCTGCTAGCCACTGGCTCACATGAACAGGATCTTGCCAGTTAACATCTGGTCCCGACGCACATTACCTGCCTTAGATCTGCAAACAACCACCTTCCCTCTGCTTCTCTTCTGCTTGAATAACATTTATGCTGCAAGAACTACATCTGATCTGCAAAAGCAAGATTTTAATTAAGTGCTTCACCAGAAAAAAAACCCCAAACCCTAATTTTAGGAACCAGTCCACTGCGCTCTTATCTCCTTACGTTCTCCCATCCCTCTGCCTGTGTGTCTGTACTGCAGTAGCCCACAGCCCTTTGGGTCTCTGCCTGCTTGTGCAGCCCGCTGCACGACGGATCCCAAACTTCCTGAGCATCCATCAAGCCATCGGTATGTGTCACCGGTGCCTGAAACGCTGATTGCCTGAGCTCGGTGCTCTTTACTCAACAAGCAAGGAATGACAAGGTGTTAAGCAACAGAAGTTGTATTTAAGCCCATCTTTCTTTTTTAGCCAATTAGATCAATTTTACAATCTGCAGAAGACACCAAGGTTAGAGGCTGCCTGCCAGCACTGCTCGGGCACAGCTCATCTTGATCGGTTATTAAAATTCTGCTTGTTAGCTGCTGAGAAGAGACTCATCCAAAATGACCTCGCGCTGCTGAGAAACCCATCAAATCATCTCCCTGGCTGAGTGGAGCATTTGCACAGAGTCTCCCTACCAAAAAGAAAAAAAAAATCCCCTAAATCAAAATATGCCACCAAAACCCCCAAATCTTTCTGGATTATACCACAGATTGCCCATGGCCATAGTGAATGGAGGGGCACTGTTGGGTTCACAGCTCTAGCTGTCCATGAGCAAACCCCAGATCCTGGTTTGCAGCTGGCTGTCGCTGCGTGATGGATCAAGGGCTTCACTGCCGCATGCGCAGTGCCCAGCTCTAAGCCTCCCAAAACAGCCGGTGCAGACAACCACCCTGTAACAGCGAAACCACACGTACAGACTGCGTACACCACACTCATGCGATGGACTGATACTAACGACAAACCACTGAGCTGCACTCGAGCAGTGGGGAAAAGCTCCGTACCACACCTCTGATCATCATAACCCTCAACCCTGAGCTATCCTGAGAGCTCAGCAAAACCCCTGAAATTACCCATCAGGGAAGATGGACAAATGGACTTGAGGGAGGGGAGGAATTGCAGGGAGAAGGCAGACTCCCAAGGCCAGCCCATGGGGGTTGAGGGATGGAGGAAAAGACAGAATTTAGAACGAAGAGAAGCAGCCAAATCTGTGAAAAAGGAGGGAAGAGTGAGGTAAAAATAAAAAAAGATCTCAAGAGCATCCACTTAAGCTTTGAATTGCCTGGCTTTGTCTCTGCTTCACACAATGGAAACGTACAGTAGCAACAGACAGATGCTGAGAGCTGGTTTGCTTCTCATCTGCAATTCCAAGCACCCTGTCAGGAACAAATATTTGAAAAGACATCTATCCAACCATTAACGTATCTAGTGGGGCAAAAATTTTATTTTCCTTTTTTTTTTTTTGAAGAAAAATAATTCTGTATTCATCACAAAGATGATCACACAGAGAGATGCCAGCAGAACACCAGAGGGATAAGCAAAGTTTCAGGTCTTTCTTTAGGGTTGCAGACAGCTCGCTATCAAGCTGGGAAGGTGCAGCTGGTTAAGTATTTGCAGTACAGGGAAAGAGGAAAAAAAAAAATCAGACGGCTGTATTTTTAACTGATCATGTGCTTGCTTCTGTTTCGTAAGATTTATTCCCTCATTAATCACTGCCCTCCCTTCATTCATGTTAAATATAAAAATGATTAGGAAAGATCCTCATCATGGTTAAAAAAATAATTAGCTGCTACATCATGTTGCACACATTCAGACAGAAAGGAGTGATTAAATTAGGAATATTAAAACCCCATTAATCTGTGCTCAACTTAAGCTCTGCTTGTTCATCTCACTGTGGCACTTATTATTTCTGACACTGAAAGATATTTGAATTACTAGCTGAAACAAGGTCACTATCAGAAGGATGTCAGGTCAGCAATTAGTCAAAGGTGGGAGAAGCCACCAGAACTGAGCTGGGCTTGACATGCCACAAACGTGTCAAGAAGACTTCCCTTCCCAGCACCACTGGGATGAGCAGGTCAGTGTCGGGACCCCGATGGCACATGGGTGCAGATCAGCCCTGCTGCTGCCAGGCTGCCCAACCCTCTGTGCAACTCCTTAACTCCTGAGGTTGCCCCAAAACACTGAATGGTTTGGGTTGGAAGGGACCTTAAAGCCCATCCAGTCCCACCCCCTGCCATGGGCAGGGACACCTCCCACTAGCCCAGGTTGCTCAAAGCCTCATCCAGCCTGGTCTTAAATCCCTGTGCCTCAGCCTTTGGGAGCAAGGCTGGGGGCGAAGGGAACAAGCTGAACCCACACATGGAGCTGTGCATCTTGTGGGGCTGACCAGGGTGCAAAGGGAGCAAATGCTGACCCCCACCGCAGGGGTGGCTTGCGGGACAGCCCGGCAGCAGCTGCCTTTGGCACAAGGTCTGGCAGGACACGGGCTGCGACGGGAAGGACAGAGCCACAGGCAAGAACAGAGCTTTAAATCTAAGCTAATAGCATTGATTTCAATATAATTAACTAGCTTGTTCCGCACTTGCACTAATGCTTGGGCACAGGAGCACTTATTGTTCACGAGCACTCCAAGAGGTTTGCTCCCTTTCAAGAAGCTAATAACCTCACTTCTGAGTTGGCTCACGAAGCAAAAGCAGCAAGCTGGCATGAGAGAGACAGCGACAGATACAACAGAAAGACACAGAAAAAAATTCTTTCCTCTGGGGGAATGTAAGCACAGAAGCATTTGCTGGCCACAAGAGAAGATAGCCACAGACACGAGTGCTTCACAGACTTGTGCTTAAAGAGAGGTTTAGAGGGAAGGTCGCCGCACAGAACTGGTGTTCACTGCATTGTGTTCACCATTTGCCTGTTGTCATTGCTGGGTCAGGAGCGTTACACGAGCAAGGTCCCGTATGTGCAGGTGGCAATGGCCCCTAGGCAAAGGTCTCCAGTGCTTCCAGTTGCCCAGCAAAGAGCAAAGCATTTGCTCAGTGCCCAGGACAGGGCAACCCACACCTAGCGCAGAACTGCAATAGCAATAATTGCAAATTTTACCTTCAAACTCAGGAATCAAAAAAAAAAGTAATTATATTTTTTAATAGAACTACTGGCTAAACTTTTTGGAGAGCCCCAGCGATACTGTGTGGGAACCTTTAGACTACAACAGGAGGTCTTTGTCATTGCTGCAGGACCTGTTTGCCATTTCCACCACGCTGAGCAAAACCCTTTGAGATCTGCTGTTACTGGGAGCCAGGTGTTACCTGCCGCCACGCAGAGATAAGGGAAGATGCAAGCACAGGAGGACAAAAAGAAAGCTGACAGGTCAGTCACGTCTCACAGATGAGTTCCTAAGCGGCTTTTCCAGCCACAGGTGGACTCAGGTGCTTGGTGGGTGATACCTTTGATATATTTGCTACTCTTGCTCTCATTAAAGGGAAAAAAACCAAACCACATCAAACAGAAATTTTCATCCATAGATCTCCCAAGATCTTTCCTAAGCACAATACTCCCATATACAAACTATTTACTGTGTACTCCATTCAGCACTGACAAAACCACCTCTGAGCCTCTTTAAAGAGAAAACAGATAATAAACCAGCTAACAAGCCTGCGCTCTAATTGACAACACAGAAAGGAGGGAAAGATGCTGCATCTACTTGCAACTGCAAGAAGAACTTTAGGGAAGCAGTATATAATTAATCGAGTTGGGATTTCACCAAGATCCCCTGGTTTTATGAAAAATGCCATAAGACATTTAATGACCACAGGTGAGGAGAACCTTGGGTTTACATCTCATTTGAAACTGAGCATGCAGAATAGAAAGTGATCCAAACACCACCCCCGAAGCCCCACACAATTTATTCTTTCCACTTTACTCTTTGCCTTTGGACAACCCTGTGGCGCTCTCTCGGTGAGCTGTGGGACCTCTTCTTGAATGGGACAAACAAAACTGCACCTTGGGACCACTTTAGCAGCTTCTCAGGAGAAAAATTCACTGAATATGACTCTCCCTACAATTTTGCTGCTACTTCCTTTTAGAAGAATGCAGCTGGGATGGGGGAAAAAAAAAAGTCAAAGCAACAAAAATGTCTTTGCTAAAATATTTATTTACTATCAATATCTCAGGCTGTGTTTTGTTTAGGCAACAGCCACAACACACCAGCAAGACATCCTGACTTGCCCACAAGGGGTGGGATTTTCAGCTAGACACAATAGCAGCTTACTGTTACCCTTGAAGGCAAGCGGAGGTTTGCCATTGACTTCACCAGGAAAAGAATTGAGCCCGAAAAGTGCTTTCAAAAATCCTCCCTGCTAATAACAGTGGAGACACCACGGGGCAGCGGGGTGTTAACAGGCAAGATCTGCTCTATCTTTTACTTCATTTGAAACGACTTTGAGGTTCACCTACATGAAAAAGAAATCATATGTGGCTACTGTAAACCCATAGCAATCCTTATCATCGACATCAGGGAGCTTTATTTAAGGAGAAGGAACACCAGGAGCAACCCCTGGGCACTCCCACTGTGGAGTGACTGGTGAGCCAGGTGGCCAGCAGAAGCAGAGATTTGCTTGGGGACTGAACTGGCTGGGACAGTGTGTCCCTGTGCTTCATACGGTGCAGTGTTGATGACAGAGCCATGGCTACGTTTAAAAGCATGTTGTAATCCTAAATGCTGTTTGGAGATGAGGGAGCAGGACAGGCAGTCTGTGGCTTTAGGTGTTCCTTCATCTGGAACCCCTGTATTTGGTAATTTGGGTGCTATGTTGTGTGCACATTGTTGCTCCTGTTGCATGATTAGTTAATTAAAAAAAACATCAAATATAATATATAAAAATATAAATATACATTTAAAAAAAATATATAAAAATATAATGTCCTAAATGTCAATAACTAGGAAGACTAAGACCACATCCAAATAATGAGAGTTATTTTGGCTACCAAGAAGCGAGCGAGCACTCCCCTTGCCCCAGGTACTGTGGAATTAAGGCACTCATAAATCCTTGCCCAGCAAGCCCTGGAGAAATAAGAGAGGCTTTAAATATCATCTAGCCTAGCACTTCATCCAGAAAGGGGAGCAGCAGCACCGAGGGTAAGCAGAGACCAGCAGAAGAAAGGACAAACATAATTGCTGGAGTCAAAGAGAGAAAATTACAGGTAAATACCAGCTAGATGCGACTCCGAAAAACTTCCCCAAAGCCCAAGGTGGCTCCATGGTTAACACCCGGCTCTGCGGCCGCAGCCGCGTGCGGCGAGGGAAGGGGACTGCTGACACGGAGGTCGAGCAGAGCTGTAAAAGGCATCGCTAAACGCACGATGGCTTGTTAATCGGAGCCGTGCCATTGAGACTCCATTGCTGGATAAGCTTTTATACAGCTTTGACACTTAAAAATGGTGTTAGGAAATGCAGAGCCTGCCAGCTCTTTAGGACTTGAGCCAGCAGGATGAATGGCGTTTGTAGCACCTCTCCCAACCTGCTGGCACAACATTTTGCCACATGATCACACGTGCGTCCTGTGGCAGAGATGCACAGGCAGAGACCTGGAGGAAAGGAGGCTCAAAAATGACAGATCTGGTGGGGAAGAAATTGGACAAAAGATGGACTAATAAACAGAAAAATAATTTGTAAAAAATTCCACCAATGGCTGCACCACTGTAACTTGTCCTTTTGCTTCCCAGTCCAGGTCTGTACCACCAGTGGTGGTTCCCATTGCCTCTGGGCAGCATTTGCTGTCTCGGCCGCTCAGAGGGGATATTTCAGGGCAGGGAAGGGCAATCCAAGAGCAGCTGCATCACAAGAACTTTGTGTTGCCAGGGAAACAGCTTACTTGCTAATGGAAACAATGTTCTGGGGTTATTTTTTTATCATCATTAGTTTTGCATCCCCATAGCATCAGCTAACTTAAGGCCCAGACAGCAGAGCACCAGCCACGGGATATAAAGCAAACTGCAACGAAGCAGCAGAGCCCAACACAGAGCAAGAAGGTGGTAAGGGTGCACACCAGCACTGGAGGCACCAGGCAGACCTGAGCAAGGTTTCGTCATTAATACACGTAGAACTGCCTAACATTGCTGTTAAATGAATCCTCTTTAAGCAATAAATAAAACCAGGCTCTGTCTCCAATGACCAAGACACCAGCTCCCTACAATCAGGTAAATCTCACACCCTCTTCTCTTGCCAATCCATCATCCCACAAGGAAGGGAGAGGCCTGGCAGGACCCTTCCCAGCACCTCCTCATTCCTGTTGCCCCATGCTAATAGAGACACTGCAAGACTTGCTCTCCACTTTAATATGCTCTTTGCAACCGTAACAGCTCGTAGCATCATGATTGAACATGAGAAGGGCACCCAGAGCAGTCGCTCAAACCAGGAGGAGCCACACCAGAAGGGTTATTATGGTTATTACAGCCATTCCTCCCATTTTAGGGCAGCTCAGGAGCTTGTGATTGCCAAAGCAGCAGAGCTTTGGTGTTTCCACCCCCAGGTGCAGCCCAAACTGCAATGCCCCTGGGAAGGAGCCGCTTTGCAGGGTGACCACATCCTGGCGGTGCAGAGCCTGGGTGCTGGCAGCATCACTCAGAGCTGTGACAACAGGAGGGGAACGGGGGCACGTGGCCAAGCCACCCCAGCACCACGGGACAGGGCGAGGAGAAGATAGAGAGTGAGAGTTACAAAGCCCCTCCACGGAAAAAGCTCCAGGTCCTTTCAACCCCAGCACGGGGTGAGCAGCACGAGCAGTGTCAGACCACTCCTCACCAACTCCATTTCTTCATGCAATCAAACATGCAAAATTCTCACTCTTGCCGTGGCTCAAGTCCTCTACCCGGGCTCCCGCAGGCATCCCAGCAAAGCCCAAACAGCACAAATCTGCCCTGCTCTGACAGCAAAGTAATTTCTCCTCCCTGATGTGTTTTATTACCCAACAGAAGGAAACCCATATTTTTGGAAATTGAATTACACTTTCTTGAATATTAAGAGAAAAAGTTATTCCCTTCGCTGAGCTGCATTAATAACACCCCTGTTTTACAGCTCGCGGGGAGGGAACAAACTAAATTTTCTCATGGTGTCTGTCAGTTCTGGAGTCGAGCCTCAGCGTGTCGATCTGCTGCTCGCAGAGACAGCGAGCTGCTCGAGAAGGAGATGCTAAACACCCGGGGAGGAGGCACCCAAGGCACTTGGGAAATGTCAGATTTTTAGAGGCAAGACAGAAACTGGAGAACATCTTTTGAACCAGTGGCATCACAACTCATGTACCCAAGGACTCTGGTCACAGATTAAACTCTTAAAGAAAAATTAAACAGAAAAACCCCACCCTGTTTTCCCAATGCCATTTTGAGTTTTTAACCAAGGGAGAAGGGTCTTTGTCTTTACTTGTTGCAAGAACTTTTGCCAGGCAACTGGGCAGCGGAAAAAGAATTTTCTTGCAACAAGGACAAAATGCCCCCCAGACTGATAGATACTTGCATGAACTATCCCAACCCAAATCATCTTCCAGAATTTCAGCTTGATGTCAAAGATCTCTCACCTCTGCTGTCTGGCAGAGCTGGCGACTCATCACTTCTTACCAAGGGAATTTGGCCTTCAGACAGAAGTCTTTTTTCTTTTTTTTTTCCCCCCCACATCCTCCCCCCAAAGGCCCAAATTTCTTAAACCAGGACTTCTATTAAACCCCAGCATGGTGCGTATCACAGCCGTAATTCTTTTTCCCCCACCTTCCCACCACAAATCCATTCAAAGTGAGTGACATTTGCAAAGTGTATTTTCACGGCCCTCCGTAATCCCTTCAGAATATTAAGACTGCATTACTTTGTCTTTGGTTACATTAACTTCAATTTTCCTTATGAGTAAGTATTTGGCTAAAAATTAATATAGTGAAGTTGAAAAGAATCTTATGATAGGAAAAAGACTAATTTCATCTCTGGCTGCTCAGATACCAGAGTACACTGGGGTTAATGTAATTAACTTACAATTTTAGCCTAGGTTGTGTACATACACTGAATCTCCCTGCTGGAAACAAGATTAGATTTTATTACACTATATATCCTGGTTATCTTCACCATGCCTCCAATATTACTTCCCTCAATGACTTCAAGGCTCTCTGCTGCAATGAAAATGCAGAACCATCTGGTATTGAGCCCATGCAGTTTATTTAAGGATTTAATTAAATGCTCTAAATGGAGAGCTTCTTTGAATTAACATTTTAAATGTGACTTATTGCAGGTTTAATATTGTCTTAATGCCAACCTGGGAAACTCCATAGCCAAGTTGTTGACGTTTAAATTGAATTCATTTGGGTGGCTCCAGGGGGACTCATTAATTAATCTAAACAACTAATGGGGATTGGTTCTGACTTTTGATGAAGATTATTTACAGAGACAATTTGCAGTGAATAAAGAGTCACAGTAGGCAAATGTTTAATTGAATTTAAAAAAAAAAAGGACATCTCATTGTGTTCAATATCAAGGATGCATCTTGCGAGTAAGCTTTGAAATACCAAGAAAGGGACGATTGCTTGAAGCTTCCTAGCTGCACACTAATAACAAAGAGAATGGGTAATTACATTTGCCTGTGTAATTTGCAGCTTGTAAGAGGACAACAGGTCTGTCTGGCTTACAGTACACATTAGAAAGACTCCAGCAGGAGCTATTCTGTGTTATGAAGCCCAAGTTGCCCCACTCACTTTTACTCACATACCAGAAAATGGCATTTTCCAACCAATCATCAGCTGGATAAACAGAGCCAACTCCTCTTGCTTACATTTGCAAAAACCCAGAACAACTGCAATGAGCTCCGCAGAGCTGCTTTAATTTACAACAACTTAACCTATAACATCCAATCTTCTTTTATTCTTTGATTATATCAACTTTGGAATCAGTTATTTGCACCTCGGAGCACACCACGAGCACCGACATTGCGTTATGTGGTTAGTTCTCAGTAAGCCACAGTGGCAAAACAGTACCTGCTTCCCTGTGTTCTTTGAAGGAAATCATCCTGTAGCATTTTCCCACTGTTATTATCATTATCTCATCTTGAAGTTTCCAGTCACGCCAGAGGTTGCCACCCAAGCAAGCAAACATGGTGTGCTAGCCACTGCGCACACTCACACGATTCCCAGGGCAGCTCCTGCCCTGCAACCCCAGCTCCCAAGGGCACAAACACCTCTAAAAACCAGTGACTTCAACCATGAAGAGCAGTTGTGTTTAACACAAAGCACACATGTTACTGGTGAGCATCCCAAGGAAGTGGAGCAGACCAAGGAGCAAGCCAGAGAGGCAAATCATGGGGTGAAGATGTCAGCAGCAGGTTGGGGCTCTTCTGCCTGGTGCACCCTCTCCTGTGTGACTTGTCCTTGTTATGGATTGTCCTTAATCTAAGGTCAAACTGATTTTAGATTTAAAAGGACAACATTGAAGGGCAGGAGAGGGAAAAGACAGAAAAAAGGAGGGCACTGAGAAGAAAAACCAACATCGAATGCCACAAATTTTACACTTCCATAGTGTGGCCATTAATTATGCAGAGCAGTTTGATGGAGAAACCATCCAGGACCTTTAACCCTCACATAATGGGGAAACACATCAACTGCCAAAGATGCCCAGTGGAGACAGGAACGGACTCTTCCCTTCACAGCAACATGCCCCTCTGTCTCTCACAGTGATACCAGTTACTCGGCAGACCTCCATCACTTGGGCTGCCTTCATTCAGACATGAAGGACCTCGGCCGTGGTCGGGTCTCTCCAGAAGCCTTACACACACAGAAAAGCCCACCTCTCACAGCAGGCACCTAAAAGCCTTGAGCAGGCGGTGGCCATCGATTGCTACTGATTTTATCAGCCACACGAGTCAATCCATCTCCAATGTTCTGAACCCCACCGTGCTGTGTCCAGCTCTGACAACCAGCTGCACATCACCAAGGGCTCTCCCCTTCTCCATCACTGGGGTATGACAGGGTCCTGCCCCACGCTGGCACTACCCAGCCAGTTAAATAGCTGCTGAGGACCATTATCAGGGATGCAAACAAGACGAAACCACTGTGAAGAGGTTCTAAGCTGCTTTTCTTTCCAAGGCTGAACACGCTAATTTAGGAGGCAATTGAGGGGGACGGTACATTAAGAAAATGCATGTAGCCATTAAGCCAGGGAGACTAAAGCATCCTGCCTCGATCAGCACTGCTGGAAACTCTCTGGAGCATCGCCGGCTGCTCTCAGATACCTATAGCAGAGCTCTTTTATGCAAACACCTCCAGCAACAGCTTTTGTGGATCTGACAGGCAGAGTGGTTAAAAAACAGGCGTTCAGTGGGTATCCAGGGGAGAGACATTGTACGGCACATCTGAAGAGGGGAGTCACACACTCTGAAATGGAATTCTGAATTGTCTGAAGGGGAACGACTGCTCAGGCAGGCAGGGTGTGTTCCAACAACAGATGAAGCCATGCTGTATCACCCATATCGTCCCTCCCATCTTCCCAGGGATCCCAGCTCCCATGAATGCACACAGTCAGAAGACAGTCACATCCCAAAAGCAGCAACTGAGGCAAATATTCACTGCAAATAGGAGGATGGAGGGATTATGGTATATTCCCCATGAACTCTCGAAATTTCCTACAGAACCTCTTCCGCCTTTTCTTTTTTTAATCACGAAGTAGCTCAGGGCTCTCTCAAGGTGGTGTAGCTGTTTAATGCATTTTATTTTTCCCCAGGATTGCTCACTCTTAGTGTGAAAAGTGTCAGTTATTTTGGGAAACCTGAAATCAAGTGGGCGATCGAAGGAATTATTCATGAGGACACCATGAGGAGGAAGGTTACCTCCTTCACTCTGATGGGAAACCAACAGCGCAGCCATCATTTCAGGCTCAAAATGAAGAGGCAGAAGTTTTTGCCCCCTTGAACCTGGATGAGGCATTAGGAGCTAAAATTATAGGGAAAGGCACAGCGGGTCCACCACCAGAGCAGCAAGGGGAGCTATGGCAACACCTGAGGCTCCTTCCAGCCCTGTGCATCTTAGTAAAAATCAAGCACATGTTGCAATACCCATTAGGTTGGCATAAGGCTGGCGTTTGCTCAGTCTGCAGGGCTGTGTCCTGCTTCAAACACCTGCCCTCCCTTCCCAGAGCAGGCACCCACCGATTTCACCCCCAGGAACCAAGGTTTCCCTCCTGCTGATGAGATGGAGAAGCATGGCTTAAACCAATTCTCCTCTTCTAAAGCTTCTCTTAGATGTAATGCTATTTTTCTACTTGGGGTAACCAATTTGGTCTGCACCAGCCTGTGGAAAGGGCACACATTGCAGATAACCTGCTCAATAACAGATGCCAAGTTCAACACACATGGGACAGAGGCAAGAACTTTAATAAACAACTTCTCTTCCCAAAGCCTTTGAGAAAACAGTCCTTTGTCAGCACCGGCTCACCTCAGCTCTTCCCGTACACAGCAGCTACACTCAGCCATTAAACCGACATTTCTGGCTTCAGCACTGACAGGCCAGAGGGTTTGGCTCAGTCCATGACAGCAAGGTCAATGAAGGGCAGAGAAGTCACCTACCCAGTGGAGACTGCTGGCTGTAGAGGGGTCACTGGAGCGAACGAAACATTACCAAAGCAGAAGTGGTTTGCGAGTTTTTTTGTGTGTGGGTGTTTTGTTTTGGTTTTTTCCACCCAAAATCCTGGAGCTGCTAGGGCGGTCCTTACTTCAGCAATAATTTCTGATGCTCACTGCATTTTCTTTTGAAATACCTTGTTGCTGTAGGGAATACCAGATGCTCTGGCTATGCTGTTATTGCCTAGGGACAGCCTTCAGATATTTTGTTTGATTTTTCTACTTCATCTATCATCAACTCAAAATATCTTTTCCAAACTTCCATGAACTCCTGTGGGCTTTGGCACCAACCATGAAAAGCATCTGCTAAGGGGTAACCACACTGTTCCTGCCCAGGGCAGGAACCACACAGCCAGGGTGGAGAGCTGACAGGTTTGGGACTGCCATTTAGGTTACTGCAAAATACATATCGAAAGAATACACATATCTATTTCATATATATAAATATATCAAGAACGTATATACACACACGCAGGCAAACTTCTTAAAAACCCCAAAATCTCCCCCAGTGATGCTATGGAGAACCTGGCATGCAGCCTATTTGAACTGAAGGCTGGTCAAACACAAATGCACGTGTAGAAACAAACGTTGACAGAACAGCTAAAAAGACCTTCCAGGGAAGAATTCCTGACTAAAATCAGCAAACTCCATTTGAAAGCAAGGTGATGGAGACTGGCACATGAAGATGCATTTTCTTTCTTCTTCTCATTTACACTACTCTGTTATAAATAAGGCTGTTCTGAGAAAAAAAAATTAACGTTGTTATGTTGAAATATTGGATGCAAAGCCATCACCTTTGCCACTGTTTGGATTAAAGCACATCTTTCCACATCCCACATGCAAAGGGAATATAAACAGTAAAGACAGAACATTTAAACAAATATTTGCAAGGGAGTTTGGTTTGTTTTTAAATACTTGTCCTACTCCAGAGAGAATCCACAGACCACACAGAGCGTCATGAAACACTTCTTTGCTCCCTTACAAAAAGGGAGCAGGAGCACGTGTAGCACCAAAGGAGATCTGGGTAAGTGCAGATAAACTCTGCGCGTATAGGCAAGATTTACACTCTCGGATGCAAGCACCAAACCAAGCTGCCTACATCCATTTTTGTGTCTTGCACCAAACAGCTACACAAAGAGCCTGTAACAGAGCATGATCCTGAACCCAAGTTTCAAGTAAAGCTGACGCCAGGTTTCACAGCTGGGACCAGTGTCAAAAGCATCACCCCACTCTGGCTACCTCTGCCAGTTCATCTCAGCAATGGTAAAACAGATTTTTTTGCCAACCAGGATGTACATATTTTGTAAAGCAAAATACATCACCACATTCAGTGTTAAAAGCATCATTTAGGTTTGTATTAAATAAAGCTAAAGGACTGACCTTCTGTCTGTCACCAAGATCTTGCTTGTCTTTGGTATTACATTCACAAGCAGAAGCTTCCATGTCCTGGAGAGGGGGGAAAAAAAAAAAAAAAAAAACAACTTTTGTTATTCCCAAATATTTTTACCCATGTTTGTTCCAACAGTATTTACATTACACAGCACACAGAAAGACAGTCCCAACTTTGTGCTCGGCATTTCTGGTAGCTCAAGTGCAGGAGGGATCAGAAATGGAGAAACAAACGTTTCCAGTTTCTCAGCACTGTTATGGATATATGTCAAAAGAGAGCCAGACCATTCTTGGGGGACAAAGTGGTTGGAAACACACAGAAAAAAACCCTTAAAAAATAAAAGAAAAAACCTCTTTTCCTGAATAAACTTTCCCTTTAGAAAAAGACTGAAAACTTTGAGATACCTGCTACCTTCTACAGCAAGAAGTGGGACAATTTTTCAAAAAAAACCCATCAAAATCTGCCACTTAATCAAAACTTGAGCAGCTAATAACAGCTAAGGATGCTCTACAGTCCTGCAGCCTCTACACCCCCAGAACCTTCCCCCTCACCCTATCCATTGCTCCATTAGTGTCAATATCTCTATTTTAGACAGATGGAAACACAGACAGAAAGAGCTGGTTTTCCTAAAGACCCCTGGCAGGTAGTGGTGACCCTGAGAGCAGAGCCCAGAGCTGCAGAAAAGCCACCCCATCTCTGCTGGAAAATCCTCAAAGCTTGGAGGAAAAAACAAAGGTGACAGCAGGAAGGCTCCAGAAAAGGCACAGGGAGTTGAGTCCGTGATAGCAGCAGCACCTCTGTGAATTGTTCTCCCGGTGAAAAGCCAGGACGGTGCTAAAAACCACAGGGTTTTCCATTGTTACATAGACCATGAAATAATGTCCCCGTTGAGGGCTGCAGGATCGTAAAGCATGACGAAGAGTCATGAATGGGATTTCCAAAGGAACCCGAATGTTTTTCAATAAAGCTGAACTCCTACGTTATTGAGGCACTTTAGAAAAATCCCACTTCATAGAAGTAAATCCACAAGATATCAGTATCCCCATCAGTCCTCATGGACTTTGTGGTTACAGAATAAACGTCCTTACTGGTAAATTATTGTGTGACTGCTGAAGCTCGAGGATAACATCAGGAGGGCAGCCAGGCTCTCCTCACTTAATTCTTCATTTTGCCTTTGACAATATTAACAAACTGCTCTGGAGTCAGCTTAGGTTCCTCAAAATTTGTTTAATGCTCATGTTTGTTGGATGTATTCCTCAGGCAGAGCAAGGAAAGCTACTAGGAGAACACGAGGCAGGCTTTCAAAAATAACAAAACAGTCAAAAGTATTGTTTCTACAGCGTGCAGTTTTCCTTCACTGTGCACGTGGATGGACATCGATGTTGTAGGCAGGAGGCACCCAAACACATCCAGGGTTTGTGCAGATGATTTCCCCCTGATCTCCTGGCAAAGTTTGATACAAGGGAAGATATCCTTTGGCCATTTATATTCAGAATATCCAACAGTGAGAGAATTACTACCTGCCAAGCGAGACACCTCAAATACCAGATGAACAGACAAGCAACACAAATGCCAAATTAGATGCCAGGGTCTAAGAGAAGGGGCTGGCTCAGCCCTGCCTTGGCTGGGAAATCCAAATCTCGTGTTTCACGCACACGAGAACTGGCAAAATCAGGTCTGTACTTATGCTGTTTAGTAACTAAATCATCACCCTGTCCCTTTCCAGCCTTCTGTGCAGAACTACCCAGGGCAGCAGATCAATGGAAAGGGAACGTGCAAAGTGGAAAGTCATCAGCGTTTGTTTCTGGAGAAGACAACTGAAAGCTGGGAAGGCAGAATGAGAAAGATGCAGCTCTGAGACTCCAAGACAAATGCCCATTACCCGGTACAACGTTCCACTACTTTCTTAGCTACATGCGTCACTTGGATTAATTTTCTGAAAGAAAACAGACTGTCTCAACAGCAGCCTGATGGTCTCAGCAATTCGCTCTACAATTACTCACTAAACTACCTTGATTTAATTATTCAAGAAGAATCTCACTGCCACTGATAACTACTTAATTAAAAACACAACTTTAGAGCAATAAGAAAGTCACATTACATTGCATTTGAAATAGATTTCTTGCTGAAAACATGCGCAGTTCATTTTAACTGGCTTAATGTGCCAATATATTTAGAGTCCCAAGGATTTTAAGAATGGCTTGAGCAACAGTGATCATCCAGGGGCTGCAAACAACACTCATAAGCTTGTTCTCCTTCAGAGTAATTCCAGTAAAATCAAATTAAGACAAGCATCGCTGCAACAGAGCTAGTCTAGAGCATAAGCAAACTTTATGCTCAGAAAGTCAGAAGCTGAGAGACCAGGACAAGCTCTTACCCTGCTCACAGTCCTGCTTCACCCCTCCCAAGCACCACTGCCTGCCCCCCGCCCTTGCTGCTGGTGTGAGGTCTGCAGGTCAGGGTGCACAGCCCTGCCTGGTGTTGCCCTTCCCATTCCCCTCCAGGACCCACCAGAAGAGGGGGATCCCCCTGATCGCAACGCAGGTAGTTTCACCCCTCTCACACCCTGCTGTGAGCCACCTTTTCTCTCCAGTATTGCCCTGTTACAGGCCAAAACCAGGAAACCTGGGCTGGTTCTGTAAAGCATCCTTAGTCCTGACACCTCTTCAGTACTGCCTTCAGCTCAGAGCATTGCAAAGGCACAAACACCAAGAGCCCAGGCTGCTGGAACCACAGCCCTGAAAGCCCCCAGGATATCCCCCAGCAGCATCCTGGAACTTGATGATCTTTAAGGTCCCTCCCAACCCAAACCATTCCATGACTCTGCCTCCACACCAGCCTGTGCACATGGGGGGACATCCAGACCCCTTCACGCCCCCCATGTTGGCATGGTGGGAGCAGCTCAGATCCTCCAGGCTGGAGATCTCTGGCTGAAGGCAACTGCCTGAAAGCAATTCCCATTTTTTATGAATCCCAGCATTTTAATGGGTATCAGGTGTGGGTATCAGTTGATCCTTGCAAGAGTCAAGAGCAGTCTCTGATAACTTCGGGGTTTTAAACCTGTGACAGAAGGGGTTGTGAATTAACTGGCTCAATTGCCACTGCGATCGAGATGGGGACAGCCTTTGGGGGAAAGAGCTGCTCATTGCCCATGGTGAGACGGAGCAGGTCCAAGCTGGGGTAACCGCAGACACCAGCATGACTCACACAGCGCTTCCCCAGAGCACTGGCTAGATTTAGACTGTGCCAAGTGATGTAGGAAAGCCTTCCAAATTACTAGCAAGCCATTTCCTATTTAGTTATTTAAAACATCTCTCCTTCCCCTTAACTAAGAGGTACCAGCTCCTTTGGTTTTAATACATGTTCAGTACAGCTGAAACTATGTATTTATATAGGAAAAAAATTAAATGACTGCCTTCTTGAATATTATCTTCCCGGTTTATTGTGTGCCCTCTCTCCCCTTCTCTTCCCAAAGAGACCAACCATCACATGAAAATGCTTTTCATCATCTGCAAAATTTGATGCCCAAAATAGCCCCACGGTTGCCCTAGCAACTAGCATTTATTCCCCCTCCCCCAGCATCCCCCCCTTTGCATATTGCTGCATATTTCTATCATCTCTTTCCAGGCACAGTTCATAAACACGGCTGCATAATAAAGAATGTTATCACCAATGACTTACAGCCCAGCTGCTGCAAATAAGATATGAAGTGGCAGGGAAATACAATTTCATGCAGCTAGGACAACAGATTGATTGGGTGCCCTTCAAATTTGATGCCACTTCTTTAAGTCTGTCCAAATTAAAAAAAAAAAGTTAGTTTCCCCACCTCCCCATCTTTCCATGGTAGCAACAGACAATAAAAGTGGGAGATAATTCACTAGGACACTCATTATGTCTGCAGCAACCTTGCCCTGAGAGACTGACAATTTAAAGAGATGTGCTTCTTTTCCCTGCCACCTCCTCTACTTTCTCCCCAGCCACCCTTCTTCATCAAAAGTCTTATTCCTCCAGTTTGGTTGCCTGTTTAAATTAATTATCTTCCCTTTCAAATTATTATTTTTGTTCAGATTACTAGCCAGAAGGTTGTTCTAGAACAGAGACAAGCAAACCTCTCAATTTCATTACCACCATCTCCCAGATTTTATCCTTATTTTTATTTAGTTTTGGTGGAACATGAAAAGCCTCCCTCCCCTAGCATTTCTACCAAAGAACACCCCAGCAAGGACAACAAGAGCTGTGCTTCCAAATTCTTCCTCCTCCCTGTCATTTCTGATGGGTTGACTCTCAAGGATCTGCTTTGGAAGCTGATCAGAACACAGAGATCACCTTGCAGTACCAAAAGGCAACACAGTACAACAAGGACCAGCTGCTACCAGATGGGCAGTGCTGATGCTCACAGGGTGCTCCAGCCAACAGGGCAGGGAACCTTGCTGGGTGGAGGCAGACAACCCCTGCACATTGCTGCAGTCCAGGGTTTCTCACCCATATTCACTGCTTCTTTCCACTCCCTTCCTCCCCTCTCCCTTGCTAACAGTAGTTTACTGGATTATCCCTCTACACCCTTCTGTGCTGCCCAGGGCAAGCTTGCGGCACCTCTCTGAGACACTCTTCCTTCCTTCCTCCCTCTTGGGTGCAAACAGCCTTCCCATGGCATCCCCTGTGGGCTCTTCCTTCGCATGAAAGGATGGACAGAGCAGTGCTGGCGAGGAGGGGATCATTCTGTAACGGGGATCTTGGCTCTCACCTCAGACACTGCAACTGGCCGGGAAAGAACAAGACACAAGATGTCTAATGGGTGCACAGAGACCTCACTGCTTGGAAACCTGCACTGAAGGAAAATCTGGTTTATTTCCATCTATAAAAGAGAAGAGAGATCCATCACACGTGTTGTGCAGCCTCTGGATCCAAATCATCTCTAGGATTAGTTAGCACTGCTCAATCACAGTAAACCAAATAAACAGAGAGTTAAAAGATCACTCCTTGCAGAAGCTGTTCTCTAAGTGCTCAACAGCAGTAACAACCCCAAAATCTTCCCAAAGAGTCCTGAACTAACTCATATGCATCTGGAGACAACACGAAGGCTCTTATCTCTTCAGTGTCTCTGGTGAGCACTTCTCATGTCCAGAGATCGCAACTGCCGGGCTGACCTGCAGCCAGCTCTTCCTGCCCAAGAGCCTGAAGGTACGGGGATGGGCTGCTCCTCAACCTGATTGTATTCAATGTGCGAGATCCCATTGCCTCAGTTCTTCCTTTTGCCATCGGTACATTGTATTTGGAACCTTGTTTCAGATTCATTATTGCAAACAGCTCTGATTTGCACAATGAACTGGACCCGACTTGTGGCAGTTTGTGCTCCTGGGTCCTAGGATGTTGTGGTGCTTGAATGCATAGGACATGTGCCAGCTCTTCAGATGCAAAACGTGAAAGCTGCTCAGAACAGGATTACTACTATTATTAAAATGAGAGATGAGGTTCTAAACCCATTAACTGCAGATCAGGAAAGTTAAAACCATATTCCAACTTGAAATACATTCAACGATGGAAAATTGAAGCCAGCATTAAAGCAGCATTCATGGGTCACACAGAAGAGTGTGTTTAGGAATAGCAGAAGATACCACAAAGCTGGTGGATTTGTTTCCTTTTTTCCTTTTTTTTCTCCCAGTGCCACTACCAGTAGGAAAAAAAGTAGAGATGAGGAGAAGCAGAAGATGTATAATATGAGGACAGATTTTTACAAACTAATTTCTACCATCTTCTTTGAGGCATGAGCAGTTCTTTAATCTAAGAAGGGTCATTCCTCTGTCATTTTTTTTGCCCTAAGTGGAGGCCAAGTTCAAGAAGACCATGTTTCCTTTAATTTCCTTTAGATACAAGTACTTGGATACAGAATCCCATTTATCTTTCTTGACTCAACTAAATAAATTTTAAAAAAACACCATAGTGTGTCTTATAAATACCCCATAATATACTGGTTCCAACATCACTTTTCTTTTTTTTGCACCTAAAACCTTAAACCCTACTGACACCATAAAACATCAGTGTTCCCCATCCCATGATTGTTTCCTATAATCTAGGAGAACATTAAAGAGAGAAAAATTGTGCTGAAAAATGACACCTTATCTATTTCCTTCCTTCCTACCACCACTCCATGTTTTTGTCATCGAGGTCAGACACCTGCTCCCCACGTTGTAATCTGTGGAAGTGATAAATGCTCGTAGGCAGTGATTACGAGTGGCTGTATTCACTCGGTGTCAATCTGGAAGCTGGCATATTCACTCAGTTGCCATTCTTTGTCCTGCCAACAAGGCCAAAAAGAGGAGGGGGAAAAAGGCAAAAAAAGGAACTGACAATTTTTCTCTCCCTCCTCCTTGTCCCTGGAGGGGAGAGCTACCCCCAGGCTCAGATGCTGTATAAGCCCCTGTGTCAAAGAGGGGATCCTGCAACTCTGAGCAGTCTTACAAGCTCCAATGAGACTGGGGGATAAGGAGGATAATTTACATGAGCTGGGATCTCCTGGATTTGACCATGACCCCTGCATGGCGGCTGGGGATATATTTAACATGGTCAGACAGACGGGCAGCGAGCCAAATTGCAACATAACCTGGCAAAGCCCAATTTAATCATCGTTGCACCAGCAACGGGCAGCCCCCTGATTGACTGGGTTCTATCATGTCCTCATTTAGGCAGACCTTGGGCCACCCCGGCAGGGTTGAGCAGGTCAAGGAAGAGACTTGTCTGGCTTCTCCCTGCCCCATCATAGCAGTTTACAGCTGTATCCTGCTTCCAAAGGAGTGGCTGCAGTGAATGCAAACCTTCCCTCCGGAACAGGCACAGCTCTGACATTCTGGGCTTTCTGGTCTGACCATAGACCTTCATCCTTCCTTTAAGGACCCCTTTTGGTGACTGAATCCGTCAGTGGCTGTTGAAACCTGTGCTACAGCACACAGGCTCTTCCCTGCACATGCGCTGTTGTGCTTACATCCAGCTTTAAAATACAAAAGAATTTTACTGGCACATCTGGAGGTACCTGGGAAGCCTCTCCCCATGTAGGGGAGCCCTGCAGTCCTGCCCATAAAGCAGATGCTGATTTTTTTACCACTCTCCAACATCTCAGGCTGGATGATGTTTTGAGCAACCTGGGCTAGTGGGAGGTGTCCCTGCCCATGGCAGGGGGTGGAACTGGATGGGCTTTAAGGTCCCTTCCAACCCAAACCATTCTATATCTTCCACTACACTGCATGTACAGCTTTCAAGCAAATATTAAAGCATTTACTCCTTCTCTATTAAATTAGATCAGGCCAGTGGTAGGGTGGCAGAAAGGCTCAGAGCTGGGGCAGGAGCCAGACTCCCACACACAGCTATGATGCCATCCTTTCTGGCCACACTCTCCATCAACCCCAGCTCACCCTGCACAGCCTGGTGGCAACACTACACTTCCAGAACATGTGGTGCTGGGGTTGCTAGCAATGCAGAGACAGCCAAAGTCAGTATTCTGGAACATGGGTACCACCAGGGAATGCTCTCTTATGCTATTTATGTTATTTCTACCCACAATTTTCCAAGTGAAAAAGCTCTTATACTGGTGCAGCTGTAGGATCTGCAACCTTTTAGGCTACGGAGAAAAACAAAATGAAAAGCCATGTTCCTGCCCAAGCTAATGGGATCACAGGCGAGTTGTGTCAGAGCTTCCCTTTGTTAAAGGCACACTTAGGAACAGAGAAGAAATAAGAGAAGCTTGGACGTGGCCCAAGCATTGACAGGATGTAGGTATTAGCTCAAAGAACCACCATTTACCATGAAAAGACCACAGCATGCCACTCTACAATGAAAAATTAGTCTTTAAGGAGAAGCAACATGAACACTTAGCTCCAATTTGTTTAAAAGACATGTAAATACAAAAAACAACTCATGGGGAAAGAAAGTGCAGAAGATGCTTCATAAAGTATAGGTCAGAGATAACACTCCCAATTTTGTAACACAATTGTCCAAAATATTCTGCAGTTCACATGGCCAATGGCCAAACTTGCCCATTTTCTGAGGGTTTGGCTGTACTGCAGTTGGCTGGATGATAACACAAGTGTGCATCGCAGACCTTGTCCAAAGCAGGTGGCTTCCTAGACTTTGCCATCTGGTTGAAGGAGATATTGTCATTCATTGGGCAAGTGACATTTGTTACCTTGCTACAACATGCACTTTTGTTGCGACAGCCTGCTCACACAACAGTTCTAGGTAGGAGGGGAAAACTTACAGACTTGCACTGATGTCAAAAAACATCCCCTTTATGCTGAGGCACTCTCACACTTCAACACTGCCAGATTCAGGAACCAAGGAGCACCAATGGCCACCCCATTTGACCACCTCTCTACCCCCAAGTGGAGATGGGCACTGGCATCGCCATGTGGTTTTACTTTGGAAAGCAGGCAAGTAGGGAGCAACGTTGCATCCCTGAACGCTGGGCGAGTGGAGCCTCCCCTGGGCCAATGGACCTTTAAAACATCTTTTTGCATTCGAACCAGTGAAGTGGGAGTGAAGCCCTTAGCACAGCATCTGCCAGTTCCCCAGGTCGCTCCATCACTTCACGGGTGGGGAGGACACATCCCAGGAACTGGCTTTCAAGTTGTCAATTATGCTGTAGCTCTGCAGTGCAACTGTTCATCAATATTTATACACAGACACACACCCCCTTTGTTCTGCTTTTGTGTGACAGAGGGGAATTTTGGCTCTGTGCTCTCTCCCTCACCTGAGTTTGCTCTGCCCTTTCTACTGGAAACAAGGGATTTGATTGAATTAGCTTAATTGGCAAATGTATTGTTCAGACAGCTGTGACAGAAATGACTTCGTGCATCAGTCAGAAGGTTAAGCAGCTCATGGCAACTCCCAACACCTTTTTGCTGCCAAACACCTCTGTACCAACTCTGAATCACTGCGTTTCAAAGCAGGTTTAGAGGGCAGATCTGCCATGTTGTACACCACCTTTGGGTGCAGAGGCAGCACAGTCAGAAATGCCTACGTCTCTGGCCACTTGCCATGCTCACAGCCATTTGTCATGGCAGGTGCACAGAAAACTGTATCTACATGGCATTTTTCTTGAAAAGAAGGCAACTGCGTGTCTGGAAAACAGCCCTGCCATGCAAGCCAACATTTCTGCCTTGCCTTTATCTCACATGCTATGGTTGAGCTTGGCCTGGCTTGTAGACCTCCTAGCCTTGCAGGAAGGCTGTGCATGCCCACGCCCTGCTCCAGGGATGCTCTGCGGTGCTGATATCCTCACCCCATCACCTCACCCTCGCAGCCTGAGTTCCTCCCTCGTGACTTGGTATTAGTGGCACCAAGGATCCCTCCACGGAAAACAGAGCAAGAAACATCTCCAGACAGACATCCAGGTCTCCAGACAGGATGACTTGTCCTTGGGCAGACCTTCCTCTGACTCCCCAGTAGATGAGCTCATAACTTCAGTGCCTCAGCTAAGTGTCTAAAATGGACTAGTTGTCAGCTGTCCTTCCCCTTCTCCCTTGAACTGTTGCCTGTTACTTGTTGCATTTTGCACAAGCCACATAATTTCACAGCTTAGAAACCCATTATATGCATGAGATCTTCTACAAGAGTGTCAATACTTTGGTCTCCTTTGGATTCCTAGAAGAAAAGCCAAGAGGTATGGCAGCAGCACAGGGAAGCAGAAGAGGAACCTGATGGCCGAGGATGCTGGGGGACAGGCCAGGACATAAAACAGGAGAGACATTTTTCACTCTTCTCATGCGCTGCACCACTCAAGAGGGAGCCAGGTCCTGCAGTATGACATTGCTGTGTCTGCACAGAACCAGTTGCTGTCACCTTATGTCACCGACAGCAGCGATGGCTGCCCTGCAGGGGCTGATGGGCACTTTCTGCACACGGGTAAGGCGAGCAACCCTTTGGGATGTAGTTCTTGCCTGTATCACAGCTTAGTAGCAAAGCATCTCCTCTGCTCACAGCCTTGGGGCTTGCAGCCTTTGCTGTTCTCCAGCACTCCTCCGGTCCCTGGCAGCAGACACGGCCAACAGCAGGTGATGGAAAACCGAGTGCCTCCAGCTGTGAGTCAGGCAGGCTCATGTCCCCATGCAAACCTGACAAATTCAATGACTTGAAGCCCCACAGATCTGCAGTGCAAAGAGACACAGCAGCATTAATCCTGATGCCACCTGAGAAGTGGCTCTGTCCCAGCCATCACCTTTACCGGATGCTGTCAGCACTCAGACAAGACTAAATTGTCCTCTCATGCATGGAGGAGGTCACCTCTAGGTGACCAACAAGCCACGGTGCGGGAGAAGCTCTATTTACCACTGCTTTGCACCCTGAGCATCCTCCAGACATCGCCCAGTGCCCTTCCCCAGCACCACGGGCACTTCAAACACACATTTAAAGCTTATTCTCTGCATACACAGACACAAAGAGAATGGGAAATTTTCATAACCATTTTGATTTCCACTAACTGAAGCTGGTGTAAATCTCTGTTTTTTATGAATCTCACTTACATTTCGTGTCTGACTCGTGCATAAAACTTCCCCAGATTTATACAAGCTAACTCCATAAGTCATTCCCTTCCCAATCGGGCTCTATATCTTGATGACCTTTTAGAAACCAATGACTGCTTTCCTGTTGTTATCCATAATTGGAAAAGCACTGGAGATAAGAAAATTTATAGCAATGAGTGATCTACCTGCAAGAGACAATAAAGAACGCTGGGCGGTGAAAGAGCGGGGAAGAAAAATCCCACACACAGATGCGCAGGCACATGGGCACGCAGACACACGCACAGCTCAGGCTGAACTTTCCCTGTCTTTTCAAAATCTCAACTCTCCACTCCTCGAGCCCTTGACTCCCCTGACCGTAGAGCCTCCTCTCTACAGGACTGATGAACCCCTGTCAAGCATCTGCTCAGATTTCAGTCGTCTTGGAATTTACTTGCAAATCTTTTGGTTTAGTGTGAACGAAGCATCACATAGGAACCTGCCTTCACTCCCAAAGTGAATAACCCCATCGCACAACACAGGCCTCCAGGAAAGCGACCGTGACTGCAGGTATATACTTTTGAAGCAAAAACAGAAGGTCACGCACTGCCATGTCCCTTCTCTGGGACTGAACCAACAGACTGGGCGCAGCACTCCTAGTCGTAAGGAATAGGAGTTGGGGTAAGGCAGCAGGCTGGGGTTGTGCCCAGGAAATCCAGGACATGCCAAGACTCAAGAAAAACAGTTCCAGTCACATCTACTTTCAAGATAGAGTAATCCAGGTGACATTCTTGTCCATGGGAACCAAGGAGGTGCTGAAAGGAAAAGAAAAGGAGCGTTTCCTAGTCCAAGGGTAAGGAAACATACACCAGCAGTACGAGTGAGGCTGAGAGTGGAGGGGGATCTGAGGTATGCAAAGCAGAGGGATGAAAACCTACATGCAAATAATTTGTCCAGCCTCACAGTAAAGGTTTTCTTCAACCTTCCTCCAAGGAGCAGCCAGGATCCAGGGCACTGCAGGGGACAAAAGTAGAGCCTCCATCATCAGATGTAGCCTTCAGGAAATTACCCCTGCAGGTCTCCATGCCTTCTACTGAAAAGCAGCAATGAAGGGCCAGTGCTCAGCTCCCATCACCATCATTTTCAGACAGCTGGACCAGAGATGCTAAGGCAGTACAAAATGTGGCTTCCTGAACCGCCGCTCTCGCTCGAGACACACAGATGTAAACACACCTGCACGTGCTCTGACTGCTGTACAAGCATTTTTACACACCTCTGAAGCCTGCCCTGGCTCAAAATGGATCCCAGCCATGGGTCCGTACCTCCGCGCAGCTTTCTTATTTGCAGCCAGAAAGATTACACAGAACTACCTGTAATCATTAACTCCCAGGAGAAAAGTTAAAGTAAAACCAGGAAGAGCAAGCTGCTCAGAACAAGGAAAAAAAAAAATCTCCACCACAACCACACCACCGAAAACCCACCAAAGAAATCACAACAGATGACAAATTCCTGGCAGGAGCTGGGATGAGGAAAGGCAAACCGAAAGGAGCAGCTGTCATTGAGGAAGCCCTGGCAGATCTCCCCTACCAGCACTGAGCCCTCACAAATAAACATTTCTGCAGCTTCAGCGCAGGTTGCTGGGGTCTGTCCGCAGTGGAAGGATGCTTCAGATATACCCAATGTGCAGATTTTGAACTGGCTCCTAGGTAAGCTCTGCCCAAGGATTTTTTGGGGCATCTCAGCTCAGGGCTGAACATCCCACCTCACTGGGGTCTCCTCCAGCTGTTCTGCTCCGCTTCTGCCATATTCAGTCTGTGCTGAGGACATCTCCCTCAGACATCTGTATTTTTGGATTATTCATTCTGAATTGATTAGTTCATCCCACAGTCACCCTGATCATATTCTTCCTATGTACTAACATCTCAATGAATGAGCAGTCAAGTAGAAAATGAAGGCATTAGTGCCTGATTGTGTTACTAAGCTCTTGTATATGCTAACGAGAGCAGCAGCCTTTAATTCAGCCAAATAACAAACAGGTAGGTATGGAGTTAAACAGCACCAGTGCCCAAACAAGAGTAAAACATCTAAAAAACCTCTTAATGTCTTTCAGGTTTAGCATTCAAATTAGCTTTGGACATGCACATTTGTTTGAGGAGAATTCTTTTGTCCAGGTATAGAGACAATTACAGCTAATATTTTCACTATTATGACACTGAACTAGCTGCTTTCATCCCTGCCAGGGTAGAATTGATTACAAACTACCTAGTTAATTAAAAGGACAACTTGTATTCAGACCTGTTTTTTAGCAGAAACTAAGCTCAAAAATTATTTTTTGCAACTCCATTAGAACTGCTATTTGCACTTCAATATGCAAGATAAAGTTCTCTGTTGGGAACAGAGAAATACAACTTTTTTTCTTCCTTTTTTTTTCCAAATCATACACTGGATGAGATAATTTCCTATTTCCATCCACAAGCAGCTACAATTGTATATATAAAAGGAAAAGCCCACAGAAAGTGCTTATTCTCTTAAAAGAAAGCAGGTTGGCCAGCCAGGAACTTTATTCTTGTTACACTGACTTACTGCACGAGAGAGAGAATAGCCACCCTCTGGATCACATCTCCATCAAAACTTTATGAGCAGCAGATGAAAAAGTCTGGAATATTTCTACACAGATCAAGCCTCAGGCTTGAGTCCCTTTTTCACAGCAGACAGGACTTCTGCAGGCACGTGAAGCCGCACAGTCCGAGCGGGCAGTGAGCACACAGACCTGCTCACGCTCCTCAAATTCACAGAGATATTTATTCAAGGAGCTTTTCACGAGGATTGCCAGACAGGCTCGGATTGTGCAGGCAACCAGCATCCTACCAGGTCTATGTTCTACACCTATCAGCTGGGTACCATAAAAATGTAACAGGGGCAGTACTAAAAAAAAAAAAATGTTCTTCCTTCTTCACAATGAAAGAACCAGCTACAATACCAAAACCACCCTGATACCTGTTAGTACAAGGCCTGGGGAGTGTCCCCCTCCACAAAAATACAGGCACTGACCCTCTAGAGTCTATGAGGGTGACAGTTCAGAAGAGCAATGACTGTCCAACGTTACCTGGATACAGCAACGTGCCCCAGCTGTGAGGCTGTGTTTCCCAGGCAGCCTTGCTGGCTTATTGCCTTGCACAAAAATCCCTAAGAAATCCCTCCTGGATTTCAACCTTCTTGACATTTTTCCTAAAAGGGAAAGCAATGCACAGCAACATTGCAGAGAGCTCGTAGGCAGGACTGCTTTCAGATCATTGCACCCAGACACTTGATGAACCGAACCCGCCCGTGATGCTGGATGTTTGAGCTGTGGTACCACAGACGGGCCAGCAAACAGCCCTGAAGAACCGACCCTTGTGCACCCTCATGCCACCGTGCTCCTTGTACAAGCAGCCAAGCATGGCACGAGCCACATGCATGTGACATTCCTCTGTTACTGACCCAACACCAAATCCCTTTGGAGAGCAAAGGCCTCAAACAGGGAATGTGGCTGCATCCGACTCAGAGATGGGGAGTTCTCCCAGAGGTCGGCTGAGGAAGGTTTTAGTTTCCCATCCCTGCTAAGCCTCTAATGGACTGGAGTTGCCTTGGCTGTGTGAAGACGGGTAGACCCTATGGCCAAAGACTTGTCCTTTCATGAAAAGAAAGACATTGCAGATCTGGGAGCTCCAATCCGCTAAGCAGAGTCTAAATTAGAGCCTGCAAGAGGTGCCTGTAACAACCTGAGCAGAGAAGACTGACTCATCCCCTTGTTTTCCCCAAGCACAGACATATTGTTTGGCAATAGACCAAGGCAAATGACAGTATAAACTGCCAGATCCCAGCAAATCTCTTCTTTTGCTGCCTCTGTTGTTCATTTCTAAGAGACAGGGTTGGCTTTGTTACTAGCCCATAGAGCAAGCCTCATTCTCAGGTCTAAATTTGGCTCCCCCATCTTCTTAATAGCCAGATGACAGAGGAATTGGTCTTGTACAAGATCATAAAAGCTCTCTCCAAGAGTCAGTCAGCCCTCTACAACTGTTTGGGGTCTCCTTGATCAGAAGAAAGACAAATGAGCTTTGCATCACGCTGCTGGGGAGCGCTGTTAAGGATCGCCAAGGTTTTGCCATGGGCTCCCCCCCACCACGTGGGAGAAGCGCTGGCTGCACCCAGCTTGAAGGGAAGGTTTAGCACTTGAAGTATTTCACAGGTGAGACAGTCCTAACACAGGCACGAGAGACAAAAGACTGCCAGAAACGCTGCATTCATCAGCTTTTCTCTATTCATGGAAGGGATGTGCAGGTTTAAAAAAACAGCAAGCGATAGTCTGACTTAAGTGCAGATGAAAGCGGCTGGGCTCCGGCTCCCAGGAGAGCTCTGCGGGAGCAGCACGAGCGGCTGCGGTGCAGACTCCCCTGAGGATCTCCAGAACTAAAACTCTAAGAATTGCCCCAGGAAAGGACTCCAGAGCTGCTGCCTCAGTGCCTGGGGAAGAGCTAGTCCTGAAAATGGGGTGTTAACACAGGTCAGAAAGAGTCAGAAACTCACCCTCCTTCTCCGCAGCATCTGCTAGTCCTGATGTAAGGCCAGCAGAAATCTTGGGTTTGCAACTTGGGCATGCTTCCACCAAGAACCACAGAGAGACCATTTGTGCTTTTTATACAGCCCACCAAAGAGCCATTTAGTGATAATGACCAAACTTGGTTTCATCTTGAAAACCTTTAATAGACTCTTATATATTATTGAGGTTTTAATAGAGCAAGCAGAAAAACAGAAAAAGTACCACACACAAAATGAAGTCGCTGGTTTTTGTTTTCTAGATTCAAAATAAACCAATATTTTGAATTTTTCCTAAATATTTTCTAAACTTCCCATACTTCTACACTCTGTCAGAAAAGTTTATATTTTTTATTTTAGATTTTCCATCACATCTTTTATATTTTCCTTCATTTTTCCCTTCTTTCTACAGCCGCAGAAGAAAAAGAATACAAGAAATAGAAAAAACAAGTGGTGATGACCCTGTTAGCCATTCTCCCAGGACTGACTGCTCCCCAGGAGTCTGCCCTCTTGCTCTTTCACTTGCAACAGCAAAGAGCTTGGGAAGGCAGCACACACGAGCCCCGGGCAGAGAGCAGGACACAGTTCATAAGCCATGTGACAAGTAAGTGACAGCATTTGATGGGACATGAGTGGAAGAATCATCTAGTCTTTCCAAAGTAAGAATTAGAAGCTGGACATGCAAAACTAGAAATGGGTTAACAAATCGGTTCATCTGCCTTTCCCTGAGAGATGCCATTCTCTCTTTCTGATTGAAGAGGACAAGACAGGGATCTCCAGGCCCCTACAAACACTAACGGACCCAAGGAAAGGAGAGGATGGGGGCCTCCAAGAACTCCTCAACATAAGCAGATGAGGACAGCAGCAGTGGTTTAACCATCTTAGAAATTACAAACAACAGTACCTAACTGGTAATTCTATAGTCCCAAGACTCGTCCTGTGCCAACAGGGTAAGCCTCTCCATAGAAATTATCTTCACTACTAGATAGGTGTTCCTGAGCCAGAAGAACAAACACCCCCGAGAACAGTGATAAGACCTCTCCAACTGCCGGGAGCAGCTAGGTTATCAAATGTTTATGGTCATTGAAAGGGAAGGTGATTATATTCAACCCCAATGGGCTAGCATAAATATCAGGCAACATGGGCACAAGTACTCATGATTATGAGCTCCCAGATTAATAAAGCAATTAAACAGAGGCATCAGCAGCAAATAAAACTAGGACCTCTGTTCCCAAACATAACTCTACCAGTTGAGTGAATTTGATCTAAACACTGGAAGAAGCAGATATCAGAGCAAAACTGCTTTAGACAGAGAAACAAATTGGACAAACACATTTGACAAACACGTGTTTTACTCAACACATGCAACTGAGTAGATCCCCAGTTCCATGCCTCACCACAGAAAGAAGTTAGGAGGTTTTTACTCTTGCAAGTAAAACACTAGGTTTGGGAGGCAAACTGCCTTGGAAAAAACCCTTCTACGAATTAGAAGTTAGGTTTTATGTGACATGAAGTAGCAGTGAGATGGGCTGTTTGCAATAAGGAAAGCCTTATCTTGCTTCACTAGGGAGCTACATACATGAGCAAGATAGCTTGTAAAATCTGTAGAACTACCTTTCACAGCCAGCTCACATGCTCAGAAGAACTATCACAAATCTGGAGAGAAATACAGGGTGGGAGATGACTGCTCTGGATTTTGCACCATCACTCTGAGTAAAATGCCTCACTCAGGTAAGAGCTGGAAAGAAGTAGAGAGACAGGGAAAATGATCTAATTTGTCCAACAAGATCAACTCATTGCCTCCAGAAGAAAGAGTTGGGACCTAAGGGTTAATTCCCCAAAAACCACAGGTGGACGACTAATACACATACCCATCACATACACCTTCTAGGAAGGTGCCACCACAAAACAAGACCATGTAACTCCATGACAAACACAGCCAGCACGCTCTCCATCGGTGAACCAGCCTTCAGCTGAAGCCTTTTCATGTGAAGGTCTCAGGTCCATTGAAGGTGGCAGAAAGTCCCCATGGGGATGGTCATGACAACAGGAGAGTGGGAAGCCCAAAAAGTGATGGACCCTTACACCATATCTGTGGCAGTGGGAGAACACTGCTGTTACCTGTGCCTGAATCACAATTCGAGGCTGTTCAGGTGCCTTCAAACTCCTTGCCCCATGGTGCTTCCAACATGGGCAACCAAACCACCCAGTTGGTCAGGGAGGAAACGTGGTGGAACCTGCCCACCATCCAGCCAGGGGAACACTCCCAGCTCATGCAGGAGCCATCTTCCAGGTTCCCAGCCCTCCAGCATCTACCTGAACCAACTGGCAGCCTTCAGACAGCTTGCAAAAAACACAGGGTAGGAACCAGAAAGACAGGGACAACAGTTTGGAGTGGAGGAAAGGAGGAAGCAGGTTGTTAGGGGGCTTTTTTGGGCTTATTTGGTTGTGGGTTTTTTTGGTTTGGTGTTTTTGGTTTTTTTCTTTCAAGGAGCTGCGGTGTCATCTTGTTTTATTTTCTGAGATTGCAGGCTGCTGGCAGGATGACTTGGTTGCCAGGGAAACTGCTGGTGAGGTGCACAGGGCTGCTGCCCACACCCAGGCACCAGCATCGCCGCCTGCCAGCAAGGCTGCCCGCCATCACCAGCACCACACCAGGCCACAGGGGACAGGGACAGAACCAGCAGCAAGCCAAGCATCTGCTCCCACACCACCCAGATTAGGGGCTAATCCAGTGCTGCTGAGCCATGGAGAGAACCCTGTACGAGGACCATGATGTACCATCAGCCCTCGCCCCACCCCCCCCAGCAAGGACGGGCTAGCGCAGTGCCTAATGGAGGCTCTATTTTTATTATTTTTTATTTTTAAAGCACTGCCATTAAGGAGAATTGTTATGGTTGGCAATTTGCAATAATCAATTTGAAATCACCGTTTGATTAGTTAATGCACTTTCTGCTGCTCTCTCCTCCTAATTTGATTGGGAGGAGAGAGGGAATTTTCTCTCCTGTGTTACAGCTCTCAGTACGTGCCTGCAGCAAACACATCCCTGCTCCTCACCCATCCCCGCGGGGCTGTGCCCGGCAAAGGCAGCACCCTGAGCCCTGCGGCGTGTCACAGGCTGGATGCCCCCTGCCCTCCCCAGGTAGTCAAAAGCAACCGTCCTTCCCCGCACACCCCAAGGGGTCAGCCAGCCCTTCCTGCCTCTCCAGCTTGGCACCAAGGGCTGCGGGCAGGTGAGTGGTCAAAGGGGCTCTGGAGCATGAAGAGCTGAGCATCAGCTCCGGAAAGGTCTGTAATACACAATAACATCTGAAATAAACTCTGGGCAAGCACTGATCTCCACACCTGCGTGTAATGTATGACTATCCTGAAGGTTCTCACTTCAGTGCCTACATGTTATTCCCAGCAGCCACCAACAACAGATAGAGCAGAGCTGGAAGAGCACTTACAGGAAAGAAAAGAAGGAAATGCATTTTTCTCTCTCAGCTCCAAATATCTCTTCATAATCCACATTTTTCCATGAAACATGCCCAACCTTTTAAAGTGATGCAGGAATCACTGACCAGCTCTGTTAGAAGAGCAATGGCTCAGTCCAGGCTGGCTGTCAGTGTAGACACTGGTGTGTTCCACACTAATGTACATCTTCTTCCCAGGGTATCCCACAGCCTGGCCAGTATTTCACACTGAGCTGTGTCTTAGGTTGGCTCCAGGGCTCAGGTCCCTCCACAAGCCCCAAGGGATGCTAACACTGAATATCCGATAGCCAACACCCAGCCTCAGAAAAGGTCAAATCTGGGGCTGCAAAGCATCCAACAGCTGTGACTCCAAGAGAAAAGGCAGATCCCAGAGGAAATCTGGAAGAGCTCACAAGGACCTGGGCAGTTGCAATCCCCCAAGCTTCAGTAAGAGCTGTGATAGCCTCCATGAAAAAGCCTTTCTATGGTAAAAATGACACCATCCTCATACAACAGATCTTTCCCACCCCTTCCAAAGGCAATCACCTCTGAAAAGAGAGTGATTCTCGTTTCAGAAGAAAGAAGTGAAGCGCAAACCAACCTCCTTCATATTCACATGCCTCAAATTGAAGAGTAGGGACCCTAGAACGTGCAGGGGAAACTGCCGGTGCTACTAAAGCACAAGAGATGCTGAGCTGCTTCTGTGGCTGGCAGGACTATAAACCCCAAACCAGACTGAGACAGTGGGTGAGCAGAGAACCAGGGGGGAATATTTCCATCTGTTATCCTTTACTATGCCACCACCAAGGTGACTCGGGCATTACCAGAGCCTGGAAGACCCTGAATCCCTCCTCTCCATAGTGAATGCTGTAACTTCTAAGAAGTCAGCTGGGGCCAGCCTGCTCAGTGCTATTTTCTCTCCCCATCACTCATGCTGTCTTTTGTACCTCTTCTGCTCCTTCCTTTCCCTTCCTGCTCACACTATTCCTGTACTAGGCAGCTTCCTCCACCCACCTTTCCCCATCCCCAAATCTCAGCATTTCATGCTCTGTTCCCATCTCCTTGGTTATTCTCAGCACCACGAAGATACACCAGGCAGAAAGGCTGCGACACTCTCCTCTGCTGCTCTAAATGAGCAAGCTAATTTATGTTACACTAAAGGGGGAGGAAAAAACCCAACAAATCCATCTTTTAAAAGACTTTATACATCCCACCTGCTTGCAGAGCATCCTTGGGAGAAATCTGGATTGTTGCAATTGACATTACCTGGTGCAGCAATTAGAAGCAGTATTTACAGCCTTGCTGCCATTTTAATGCTGTTTTGCATCTGTTGTACTTTCACTTAGAGAGTAAATGTAGTGGGGAACATCTGTTTTCTACTGCCAGCTCATGCAACATTCCCTGGCCAGTGATTTCCCCTCTGTTAACAGTGGGCTGTAATTATTTCAATTACCATTGCAGGGACATCTCCCTGCAGCAACAGGTACCAGTCCTGGCCCAGCTTTCAGAGCACATTGGAGGTGTGAGGTGACCTCACTCGATGCACCCTCTGCAACCCCTCTCACACTGGGGCTCTGCGCTTGCTTTCTCTCCAAACCATACCCAGTGATCCATCATTACTTGATGAGGTTGGTTACCTCTCAAATAGGGATGAAGATAAAGCAGAGACAGTTAATCCCTTCTTCACCTCTACCTTTAACACCAGTGATGGTTCCTGAGATGCCTGGAGCCCCACACTGGAGGGGTGATGAGGTCCCAGTTTTTGAACTTGTACAGGATTTGCTGCTGCAACTGGATGCACATAAGACTATGCAGCCTGTTGAGATTCATCCCAGGGTAGAGCTGGCCAATGTTACTGAGAGACCTCCCACAGTTATTTATCAACATTCTTGGGAACCTGGAGAGGTCCCAGTCAACTGGGAGCTAGCAAATGTTATTCCAATTTTCAAGAAAGGTAAGAAAGACCACCCTAGTAATTATATGCCTGTCAGTCTCACTTCAGTGCCTTGTAAAATTATGGAGAAAATTATTCTAGGAGTTATTGAAAAACACTTGAAAGACAACGCAGCCACTGGACAAAGTCAACATCTGTTCATGAAGGGACAGTCACACCTGACACTACCTTAATATCCTTTTATAACAAAAATACCCACATAGTAGACAAAGGGAAGGCAGTGGGTGTGAGATTTTTTGGATTTTAAAGCTTTTTACACAGTTTCTCACAGCAACCTTCTGGACAAAGCGTCCAGTGTACAGCTAGATGTGTACACAACATGATCGGCTGAAGGGCTGGGCTCAAATTGTTGCAGTAAATGGGGTAACACCTGGCTGGTGGCCAGTCAATAGCAGTGTTCTCCAGAGCTCAGCTTCAGAGCCCACACTCTTCACTGTTGTGATGAACAGCCTGGACACATGAGCTGAGCACACACTAAGTAAATTTGCCAACAATACTAAATTAGGAGGAACAGTTGATTCCCTCAAGGGTAGAGCCTTACAGAGAGATCTGGATAGATTAGAGCTCTGGGCAATCAGCAGCTGTACAAAATCTAACAAGTGCCAGACTCTGCACTTGTGACTGTGCAATCCTGGATGTACGTACAGACTGAGGGAGAAGAGGCTGGAGGGCAGGAAGGGACCTGGGGGTTGTGGTGGGTGAGAAGCTCAATGTGAATCAACAACATGCCTCAGCAGTAGAAAGGGACAACCCTATCCTGGGGTGCATCAGGCAGTCTAGCTGACCAGTGGAAAGAAGGGATTGTCCCACTGCACTCAGCATTGGTGCAGCCTCACCACAAGTACTGGGTGGTTTTGGGCTCCACAGTGTAAGAAGGATATAAAAATATTTCAATATGTCCAAAGGATGGCAACAAAGATGGTGAAAGGACTAGAGGGCATGAGTTATGCGGAACTGCTGAGGACACTTGGTTTGTTCAGCTTAGAGGAGCCTGCAGGGTGACCTCATTGTTATCCACAGCTTCCTCATGAGGGGGAGCGGGGAGGAAGATGCTGATCTTTGTCTCTGGTGTCAGTGATAGGACACAAGGGAGTGGCTTCAGGCTGTGTCAGATGAAGTTCATAGTGGCTATGACGAAAAAAGCTGTTAAATGAAGGGGTGGTCAAGCACTGGAACAAGCTCCCCAGGGAAGCAGTCATAGTCCCAAGCCTGTCAGCATTAAAAGCACAACTTGTACAACACAAACTGTAGTTCAAGTTTTAGGTTGCCCTGCGTGGAGCCAGGAGTTGGACTCTGACCCTTGCAGATCCCTCCCAACTCAGGATACTCCAGGATTCCCTTCTCCCACCCAATTCAGAAGTGCATTGGCAACTCTTTGATAGTATGTTACTTCCCCCGATGAAGCACAGCCATTTGCTATTATTGCATTGACTGAAAGAGGGCTTTTGAAACAGCAAATCATTGTCAAATTGGTTCCTAGACACACATCGTTATCTCTACAGATTGTTTCTTTAAATCAGCTTATCCTACACCCAAGCCAGCACATTATCAACATCTCGGGCCTCTGGATTCCCACCTCCAGAGCCCCAGGCAGCAGCCTGGCAGCTGCCCTCTCCCACCCCAGGCTCTTGTAAATTGTCTCATGATTAGAGGTTTCGCTGAAAACAAACACGTTTCTGAAATCTCATACCCAAACATGTCTGTATTTTGGATCTAAATCCATGATCTCATTTTACTGTCTCATTCTGGCTTCCCCCCTTCCCCTGAAGAATATGTAAAACAGGGAAATTCCATTCACAGAGCTGCAATAGCTTTCAAAAGGAAACAGGCTATCACCAAAACATTTTACAAGAGGAAACTGCAGCACAGGGAAGGGAAGCGGCTAACCCCTGTCTGACCAAGCTCTTGTGATGGGTTTCCAGCTAACTCAGAGGTGAAACCGAGGCCTCCCACCCTGTCCAGTGCCCAGCTCAGCAGCCAATGCTTTCCAAAGAGCTGAGCTAGAGGCCAACACTCTGCCCTTTATCTTCTCATCCTTTTCTCTGCAATTCCTGGAAGAGCATCCTTCAGCCTAGCCCAGCAACTTGTCTGGATTAGAAAAATGGCATGATGCAGCCAAAAAGCATTTTAGATCCCTGCACTAACACAGGTAGAGACACAGCCTTCCTCATATTCTGGTTTCAGCTATTTCAGGTAGTACTGAATCAAGCTAAACTGTCACAAGAGCATCTGCTTGCCCAGGGCAGAGTTGCATGGTCACAGCAGGATGGATTTTCCCAAAGCAGAGCTCAGCCAGCATGGTGGCGAGCCACAGCAGGAGCGCTGGGCAGGAGCTGTGGGTGGGAGGCAGCAGTCTGAGACTGCTCTCCAAGCAGAGAGATGGGATCACAGATCAGAAAGGTTATCACAGATCTTAAATCATAGAATCATTAAAGTTGGAAAAGACCTCAAGCATCACCAAGTCCAACCATCAACCCACACCACCTAACTCAGTAAACCATGTCCTGAAGCACCATGTCTGCAGGTTTCTTGAACCCCTCCAGGGATGGTGACTCCACCACTTCCCTGGGCAGCTGTTCCAATGCCTGATCACTCAGTCAGGCTTAGGCTGCATTGGCAAAGCTAGAAGCTTTTCCAGCACCTGCCCCAGCTGGCAATGGGTCTCTCCAGACAAGGCATCCCCCAGTTCTGCAACAGCCCAGTTGGAAACCACCCTTGTCACTCCTGCAGCATTGCAGGTTGGGTGAGGACATCTGGCTGCACAGGGCTCTGCTCCGTGGTCAACTCGAGCAGCAAAGCAGACTTGAAGAGACCTTCCCGCAGCTCTAAGGCTCAGTCTATACAGTCAGGGAACCTGCAGCCAGCCCCCTTCCCAATTCTGATTCACTGCCCCAGCCCCTCTTTCCTGGTCACACCGAGCTGCTCGAGGATGGTGCTGTCCCCCCATCCCCGCACATCAGCGCTGAGCACACCACCTTTCTGATCTCGGGGCTCTCCAGACAATACCACTCCACAAATAACTTTGTAAATAGCAGCAGCTTGAAAATGCACCAGGAAAAGCATCAAAGTACATTTAAGGAGGAGAGCAAGGGTTATGCAGGGGTGTTCTAGCACAAAGCCAACAGAAGGCTCTTAGTTTATTTAGGTCAATTAACTTCAGCTTTCAAATTAAGTTCTCATCTCATTTTACAGACAGGCTGTAAGCAAAGCATAAAAAAGGGTCAGTCAAGGAGAGCATGGCCCAGGATTTCTAAGCGATTTAAACCCAAAGGGTAGAAACAAAACTGAGATCAGAGAAAAGCACACAGACCACCTAACAACATCTGCTGCTTCATACAGTGGTTCTTCCTTTGCTGTGTGCACCAAACTCACAGGCCAGAAAAAGGCAGGGGGAAAAAAAAGCCAAAATAAAGAGCTGCACAGAAGAAGCCATTTGTGCTACACAACACCACAGTTCAGTGTTGTCACACACCCAGGAATGACGCTCCATATTCTTGAGTGCCATCTACTGGCATTTTTATCTCTTTGCTATATATTAAAGCCAACCCCAGTGTTAAAAGAGCAGTCAGGTCGCAGTCAAGCACTTGAAAAATGTCAGAATACAGACTGCACACAGAACCCAAAGCCCAGTCCCCTTGCATAGATGCATTGCAACACACGTTGTAATAATATCATCATGGTCCAATTTTTCTGCAGGAAAAAAAAGCCCTCTTTCGTACACCAGATGGACAGTGCTCTCTTAATGAGCAGCTATTCAATATTTTTCTTTATCTTCATCATTCAATATGTAGCCCTGTGTCCTGGGTATGGCATGCTATTGAAGTCCTGGTCTAAATAATGAGGTATTAATTTTCTCCTGGGCTTTCACAGCATTTATTATCATAGTATCTGAGTGGTTTGCAAACATTAATTTGCCTCACAGCAGCCCTGCAAGGAAGGGTGAAATTATTCTTGCACAAATGGGGAACTGAGGCACAACTAAATTAAAATCAGAAGGTTACCACGTGGTTGGGTGCTCCATTTGAGATGCAAAAAGGCCCCATTTCTGAGAGCTTTGCAAGTCAAAGCTTCCAGTGTTTAGGTCACCACTCCAACAGTCTCCCCATGCAGCTACGAGCCCACAGCTCTCTTACTTGTGCCCAGTCCCAGCTGCCATAGCAACTGGGAACCCAGCAGTGCTGGGGTTCATTTGAGATGAATCACAAAACGGTTTGGGTTGGAAGGGACCTCAAAGCCCATCCAGTGCCACCCCCTGCCATGGGCAGGGACACCTCCCACTAGCCCAGGTTGCCCAAAGCCTCATCCAGCCTGGCCTTGAACCCCTCCAGGGATGGGGCATCCACAGCTTCTCTGGGCAACCTGGGCCACTGCCTCACCCCCCGCACACGAAAACATTTCTTCCTCACATCTCATCTCAATCTCCCCTCTTTCAACTTAAAACCATCGCCCCTTGTCCTATTGCTACATGCCCAACTAAAGAATGAAGTTTCTCAGCATCGTATCTAGTAAGTCTTCTGCAGTCATCCAGGCTGCCTCATTGGCTACAGAGAGACACAGCACCCCAGGAGCAACGCTTCCCTCTGAGATGGTCATCTCTCACCACAGACTGCAGAGATAACCTAAATAATGGCTTCAATTTGGGGCAGCTAAAATTGCATACTTACCATGATCCTAAAGGTCATCTCCTGCTCATAAAACAACCAACCCCCAAAACACTTCCTTGCATACCTCTGGCAAGCTGAAGACTTGTGGGAGGAGACCAAAATCCATGGCAGAAACATGCCAAAGGAGAAGAGGACAAGAGCATCACAAACAGAATGAGGTCTTGCTGCCAATGAATAGCTGTCCCTGGTGATTCAGAGGAGCCCATAAATACAGAACCCTGCAAGACAGCACAATCCCCATCCATATTCCCTGCCCAAATGGTACGGGGGAAAAAACAACACCCTTCCACCCCCAAATCCACTGGGCAGCACAGCCCAGCCCAGGTGAGCAGGTTACACCAACCCCAGCCCAAGAGAGCAGTGCCAGGACACACACCAATGCAGTGCGTCTGTCACAGCAGCAATCTCTGAAACTTCAGGAAAAGGGAAAGACCCAAACCACAATCAACAAGTCATGGATGAGGCCAGGGAAAGTGTAAATCCCTTCTTGCCACCTATTGCTCCCCATGCAGCCCTGTCATCTCCACAGCCCCAGGAAAGGAAGCTACTTCCCAGGAGCATGGATCTGCTTCACATCCCCACAGCCTTTTGGTAGAGGCAGAGCTTCAATTCCCCTCCTCCTCATGTCAGCCCAGTGCTCTGCAAAACCAGCCATTCATTCTGCCCTGACGGGGATTTTTCAGCCCCTGATCTCTATTTTCATTCCAATCTGCACACCCAGCAGAATCGCAAGACCCTTTTGGGGAGCGGAAATCACTATTTTGCGTTGCATTCAGAGAAGGCACAACTGCTCGTTTGCATCATGACAATATTACATTTCCTTATTACTTTCTATCATTTCCCATCCCTTAGTCTCCCTAAGATCTTATTTGCATTTTTGATCAGAACCGTACACCAAGGAGATGCCTTCAGGGAGCTGGCTGTAACAGAGCCCAGGTCTTTTTCCTGGGCTGAATCAATTAATTTACACCTCTGGGAATAAAATGAATTTTTGCCTGCAATGTGTACAATTACTCCCAGTTTTCTTTGATAAGAGAAGGGGAGAACAAGGCTTTGAAATGCAAAGTCATATGTGCAAATCATCATCTCCAGCAGCGAAAGCTTCACCCACGTGCTGCGATCCCAGGTGAGGCAGCATCTTACCTATGGGGGAAGGACTGCTGCCTCTTCCACACCAACCTGCCCGCACCCAGCCACCCAGGCTCATCCTCACCCAGGTCCCCGGCCACCAGTGATGGCCCTGCCAGAGGCCATGCACAGTAGGATTCAAGAACAGAACAAATTACCCTGCACTTTCCTGAAGCACAGCAACATCCCATAAACCCAGGTGCATGGATCACGCTCCCCTTCCACAGCTCTCTCCAGTTAGCCCCGCATCACCCCCACCACCCAGCATATTTATTTTTCTGAAGTTCCATCTCACAGCTTGATCCCACACGGCTCTAAACTACATCCCCAACACAAAGCACAGTGGCAGTACAATCTAGCACGGGGGGGGACTCTCCACAGGTGTTCAGTCTAATTTGCCAATTGAAGGTTCTTCAGCCCAACTTTCTTCTGCATCTTTACATTTAGACTTGTCGGGGTTTTTTCATGTGTGTGTGTTTAGCCATGGACAAAATCCCACCCCTCACTGACAGCTGGGAATACATCTTCTTTCTCATGTAAGACTGGAAATACTGTGTCTCAATAGGAGAAGAGAAGAAAAAGCCTGGTGTGGTCTAGTAACTTCTAGGTGGCAACCAGTGCTGGATCTTCCCTTGCCAACTCCTTGTAGGTGCTTTAGATGAAATGCTTTCCCAGACCTGGCCAGCAATCAAGTCCCACCTTGCATGAGAGCTGAACCACCTCCTCTCCCTACAGCCCTCACATGCAGGAGGCAACAGTGCTTTTAGAAACGGCCAAATGAGCAAAGAGCATTACCCAACAGGCTTGGGAATCTTTAAATGAGAATGCTGCTGATTGACCACACATACTGTCCCTTCCTCCTGCCCCCCTGCCCTTTCAGTTCCTCTCATTCCCTCATCCCCCTGCTGTCTATCATTTCCACCTCCCACCGCTTTCCCCATTTTCCTGACCCTTTCCCCCAGCAGAGTCACAGAGGGGTTTGAAGGCTCCTTCCTAACTTCTGCCTGTCCTTCCCATCCCTCCCACCTCAAGGGCTTATCTTCCCAACCCTGCTCCTCCGCAGATGCACTGACACCCTCCTCCCACACCCCGGCTGTGGGACATGCCCACCACCAACGGGCAGCGCGGCTACAGCACCTCTGCCAAGCAGGAGCACTGGGAGGAGCTGGCAAATGCCATTGAGAAACATTAACACTCAACTCCACCAAGCTGGACTCCAGATTCACAGCAGTCTGGTTAACTTTATTTCTCATCAGTACTACCACACTGACACTCTCGGACCCCAAGCAAGCACATCCTGCAAAAGCCTTGACCAGGGAGCTCAGATAACTCTGGCTGATAAACTTTGGGGTTTTCTGATGCAGCCAAAGCTGAGCAAACATCCAGGAGCTTCCCTTCCCCTCCTGCTTAAATGCTCAAAGCAGCTTTTCAGGATTTTTCCTGCAATTCACTGCAGAAGATCCTTTCCACACAAAGGGAGCCACCGGCACCATCCTGCCCAGGGGCTGCCAAGGTGCTGGGAGGTAAGAGCTACTCTGCAGCACCCATCACCACAGGCTGCAGCACCACGTGCCTCGGTTTCCCCTTCAAGACATACAAACAATTGTAACCACCCCTTCAGGGACTGCAACATCTCCGGATGCAGAGCATCCTCATCCATAGCCGGCTCCAGGCTTGGGTGGAACAATTCAAAGATCAAGTTCTCCTTCTCGGACAAACTCCCTGCACAACACCTAAGTTGAACTCTGTAGAAAACAGTTAATTAATCTCCCTTGCTGTGGCCTAATTCTCTTTTCAACATGTGGCTGTCACTTCCCTGTCATCATAGCTGATTTACAATGGGGTTTAATTAAATCCTCCGTACATTATTCAGCATTCTCTGAAGACAACACCAAAGCAGCCAAGGGTATTTAAAATGTCACCTGCTGAGACGTATCATCTCCTCCTAAATAAATATGACAGTGATCAAACTTTGGCTAATTACAGTGACTTCGTTATTTGTTTGTATGTTTTAATATTTAATTGCTTTCGTGTTCATCCAATTACAAAGCAACAGCAAATAGAAATTAACTTTTTATCAGCATGTTCCCAGCCCAGCTAATCAGCACTTCAAAGGCCAGACACAATAGGAGGCCATCCAACCTGAGAGCGCTTTACAATATATTCTCTGCTGAATGGACCCTTCTATTAAATTAAGGGAGAATTGTGTTTGTCAGTGTATTCCCAGCTCCCACCCAGATTCCCTTTATGTGGCCGTTTACGGGCCTTGTTGTAGCATCCTTGCGGCAGGATAGTAAATTGTTTGGATGGCTCCTGCCCTCATTCCAACGGTGCCTCTCTCTGCTCCGCAGCTGCCCAAGGTAACAGCGCGTTGATCTGTGTCAGCAAAAAATGCTGGGAAATCACTTGCCTTTGGCAGCTTGTGCCTCGCTGTTGGGCAGCGGGGAGCACATGTGTGCCTTGCTCTCTTGCACATGGGGAGCAAAGGCAGCATCGCACAAAGGGTCCTGTCCCAAGTTGCCGGTTAGCCTGAACGGGTGCAGAAGTTAAACCTGACTTTTTTTTACCCCCCTGCAAACCTGAAATCGCCAATGCTGTTAACACCAGTGCAGCTGCAGCAGAAGCTGGAGTGCTCACAAGCCACAGGTCTGCAATAACCCCACTTCTCACGCTGGACCCTGCGTGCCTGTTGCCGTTAGGCTCAGCTTTGCACTGGGAGCAGTTGCATGGACTCCCATCCTTGCTGGCTCTCTGGGAGATCTGTGCCCATTTTGGTAACTATTGGGGGAAAACAGCAAGAAGAGCTTAAGGATACAGACCTGACAGAAACAGGGTTATATTTACTAGTGCAACAATCTTACTAGTGACAAGGAAACTATTTATATTGTCAGAAATCTGATGGAGAAAACAAAAGGTTAAGTGTAGCTGCTCTCCCTCCACAAATCTCCTAGCAGAATTGCGGCTTGCTGCAGACAAAGTGATTTAGGGTCAAAGAAAAAAAATAGAAAAATAGCACATATGCCAAACATTAGAGAAGAAATACCGCCAGACAAGCACATGCATAAGTGACCCACATTAAAGAGAACTGATCTGCGCTGCGGCTGTCCTGCATTTCATTGCATTGCCCCATTATTATCACTCCAAAATGCCCCAGTGAAAGTCTAGACAGGAATTATGCTGCAAATGCATGTGACTTTAGGAAGCAGTTTACACACTAATGATAATAAAACACAGCCTCCTTGTTTCAAATATTGAAACAAACAAATCCACGCATATATAAACCCAGCCCAGGCAGTAGAGCTTTCCTTGGAAGCACACACAAATCCTGATGTTATGCCCCAACATCGCTGTGTTGTGTTTCAGAGTTCATCAGAAGTCTCTCTATGTACACACAAAGATAATAAACACATGGCACAGCTGAAGATTAGACAGTTTGGGAGGTTTCTTGCCACACTGGCCCCTAAGTGAGTTGTACTCAACTCCCCAGGCACTAAGTGAAAACCTCAGAGCGCCAAGGACAAGCCCAGGTCCTTCACACAGAGCCTAGAAGATGCCACAGTGACTATTGTAACTCCGTTTTACCTATCCACCCCAATCTCTCACAGCAAGACCATACAAAAAAATCCAAGATAATATAGAAGGTCTGTTTCTCCACACTGCACTGCAACAGCAAGAGCTCAGCTTTGTCCCTGGAGCATCAGGAGATCTGGTACCCAGAGAGGCACCATCTTTCTGAAAAGGCTGCTGCAACACAACATTATACAGAAATTTTCAGTGTGAGGAAAAATTTATTCTGGGAAAAGGGGAAAAAAAAGTACTTTTATCAGATAGATTTATTTTTTCTTTAAAAAAACAGAAAAACATTTTTCCCCCCAGAGGAACAACTTTATGTTTAATTTTAGACGTATCTCATAAAATATTAAATGAACAAAGAAATATGTTTGAAATACTTTGATTTTCTTGAAATTAAATATTTAATTTGAACCAAAACACTTTTTTAGATTTTTTTTTTTGATCTTTGAGACTGGTTTCATTTGAGAAATCAAGACCTGCAGAGTTTTTCTTGCAAACAGGAGATACAATTTTTGCCTAACTTCAGTAAGGATTCGTTCACCCTCCTGACCTGCTACAGGTTTTGTTTCCTTAATTTTTCTCCTGCAGAGTTACATGGTTCATTTAAAAAGATACAGAAATACCAGACTCACACCAAGAATGAAGCTGAAATAACTGATGGGGTCCTTTGAAACAGCTGAGCAAGCTGGCAGAGGTTTGAGGTTGGGCTGAAGAGAACTGAGAAATGTAGAAATAGATATATGAAGAAAAATAGATAATTTCCACTTTGATTAAAAAACTGAATGTTTTGAAGTCTACACACAAAGACTTCAGCAAACCTGGCTGCCAGTGACGTGAGAAGGGCAGCAAATGCCCAACCAGGGGAGCTGGGGATGCTCTGTCCCTGGAGGGGTTCAAGGCCAGGCTGGATGAGGCTTTGGGCAACCTGGGCTAGTGGGAGGTTCCCTGCCCATGGCAGGGGGTGGGACTGGATGGGCTTTAAGGCCCTTTCCAGCCCAAACCACTCTGTGATTCTATGAAATAAAAAAAATAATTTTCAGCTAGAAAGATGTTTGACATCACAGAAAAGTCACTTATTTTCAGAAGCAAGAAGACAGGAAGAATTGGTCAGAGCTTAAAAACATTTAGTTCCAAATTCCTGAGATATAGGCCTTTTGATACAGAAACTAAAAAGAAGAAAATATTCTGTTTTTCCTGGCCAGTGCCAACAACACCCCACGCTCTGCTCTCATCCTGCAAGAGTGACAGGGACAGAGGTCTCGAAGTGCTGCAGTGGCCACACTGACAGCAGCATGGGGTTTTCCATCGGAAAAAAATACATCAATTCATTCCTAGCAAAATCCTGTTTTGAATCATGTCATTATCCTTTGACCTACAGGAAAAAAAAAATAAGTTGGAGAAAGTCCTGAAGTCATGATTATGTCACCTTCCAACATGCAATTTATTTTCCTCCCTGAGCTCAAATTTGTATCCTCAAGCTAATTGCATCTGTACAACTCCAACTGAAACACAAAACCCCAGGCTCAGCTACCAAAACCAGCTTGGACCAAATCAAAGGTTTCAGCTGGCACAGCCTGTTCATTTTCTAACTTGCTGGAATTTGGATTTGGGATTTACCATCCTCATCTGGGCCAAGAACGATACTGATATTATTATTATTACTGTATCTGACTCTTGAATGCTTTCCAGGGTGGCAAAGATATCTCCCACTCAGTTTTACTGCTTAGTTTCTGCATTTTTCAGCCCTGTGATGTATGGGGTGAGTGAGTCCTGGGCATATATCCAGACTTCTGAAGCTGTCACATCATCAAAACTCAAGAAATAACTCCACGACGGGGACAGCATGAACAATCAGGCCTCCCTCTGGCTTCCCATTCCTCTGGTCCTGAGTTCTTATTACAGAGCTGTTAAGTTTTAAATTGTGTATTTCATCTAACAGCCCCAGATTCCAGAGTCTGAAAATTACAGGAGAATCTGAACTTTTCCTTCCTTAAGAATCAAGTTTCCAACCTTGATGGCTGCAGAGAAATATTTCAAAAGGCAATACTGGAGGCTGCAAATTCAGGACAAAAACCAAAATATATATTTATGGTGGGGGAAAAAGAAATCCAATGGGAAGCTCCACAAATAAAATGCCTGTAATTGCTTTGGTCAGCATTGTTAAGGTGTTTAGCATGGACGTTCCTGATGGACAGGCAGGACATCTGGGACAAGCCCTAGGGTTCCCTGACTCCTGGCCATGCAGCAGGGGAGCAGGCAGAGCACCCCTGTGCAGGATGCCATCAGACAAGCTGAAAATGGGGCTGTGGAGCAAAGCTGCCCGATGGTGTCCTTCCACCTCACACAGCAATGTGCGTGTAAAGTGCACACTGACTTGCTATTCCCATGCTTCCATCCCCCTTTCAGATTTCTTAGTGAAGCCAGCAGAGTAAGGCGTGGAAGCTCACACTGTCCAATGGTGAAAACCTGGAGAAGTTTTTCAGGTCTTTCAGCCTCCCGTGTGCATCTTTCTGCTGCATACCCCTCTGGCTGCCCAGCAAGCACTGCCCTCACCAACTCATTTACTTATTGTGCTGAGAAAAGGGAGCCTCTGCCTCCCTCCAGCTCTCAGCAGCCTCAGAGCTGCCCAAGCACTCCATGGGCAGATCTGTCACACCTTCAGGACAAGCTCAGCTTCTGGACAAAGGCAACAGGGGTCAAGCACATCACTGTAAAAACCTACTGAGGCGCACATCATCTGCAAGGCGTGGCACAAAGGCTGGATCCTGGGAGACGGTAAGTGACCTCAGCAGCAACTGAGCACAAGCTAAAGCTCCAAGGAGACCCACCAGCAGTGTCCCAGCATCAGGCTCTAAGAGTGCCCTGGGCTATGCTGAAGTTTTTTCAGAAGCAAAAGCTCCCAGAAAACCACAGACCAAGATGCAGAAAGGAAAAGATCGACTTGCAACACACAAAAAAACAATAAAAAAAAAAAATCAAAGAGTGGTTTGCACACAAGCATTGCATTTGCAGTTCTGATTCTCTAATAGGAAATGTCTCCCATCTGGGGGAGGGACAGGCAGGAAATATCACAGCAATGTTATTTTGTTACACTAATTACCAATAATGGCACATGCTAGGCTACCAACCACAGTCAATTCATTTTGAAAGCTATATAATAATGTTTAGGATAAGGAATTAATTTTTATAGCCACTGAAGCAGATTTACTTGTACTGTAATGCAGATTTATTACAAATTCTATTTCCTAACTCCAGAGGTTGACTTGGAGAGGCGCAGCAGGACTCAAGGGCAGACACGCCCTGTTGCAAGGAGGGAATTTCAGCAGCATCAAGGCTCACACCTTCAGGTCACAGAGTGCTCGGACCATTGTTATCTCTTTAGGATGCACAAATGTGTGGATACACCCGCCTTCACGGCCAAGTTCAGCCCCACATTGTGAACATGAGCAGGACCCAGTGGGTGGCTTTCACCGAGTCAACCAGTTGGGAAAGTTTGGGAGTTTTGGGTTTTATTGTGTGGCTTTAAAAGGTAAGAATTCAGTACTACAGCTTTTATCCAACGTAAAGAGAACTCCATAAAAGATTCATAAAGTGAAAACTTTGAAGTGTAGTCAAGAAGATGCACTCAATCTACAGAAACATCTCTGGTGTCAATCACTGAAAACGAAGCGATCCAGATTGTCGTTTCCACACAGGCCGTGCTGCCGGGCTGGGACTGGTGCACACAGAGCCGAAAGCAAGGCTGGGCCTGAGCAGATCTGAGCAGGGAGAGTCCATCCGTAGCAGGACTTCAGATGCAATCCAGAACAGGGGCTGAACTCCATCAATTTCTAATTAGGACCAATCATCAAACTTGAGTCCAAATGATTTCTGTTTATTAAGTGGGTGGGATAGTTTCAGTTTCTTCACCCTCTTGCTCATCAGCATCTGTAACTAGAGCTGTCACCATCCTGATGGGCAATCTGAGACCTTCTGCAGGGGCATAAGCTGATCTTCAAAGAGTTTCCCCCACAACCTCAATCCTTGGACGTCTAGTTGGCTGGTGGGCAGATGAACTTTAGGGACAGCCATGCTGACCTGTGCATCCTCCAGAGGGAGTGGGGACACTTGGTTTTTCAGCACCCAGGGAACAGTCAGTGTGTACCCAAATGCTTGGGGACCCTCAGAACAAACCCAGGGTGGGTATAGCAGATGGTGGGAGCAGAGACTTGGTTCTGCGATCCATCTTTCAGCTGCACAGAGAATTTTTTTGATTTCTTAGGTTTCAGCAGAAGGTTTTGGAGCCAACACAGGGAACCTGGGTGGGGCAGAGCAACATGCACCACACCAAGGGACTTCTGATGGGACCTTCATCCCTATTGAAACCCAATGGGAAATGTTTTGATATCTTGCCAGCCCTGAGAAATATTCAGACAAGTACCCATGGATGAGCACCCACCAGGATGCCTTTCAAGGTGCAGGACAAGGACTAGGCTGTGTGCAGCTTAGAAAAGTTGTCCCAGCCCAACAATTCAGCACTTGACATTTCTACCCCCTCTGAAAAAAAACCAACTCCTGCAATAGCTTCAGTGACAACTGGCAGTCCAACTGCCACGAAAGCCAGGAAGGGCTTGCAGTGGTTTTTAAACATCATCTCCGCACCATCTGATCTATGCAGGCACCAAGCAAAAACCTACTCAAATTCCTTCAGAGAAAGAGCAGCCAAGCTGGAGCTGCTCCAAACCCTCTCCTGGCTCAAGCCAGCTCCTGGCCACATCTCCATGGGCTTCACGCGCAGACGCACACATGCAACACGGCAAAGGGAATTTAACTGATACTGCTTTCACATTGTTTTTTAATGACACTTACAGAGATCCCACCGCATTACGTTTCATCCTGGCAGAGAGATGTGGAGGGAGGAGAGTCATTAGCTTCTCCCTAACGCCTGGCGAGGAGGAGAAGGAAGGAGGGATTTCCTATGCTAATTCTGCACAGGCTGATCTCCCACCGATGCCTTCCCATGCTCCAGGATAAATGAGACTTTCCTAATTCTTTCCCCACTGCAAATAAACAGCCAGGGAGCCAGCACCATGTGGCTTGCACTGCCCTATTCATCACAGCATCCCAACTGTAGGTAGCAGTGATTACAGCTAATTATTGGCAATTACCACCGCTGAGCTGGTAGGTGTGTTTTCCCAATAACTTTCAGCAGCTCCAAAGCTCTTTGAGGGCTTCTCTATGCAGGAACACTCAATGAAATCGTTCTCCCTCTGCCCAGCAGTCAGATTCTCCTCCCAAAACCTGTGGCCATCAGGCATCACAGTATAATCAGTAAAAAAACCCAACACACACCACACCAGGAAAAACCCCCAACCCCTTGAGCCCGTAGCATCAGCAACACACAGGCTCTGCCCTCTCGGCATGGCTGCTGGTTGACAGGAAACATCTCTGCTTGGAACGACTCTCCCTTTTGCTCCTTGAAAACTTATTCTGCAATCGAGGCCACATCCCCCCGCCCCTCCTCCAAACACATAATTCAATCCACACAAACCCCCCACACACAACAGAAAAGCGCATGTACGGTCGGTGCTTTTCCCACATATAAAGTAACACGGCAGCGGGCTGAGGGATGGACCCTTTGAGAAATTCGTATGCCAGCCTTCCCACTATAGTAATTTCATTCTGTCTTTGTAATTGTCTGATATTACACTGTTCCCTGCCGGAAGATTAATTAGCTAGTCTTACCCTCCAACATACCATCCCTCTGCAACCCTCAAGGAAGCTGGAGTGGTGCCAAGTCGCGTGGATTTGCTATTCTGGCTGGCAGCTGCTACTGTCGCTGCAAAAAAGCCTCCTTTTGTCCCCGAACAGCAGTTGCTGTGCCAACTGACCCCCGCATCCCCAGCCCTCCTGAAGCCACCGCCAAGGAGGTGGCCAAGTTTCAATGCCGCAGGCTGGGCAGGGGGGCAAGGGTGGGGGAAGAGAAATGGAAATTAAAAAAAAAATAAAATAAAGCAAAAAAATCCCCCACGCCCAACCCTTACTGCTCCCCACACCCCAGCCCTCCGCCTGGCATAATTACTCACGCTCGTTAAGCATGGCTGCATTGCGTATGCAAGTCACGCGGGACAGGCGCACGGCAGGCTGACGGAGCGCCGATGCCGCGGTCCCGTCTAGCGGTGGGAAGGGCGCGGGCGAGATGGCATCCAGCATCCCAGTGGAGAGCCGCCTTCACACCCCAGCCCGCCCGCAGCCCGTGCCAGCGTGGAGAGGGCAGGAGGGAGCATCGCCAGCCTTGTCACCGGGGGGAGAACCACCACCCTGAATGGGGCCACATGCCACAGCCGCTCTTGGCAAGGAGCCTGGCCCAGCGCCGTGGTGGATCTGCTGCTTTTGTTCCTCCTCCATCTTCCCTTCCCTCCTCGCACACATGCTCTGGGTGTCTCCATCTTATCTTAAACGCAGTGTCAGGGCAGACGGGATCGGCATGGGTACCAGCATGCATCCCCACGGTCACCACCCCACCAATAAATGAGCTGTGGGGGCACACAGGGCTTCCTTCTCCCCTCTACAAAAACTGCAAGACGACTTCAAAGATAGAGAGATAAAACATTAAAAAAAAGACACCCATCTAAACCCCATCGCACACCACAAATCAATGCTGACAATCCCATCGGCTTTCTTCCCAGGCAGTCCTCTAGAAGTTATCTTTTCCTCCCAAAAGCACCACAGCAGCTCATCTTCACTGGTTTAGGTGCTGTTTTGCCCCAGCCCCACTGCACAGCCACCCCGGCCGGCTCTCCAGCCATGGTCCCCATCAGGGCTGCGGCACAGGGTAGCACAGAGGATTTCAGCAGAAGAGGCACCCCAAGTGCCAGCAGGTTGTGTTTAAGGTAAAAAATGGAACAAAAAGGAGACCAGGAGCACTGCAACACTGCTACAAACAGCTCCGAGCAGAGCTGAGTGTACGGGACCCTTTATAGCCCAACACAGATGAGCCCCAGCATCAGCCTGCTCATCCCCAGCACCAAGACCCCAGGACAGACCAAACCCAGCTGCTCCACCTCCTGTCCCTCACAAAGCTCAAAAACAGACCAATTTGTGATTTTTTTTTTTTTTTTTTAATTTGGGCAGCTGCCGCAGCAGAACACTGTTTCTCACCAGCACACACAACTGAGCTGCACAGGGACCAGCATGGGGACACGGGGCTGCTTTTGCTGGGCACCAGAACCCAGTTCGAAACCACTGGTTACAGGGCTGTGGGAAACAATCCCATATTGTCACGGGGGCTAATTAAGCTCCTCCACTAAGACAGCAGATCTAGACTGTTACAGCACCCGCCTTTGCCAGCAGCCCCACCTCCTCGGGTGCTACGGAAACGGGAATTAAGCGGTGATGAATGCGGTATTAATTAATTAAGAGAAGATGCACATGAAGGGGGTGGGAGGCAGGGGGTCTTTGCACTGTGGGATTACCCATGGAGGGGCCACTGTAAATTTGATTATTATTGTTTTTGCTCACCAGCAGGCACCAGGAAGGACTCTCGTGCCCAGGCAGTGAGACTGACCCACCGGCACCCAGCGTGGCAGCAGCCCTGGTGCTGGAGCCACCCATCCTCCATTACCGAGGCGCATAGGGGAAGACGATCGCAAAAAAATGACGAGGGAGTGGAAGAGTCGCGCGCGGCTCTGTGCCGCCATCTTCTTCCACTGCAGAGACCGAATACGAAATCAATTTTGCACACTCCGAAATGGCTGTTCAGGAAGGTTGTTTGCTCTGAAGAGGTTAACGGGGAAGCTCAAAGCAGCTGATGCCAGGGGAGAGGCTACTTTTCTGTTTGCATATCAAGATTGTTTACACACATGATTAGCTAATATATTAAGATTCTTAAACAGGAAAAGATGGCAAAGCACTTTGTTTAGCTTTGATTTGCATTCTCCACCCACTGTCTCCTTCACCAAATACCACCCAGAGAAGAGGAAAGACTTGGGATCATTACAGACAGCTGGGTCTTAGGGAAGGAAAAATGGTAAAAAACCCATAAATGACTGTGGTAGTCAGTGCCATTCGGCACATCCAACCTCCCCATGGGGCTGGCACATCAGATAAAAGCCACAGTCCCCATCATGCCAACCCCTGGATCAGCTCAGCCTGCTCCAAGATGAATTTCGGGTGGGTACTCAGCAGTCCAGGTTGGCCAGACCCTAATCCAGGACAAGATCTCCATGGGAAACCCATTTACCAAGCCCAGCTTGGCCAGTGGCAGGATGGGTGCAGGGAGAGGGTGAACTGGGAGCTGCAGAGCCCACATGCAATGGGGAGCACTCAGCACCGCAGTTTTCCCCACTGCATGACTCCCCCCTCCTGCAGGCTGGCTGCCATTCCCAGAGTCAGTTTTCTCTCCTGAGGCTGGAGACGCCACCCTGAGATAACCACAGCTTTGTTTCACAAACAGCAGTTGGAGAAACTCAACTGCAGACCCTGGCAAGATGTCCCAGGGCTGACAGGACAGGTGACACCACTCCCTGCTCCAGAGACCTTCTGGGCACCTCTGGCACACCCTTGTCAGATTATCTCCAATCCAGGAGCTGGCTGTCTTCTTCCTCCTCCCATCACACACATACACACTCTAGGGACCACAACCCAAAGGTGTGGCGGTGCTTCCAGCCACTACATAAATTTATCCCCAGTTTCAGCCCTTGGGCTCCAAGCATCCCTGTCTCCCAGGTTACGCCCCATTGACATTTAACCTAGCCATCAATGGGCTTCACTCCGAGCTTCTCCTCCACACAGCCTCCTTCTGAAGGAGCACGGTGGGGTAGGAGGTGTTTTATAGGATGCCCTTCAAACAGCAGGCTGCCTGCTCAGGACCTGGTGCTATTTCCCCAACCCGGAGTCCACATTGCAGGATCAAGTCCTACATCACTGCCGCTTGAACCACCTTTTGGGGGTCCTCCAATGACACAATTCCCCTGTACATTTCCAATTCACTGTCCTTCTCCTCTAACATGATTTTAAACCCACACTTCACCTTTGCTCCTTTTTCCCCTGCTACAGGGATAATCCCCCCACAGCCAGGCATCACAGCAGCCACTGCACCAGCAGCCTGGATGTTATTCTTTCCCTCCACTTCCTCTAACTTGCACCCAGGATGTGTTATTTATACATCTTTTAATGTCGACTTTTTAACACACTTTTTTCTTTAATTACTTACATTTAAAATAAAAATGCCAACCTACGTGGCTGTCCTCATTACAATTCCATTCCTCCAGCTAATTAACATCTGTTAGCTTTGTCTTATACATCAGGATGCCCAAATCCAAAATACACAAGACTGCCAAGTTACTTTGCAAACAGAAACACTTGTCTTGAAGAAAGAACCACATTATCCAATTTGCTTCTATGCAATCTTACAGTAACCTTTGCTTTCAAGGTCTTCAGAGCAGGAAAGCTCATCCAGCTCAAAAGAGCTTGCTAAGAAATCAAAGAAGAAATCCAGAGCAAAGCAAAGAGAATGACGAGAAATAGAGAAATCTCCTAAAGAAAGAGAAACACCATCAAGTGCAAGTCACACTTTCTACCCACTTTCTTACACTCGAAGGCCACATGGGAAAGACTGAGTCTGTTTAATAAAAAACCCCCCAGCAGCTCCCAGGCAGGCTCTTCTCCAGCCCAGGGAGAAGGACAGTGAGCTGGTTACAGCATCTCAATCACACCGGTAATCACGTTCCTTTATGGTTTGACAGTACCATAGTGCACGTCAGAGAAGCTTGTACAGGAAAAAATAAACCCAGAAGCCTCAAGGGTGCTTATTTAGCAAGGTGACAAGGAAAGGAGACATACCAGGGTGTACAAAAGAACCGGCAGGGTAGAAGGGTGGGTACGGTACTCCTGTAAGCCCCCCCACCAGTGCCCAAGTGTCAGTGCATTCAGCACATCTGAAGGCAGCAAGTCTAGAACTGATTAAAAAAGGAAAAGCCTTATGTAAACTTAATGCATAATTAACCTGAGAAACGCACTCACCGAAGACATTATTGAGGTCATGAGAGCATTAGAGCCACAAAAACAACCACCAGTGTATGAAGGATGAGAACATCCACTGTTAAGTTATTTGAATACTCATCTAATGCAAAGGATAAAACCTCCTGTATCCTAAAAGGGACAAACCTCCCCTCCAAGCACATTATAGGAGGCTTCTTACATCTTCCTCCAAAGCATTTGATGCCAGTGGCCCAAAAGGAGGGTCTGGGCTGGACAAGCCCCTCTCAGGCTTTCTGTCCAGGTCAGGTCTCTAGCACATACACAGGAGGGACCTTCCTGCTCTGCTGTGGGCATCTAGGAGTGGGACCAGAGGTCTGCACAAGTTACGCTCAGCTGCCTTTGTGCTTAGTGGAGGAAACCAGCCCTTACAGGAGTGATTAACCTCACCCCAAGTGCAGTCAGGTGAGTTGTCCTCCTGAGGTGTCCATCCCAGGGTGACCCAGCACCACAGGCTGCCCCAGGCAGCACACGGGGATGGGAGACATTGGGGTGCTCCAGCCTAGGGACCACACGGAGCTGTGCTCCCAACACACCCCCTGAAGCCAGCAGGCTGTGGGGCTTTACACGACTGGACAAGGATGGACAGAAGTCTCTCCCTCTCCTTTTTCACCAGCTCCTCCCACATCCATCTCCAAGTCCTGCAGGTCCCTTTGCCCATGCTCTGACTGAACATCACAGACCATATTTCATGGTGCAGAGGTACCCCCCAGACCCACCCAGATGTCCTGACTGGTGTTTGGGATCCCAAGGTCCCAAAGATCTTCCTGACACCAATTAAAACAGAAAAAGGAAAGCTTCCCAATTGCCAAGGTCTGTAAGTGAAACACCCGCAGGCCTTGCCCTCCTCTCCATTCCTGGCTTGCTTACAACCGTAGCAGATGTTTCACATTTCCCCCTTTTCAAAACTCATGTTAAATCAAGCTCTCACTTGCCAAAAATCAAGCAAGGCACAGACTTCATGAAACACTTCAGAGAGACTGAGAGCTGCCTTTCCCCGGGCTGCCCCTCTCAGTAGATCAGGATCTAAATCCTTGAGGCTCCCTTTGGAAAGAGCCAACGACAGTACCAGCAGCACACATCCAGCCGCCCAAGCACAGCTCTGCACGGCCAGTTGAGCTCTCACTGCTCTGCACCCACAAGTCCCATGTGCACAGAGCCTGCTCAGGATCATCACTGCAGCAAACCCCCCCGGGTGCTGTAACAGACTTGCCAGGACAAGTCCTCGTGTCCTTGCCTGCCCTTGGCGATGGCTTCGATGCCTCCAGCACACACAGTCCAGGGGCACTGTCAGCAGCACCCCAGGATCTCTGCAGGGCAGAGCCAGGCTTTGTCTTCCTCTTCCAAGCAATCCAAAACAATAAAACAGGATTTTCAAATAGCTAGTTTCACAGCTAAATCCATAATATTTTGATATGAGCAGCTGGGGCTCCTTGTATTTGCAGAAAGCATTTCATGGCCCCAGGCTGCACTTGCTGAAGCGTCCCTCTGCCCCTCCAAGGGCTGGAAAGGCTCCCTTGGGGAGGAGATGCCATCAGACCACCAGACTCCAGGGGAAATAAAAACACCAGGTGTCACTCACTCCTGACAAATACAGCAGCAATGACAACCCAGAACACATTCAGGGCCAGGTGAAATCAAGCCTGATCCCAGCTCAGCTTTACAACAGCTTCACCCGACCACCCAGCACAGACCTGTCCGCTCCAACAGGTCAAGGCAGGGGGACCCCCCTGCTTTCCACAAAGGCCTCAAGGACGGGATTACTCCAGCTATTCAGGGCATTTAAACTCCATGAGTAGGGACAGTGTACAGGCAGGGTGCTGGACCTCAGCGGGGGAAGGTGGCAGCCCTGCAGCTGCAGGCAGCATGAAGGGGGAGCTTGGGTAGGAGAAGCCCAGGGAGCCCCTGGCTCACAGACCTGCAGTGATTACAGCAGTCAGGATATACCCTTAAAACCTCCAGGAAAGCTGTTGCTGTTAATGGTTGGAGTCTGCACTTCCACTGCAGGAAATGAAAGCCTGGAGCAACCCGGTTCTTCAAACTGTCAAGTGTGCTGAGTTCTGCAAAAGCAGGGCACTCGTCACACACTTCAGCCTTGTTTGCTTCGTCTCCTTTCGCGCAAGGCTGCCAATTACATTTAAAGAGGCTGTGTGGGATAGCTGTCATCCAAATATTGGTCACAAGTACCATGGAAGAGCCCCAACAAGCACAACATCCAATGCCCTTCATTTTACTGAAAGGGAAAACCGGCTGCTGGTGGCAGCCCCAAGCCTCTCTGAGCTGCAGTTCCAACACCTATCAAATAACAAGAAAAACCAACCCTTCCCCAGCTCACAGAGGTGCTATAACTCATACCTGACATTTGCAGCATTCATCAGCAACCCCTGGTAAAACCATTAGCACTAGAGGGGATGCGAGACCACACTCTGGCACCTCACTCTGTCCATACACAGCAAGCTACTCCCACCAGCTCGCTCAACATGCGAGACAGAAAATAAAACACAACTTTCTTTTACTTTATGTTGCTTTTGAAATGACACCTTACACACTTGCTGGACAGGGAAGGCTACACTGTTATCAGGTCTCCAGGAAGATCCAATTCCCTAGGGGAACGTTTCTTTCCTTTTTTTAAAAAAGTAACATTCCAAAGACACTTGGAGATACTTTTCCTTGTTCACATGGAGAAAAAACTCAGAATATCTGCTTTATTACATGACAGAAGCATCATTCAGGAGGCCAGAGATGGGGAGAGGCTGGAGCACCTCCCGTCTGAGGACAGGCTGAGAGAGTTGGGGGTGTGCAGCCTGGAGAAGAGAAGGCTCCGGGGAGACCTTCCAGCACCTTCCAGTGCTGAAAGGGGGCTACAGGAGAGATGGGGGGGCTCTGGATCGAGGGGGCAGGGATAGGACAAGGGGTAACAGTTTTTAAGCTGAAAGAGGGGAGATTGAGATGAGATATTGGGAAGAAATGTTTTCCTGTGCGGGGGGTGAGGCAGTGGCCCAGGTTGCCCAGAGAAGCTGTGGATGCCCCATCCCTGGAGGGGTTCCAGGCCAGGCTGGATGAGGCTTTGGGCAACCTGGGCTAGTGGGAGGTGTCCCTGCCCATGGCGATGGGTGGCACTGGATGGGCTTTAAGGTCCCTTCCCACCCAAACCAGTCTGTGATTCTATGACCATCCATGTTGGTGGCAGATCGTTTGTTTCAGTAACCCCATGCTGTCAGCCCTACACGAATTTCCTCCCAGTGTCAGTTCAGCACAAAAGAAAAAACTCAACATCAAAACAGGGTTTGATGGGTGACCCATGCAATTGATAGCTGCAGCTGGCCTCTGGGTTTGGCACGGATGGCACTGTCCGGGAAACAAAAGATGTTTTGTGACCACTTGTGTCTGGAGATGGCCCTTCTCATTTACATCTCTAAACACAGCACTTGTTCTCCTGAGCATCCTGTGGCCTTTGCAAATTAAGAACTAGGTTGTTCCAGCCTGGGGGCATGCTGCTGCTATTCTTTCAGAGGCATTTTACACCCAGAGCTTTGGCAAAACCACCGCTGGGTGCATCCTCTCCAGCTGTACCCAGCAGGGAACAGGAGAGAGGACTGGGGCCAGGGTCTCTCCTCCATGTAAAACAGGGGCACTGCTAAAGCAGCCTCCCATCAAATGGGAACCTGCCAAACCACTGGGTCCTTGTTCCTTCATCAGAGGAGCTTCAACTCGCCGAGATCAAGGGCCCTTTCGCTGCTCATTCCCAAAGCCAGGAGGAAGCTGCAGATATACTACGAGCACTTACAAGGAAAAACATTACAGCATCTAAAGGCACTTTAAATGATTTAGATACAAACTTGCCTGTAATAAGACATCTATTCTGGTTAATCTCTTAGTTGCAAATCTTGAAACTCTTGAACCTGCCTCAGGCTACTGTCAGCAGCACTTCATTTAACACTGCTTATTGGGAATAGCTGCTATTTCCCACTGTAACCTCCAAACCCCTTAAAGTCTCTCTTATTGCTTTGCCCAAATATACTTGCCTTGAGGATACAGAGGGCTTTTTCCTCTCTAAGAACTGTTAAGATGATTTGAACAAGCTGAATCAGAAGAGACCGCTTCCCAGGCAAAGCGGCCAAGACTCAAAATACCATCCCTGGGATATTTAGGGAGTGATTCTTTTTATGAACGTCTACTTGGGTTATGAAACCCAACGGCTGCACTTCGATCTCTCCTCACCTGCAAAAGATTGGAAGGGGGGGGTGTTCATCCTCCAGGAAAGCCACCAGGGGTTAAGCACCCCTGCCTGCACCTTGGGGGAAGAGACCCCCACCCCTGCCTGCGCTGGGGACGTGGAGACAACCACTGCTCTGCCATACCCACGTTCAAAGCTCTCGGTGGAGACTGGCATGGGGGGTGTAGCACCACCAGTGCACCACTCATGTTTTAAACTCAACCACACTTTTATTTTAAGAGGATGCAGAGCTGGGGTGGATGCCAAGGTGCGCAGTGCCCCAGCACTGTTCCAGCCCATCAGCCCAAGCACTCCCTCAACCCAGCCTAGCTCTGCTCAGCAGGCTTTATTTCAAACACAACCATTCACACTGCAGGCAGCTGGACCCTGTTCACACACAGCAATGACTATCCTGATGGGCTGCCACAGCCCATCAGCCCCAATAACTGAAATTACTGAAATGCAGTAACCCCAAGGCATTAAGCAACTACCCATTTCGTTCCCAAGAAGCACCTACACGCGTCCCTTGTAAGAGCAGCAGCAACAGAGCAAGCAGAGGTAAAATAGCCCTCCAGACACATCTTTTAAATACAGCAATTTTTATTACAATATGGAATTTTCCAGCCCAGTTCTGCGTCTGGACAACCAGTCATCTCTGCAGGTTTGCAGACCCCATCAATAGTGCAATCTGTTACTATCTTCTCTCTGCTCAGTGGGAAAAGCTCTGGCTACCAAGCAGTTCTGACCCACATGGTGCACGACCACAGAGAAACTGGGAAGCGCAACCCCCAGGAAAAGGCAAGAAGCTCATACCATGCTGGCTTAGAGCATGCACAGACCTGACTTGGGACCAGCTCCTGTTCCCACCAGCATGCCTGAGAAAGGACTCCAGCATTAAGGGATCAAAGCTCACAGGGGCTTAAGAGACAGACTGCGTCCATCCACACCAGGTTTTACACAGCAGTTTTAATGCAAAAAAAAAAAAATCAGTATGAAATATTTGTATAACCTGTATTTAAACAAAACCATAGCTATGTAGGTTCTGGCTACTGAAAGACCCTGTCTACCATTTACGTACAGCCTGGGTTAGTACCCATGAAAACCACCAATTAATCCAGTCTCTGCCAACCCATAACCAGCACAGCAAGAACTGGCACACTGCCTGCAAAGCTGAATTGGTATCAAGCTCCAAGAGCTCAGCTTTGGCACACCACAGTCCCTGGAAAGCTGCAGAGGTCTAAAGTGCCTCATTCCAGCCAGGGTTTAAAGTCTTCTTCCCTCTGTGCCTCCCTGTTCTCTGCTTCTGCTCTGGAGCTAACCCTTAGTCTGAGCTCAGGTTACAGCTAAGAAATATTCCACGAGATTTAAAACAAACATCTACTTCCCCTTCCCCCCAAACACCCCACTTTGCATAATCAAAACCAAACACTCAGAAACCGCTTCATTCCTGCTCAAGGCAAAGCACATGCAGAGAGGTACCTGCACAGCCCTGGGCTTTTGGAGAAAGCTAGCCCATAGTACAGAAAAAAATACATTTGTATTTAAAGCCAAATAAAAACACACTGAACCTACTTTTTCATGCACAGCAGCTCCAGCTCTTGCAGAAGTCACCAGCAGGACAGAACCATCGGCCCGGCCCCACACCTCCCAGCTCAGCACGACGCTTCTCCCCCCAACATGCCCCCAGCCCCATCACTTTTGTAAGCAAACAGCTGCTGCTTTTAAGCCCTCCAGAGAGTTTAGGAGTGGAGCACCTGCACCAGCAGCTGATAGCACTTATTGCTCTTCAATTAAGCTGAACTTGCACCAGGGACACCGGTGCAAGTGCTCGTCAGGGCTTTGCTGAGGCTTTGCTCTATGGCCATAAGGTGCAGGCGGGCACCAGCTCTTGCTGCACCCAGGGGTGCCCTGGTGCTCAGCCCTGGGGGTGCAGGGAAGCATCGCAGCAGCCCTGCAAGCACAGGAGGCTCGCAGGAGGAGTCCCTGGGCCCCTTACCGTAGCACAACTACTGGTTTTGTGTCTTGTCTCTGCAGCAAACCTTGCACAGCCCAGCGTGCTTTGTGGCAATGCAGCAGTGCTCGCTTTGCTAGCCCACAAAAGCCCATGTTACCTGTCCTCCAAAGCTGATGTTTATGATCCAGCACACTGGCCTGGCTGACAACAGGCAAAAAAACCCCAAACAAACAAACAAACCCCCCCCCAAAAAACAGTTTAAGTGCTCTCTTGTAGCAAGAAGCACTCTGTGGGGTGCGCTGCTGAAAATAACAAAGGTGCCAGACTGCAGCAGGGTTAGGGGGTAAGACCAGAGCCTCCAAACCAGGGAGAAGTGCCCCAGCTGCCAGCATGACCTCGGGTCTGCTGTCTCCTCCTCCATGCCAGGCTGCAGAAGTGCTCAGGAAAGGGAACATCAAGCATCTGCCCCATGTCTTTGCCTCCACAGGACTGAAAACAGCCCCCATGCCTCTGTCTACGCGTGCTGGTGGAGATGAACCATTGCAGCTGGCCCCTGGGGAAGGAGCACAGGGGGACAGGGTGGGTGCCAGTGGGGCAGGGGCTTCTGTTTGGGTGCAGAAGACACCTCTGAGGTGCCACCCCTCCTCTTACCTTCACCCACAGACAGGTCCTTCAGAGGTAGCCATGCTCAACATCCATAGATCTTTATAGCGGGACAGACGGTCATTAGAGATGCTCAATGAGCCTCCTTCTAACTGCTTTGTATCTTCATCCATCAGTCTCCTTTCTCCTCTGCTAGATAAGCTCCCTTACAGTTTGGAGAGTTTCAGAAGTCATTTGCAGACATCTCAGCTTGTTGAATAATTTTGTTCCTTATTAAATATTGCTAATGATAGGGTTTTAGACTCTCGGCCATATATATCCACTTTCTGTTATAGTGTAAATTTTAATCTATCTTCCCTCTTATTTCTATTCAAGTCTTAAAAAAAAAAATTACTGGAATAAAAAGGGAAGCACCAAATAATTGAAAGGAGCAGCTAAAAACAGAAGAGGAGGAAAGCTGAAGAAAGTTATGATGATTTAAAAGTTCAATAAAATTGGAGGAAAGAAGGAAAAAATCCAATTTTTAACCAAATGGAAGATTAAAAAGGCCTTTTTCAGCTAACTGTTTTTAATATGAAAAATGTCATCAGGCTGTAGTTACGGTGCAGGCCTATTGCTCTGTCCTGTGCTGTTCCTCATTTGTGCCCGCAGTTCTGCCTAGGTGAGAGCTTTGCAAGAAAATCCCATTCAGAATTCCCCAGGTGCGCCAGGGCTGTGCTACCACACCACGCCAAGTGTCTGCACGAGTTGTCACTGGTACCCGGCAGCAGGTCCCTTTGGCGAGAACTTTTTTCCCACCCCAGACCAGGCTCCCAGCTCCACAAGCTGTCCCAGAAACATCACCCCTTTCCTTGAATTAATTTGCTGGAGGTACATTTTCTCCTGTCCCTTCATCCTCATGCTAAATCTTTTCGCCTGGTGTTTTCAAAGCCTAACCAATAAAATATTAAAACCAACAAAATTACTTGTGGGAAGTTTTCCAAAGAGAGAAAGCACGAAGGCTGATGGTTTACAGAAAGCTACGAGCAGGAAACGGGAGGTTGGAGTCGAAATGCTCATGCAGATGAAGCTCAAATACTCTATTCACACCATAATAATGAGCACATACATGATTAATGAAAATATTTATCCCCGTAACCCACTGCAGTGAGTTAATATTTAATCCAAAGTCTACGTGAAAGCCCAGCCTTTCCTGGTTCCTCACCTACCTCCTTGTTTCCTTGGAAATCTCTGAACTCTGCAAACTGACCCGAGATTTGGCTCTTTGGGGCTGATCTAAGAACCACGCTGGCTTTTCCTGGCTTTCTGCATAAGTACCACACCTTTTGATCCCCTACCCAACGTCACTTGGGACCTACAAGGTTTCTTAGATAATCCCGGAGAGTCAGTGCTTTGTAACTCGTTTCACTTTGATATTCAAGGCAAAGCTGGACAGCCCACACATGAAAAGACAGCTTTCCCTTTCTTCCCGGGCTTAATTTCATCTGCAAATTAAACATATCGAGACAGATATTTATAGAGGAATGCCCTGATCCTCCCGGGAGGGCCATAGAGTCTCCAATGTGTAATTTTGCTTTAGGAATATGATTTTTATCTTGACTTTCTTCTGAGGCTGGTGGCAGAGGAGAAGGGCAAGGCAGGGGATGGCTGGTGGCAGAGCTCACCAAGGGCTCCGCTGCTCCCCCAGCAGTTTAATTCCAGGGTTGAGGTGGTACAAGGTGGTGTGGAGGTGCACAAGGGGACTAAGGCTCTTTCTGATTCCCTGTCATTGTTCTCAGCAAATTATAAGGCTACAATATTTACTTAAAAAAAACCCCAAAGTCTGTAAACTTTGCCAGGAAGAGCTTTCAGCGGTGACTTACCATAAGTGTCGATGCTGTGAAAGCCCCCCAAAAGGTGGGTCCACCATCCCGCAGCTGGCTGAGCCCGTGGGATCCCAGCAGGAAGGAGCTGAGGAGCGGGGAGGTTTCTGCAGGGCAGCCTGCCGAAAACCCACAGCCGCTCTCCTGGAGCTGCTGCAGGGGAGCAAGGTGGGCACCGAGCACCAGCTCCTCACCTGGGGAACGGCAGGGTCTGGCCCGTCGCACCTGGATAGCCCATAAATCGTTGTGAGCCTCATCTCCTCCTTGCAGGAGGCACAGCCGGTGCACAGCCCGGACAGGACCAGCGTGGGAGCCCCGGGGTGATTTCCCCGGCTCACCCAGAGACAGGCACGCTGCATCCCAGGCTGAGCCCTGAGAGGCACAGAGGACAAAGCTGCAAACTCCTTCACACAGCAGTTGCCTTTCATCTGTTTCCCAAAGAAATATTTTCTTCTATTTATCTTCTTGATAAAGGAAGATTTTGCCCAATAAGTCTTGCTTAAGCCACCATCGTGTTGCACACAGACGTCTACAACACAACATTGTGTTACAACACACGTCCTGCACTCAGAGGCTCTGGCTCGGTGTATGGGTTCGTTAGTGCAGGGTTCGTTGTAATGACCGAGGTGTCGTGTCGTGCTGCTGTCTGTAAGGGCTCGGTCGGGATGCCCGCACCCATCACCGCCAGCCCCCGGCCAGGGCTGGGCACACAGTGCCATCCTCGCAGGGTTATTACTGATGGGAATAGCTCAGGGGGAGTGAAACGTGCAGAAAAGATGGTTTCAGTAGTAATAAGAAGAGGGACTTTGGTACATTACTGCATGCTATGAGCTATATCTTTAAGCTTCAGTAAACTTTTGGAGTCCCTGGGAAGCTGGTAATGTGCCTTTGAAGGAAGCATGACTTATGAAATTGCAGGTTTTAGCTTAGCTGGGTAATGTTAATGAGAAAATATCATGGGCTGTGGGTGGAAGTTTCCTGAATCCAATAATTTAGGAATAAATTATTCTCTTTTCCCAAATGAAGCAATGCACTGCTCCTAAATCAGGTGGATGGTGAGAATTATTTATTAATTTGTATAGAACCAGACACTAGCTCAGCCAATAAACGCAAACTGAACTGTAGCACAGAGTTACAAACTCCACCTTGCTGCCAGCATGGAAGAAAAGTTTCTGCTGTGTTTTTGAGAAGGAGCAGGCAGGCTGGGGCCAGCACCCTGTGTGATGGAGGTGGCACAAGGACACGGCGCAGAGGCAGAGATGGAGGGACAAATCCTCCTTTCTGCTGGAGCCACGGCGAAGATGATAAAAAGAACCCCAGGCTTTCAACTGCAGTGCAGCAGCTTCACAGTAATTAAAGCTTGAGATCGCCAGCTCTGCCTATCCCTGCTGCAGCCTGGCTGGCACATCAAACGGAGATGTTTCCCGGGAGGACAGGTCCCACGTCACCAAAGTCAGGTTTTGATGAGCACTCTGGGCTGGTGCGCAGGAGTGATGATCCAGAAAAGTCTCTTAGCAGCAGCTCATGCTGAGCAGGTGATGACGCATCCCCTCGGGTACCCTGGGCTCACAGTGACTTGGCCGTTCCCTGCTTTTTGGGTAGAAGGGCCCATCCCTGGAGCAGGGGGTGGCCCTTTGGGGCACAGCAGGCTCCCGGTTCCCAGGGCTCGGGCTCTGCGGGTACAACACAGCCGCGGCTGCCCCTCCTGCCGGCACCTGGCCTCCTACCCAGGGAGGATTTATTCTTCCCTGAACCGCTCTCCAATAACGTTATTAATCAGGGAGATGGACGAGTATAGCACAGTTTATTGTGCACTGTGGATGAGTGATAAGTTGGGGTGCCGATGCCTGGGATAGCAATCAGGAGAGGGCGAGTGAAAGGAAGAGGAGGGAAGAACAGCACTGTGGGTAAATATATGCGCTTCTGGTGGTGATTACCCTCCAAGTAATTAGTTTTTAAATCAGGCAGACGTTTCAGGAACTACTCACTATGAGCTGCTTTAATTATTTATACTCCCTTTTATTCTCATTATTTATAGTCATCCTCTTTGGACGGTGATGGTCTCCGTGTCAGGCTGGTCAGGTGGAACCGGGACCCCCCCCCAGCCCAGCCTGGCCAAGCAGCCATCTCAATGCCCCCCATGCCACCAGGCACCCCGAGAACCTGGCTGTGCTGGAGGGTGCTCCCCTCCCTCCCGCAGCCAGGTGAAGGGGAGCGAGTGCCTGTCACTGCTGCAGAAAGCCCTGCTCCGATCGGTAATTAAACTCTCACTCATCTTCATTTCCCTCATTTGTTAAAGTGAGGCCACTCGATAAACCATTAGTGCAAGGCCCTTGCTGTCAGCTACAGCATCGTTAGGCAAATTGCCCTCTGAGACAGCTGGGGAGGGTGTGCACAGGGGAAGCAGCCCCTCACCTGCCCCCTCCTCTGCTCAAACTCCCCATCTGCTCCCCCCCCATCCTGGGATGCCCCTGCCCCTTGGCCAAGGCTCTCGGGAGAGGGAGGGCAGATTTGCAATGGCAAACCCTTCCCCCAGCTGGGATTTTCACCACACAAACCCTTACTCCATCAGAGCATCTGGCGTTGCTGCTCTCCCTTCACCAGCCCCACCTCTCTGGAGCTTCCCAACATCTGGAAGCCATTCCTGCGCCATTCCCATGAAGGGACCTCCGGCCCGCCGAGCTCCTCCTCTGGGCTAAAACAAAAGCCACCCTTATTGCTGAGCTCAGGAATTCTGTCTGCCTTCCCCTCGCCCCAGCCACAAACCATTTCTCAACCTGTCACCAGGAGAACATCTGCTTGGAGGGTCCCAGCGCATCCTCTGCCCCATCCCCTCCATGGTCACAGTCAGATGCTGGCAATGAGGAAAACTGCAAAAAAAACCAGATACCAGTGCAAGAAAAGCCACCATATGGGGAAAGTTGCTGCAGATTTGTCCAGAAGCAAAGCCCATGGTCCATGTCTGTAATTACAGCTACATGGGGTTTTCCCCCCTAAGAGCTTTTGCTCTGGGTCTTGCTCCGGTTACAACAGCGAGAACACCTTGATCTCGCTGCTTCCCCCCATGGACTCGTTCAGCAGAGAAGAGCTGTGGGAGCGAGGGATGGCTGAGCTAAAGCAACCGCGAAACTGAAGGATAGCATGAAAAAAAAAAAAGGCATTCCTAGGGATGGGTTTAGCAAAGGGTGGGGGGGCCATCAACAAACTTTCCTGCACACCCCACTGCATGCCACACAAGACAAGCTGATTCACTGCTCTGCAACTCAGGTGCCAGCAGAAAAGCAGAAGAAAAATGTACATAAGCCTGTCCTGTACTCTCCACACCCACAGGAACCCAGCCCAACTCCCCTCCTGGGGGTTTTGTTTTCGTACAGCCCCAAACCCACAGAACCCAGAGGGACTGAGGCTGGACGGGACCTCTGGGGGTCACCCAGAGCTGGATGCCCAGGACTGTGCCCAGATGGCCTTTGAGTTCAACCGACTTGGGGAAAAAATACAATAGACAGGTAAGGTAGAGATTAAAACACCAGCCTGGACGGTGTCTTGAGTGCAACACCAGGGAGAAATGTGGTTTTCAGGACAGCGAGCCTTCTGAGTGAACCCAACTTCCAAGGGCATCCCAAGGGAGGAAGAGTCAAGGGGGGTAGGAATAAATAAACCTTCACCCCAAAGGGCAGAGCACAGCCGCTCTGGAGCTGGGCTCTGCCGTCCCCCCCCCCCCCA
>WKFP01014390.1:1019576-1029617 GCA_011057875.1 Pterocles orientalis
AGCAAGTCAGCAAGTAGATAGTTGTTCTTCCCCAACAGCTCCGTTGTGCTGTTGCAGGGGGGGCAGAACATGAGTTAAGGGGGGGAGCAGATTCTCCTTGCCGTGCATCCCCTGCACGCACCCCTTCGGCTGCCGAGGCGGGGGGACATGTGTGGGGAGCGCCTGCAAACCCTCCGCTGAGCTTCGTCATCCCAGCATCCCCACCGAGACAAGAGCAACCTCCTCCTTCCTCCTGGTCCCCTGTGCTGGAGGTGGCTCTGCCCCTGGGGACACCCGTGGGTGGGCTCCGCAGGCGCCTTCCAGCACTTGAGGGTGGGACATGCTGCTGTTCTAGTATGTGTCCCACCAAAAAAAGGGTGATTTGCAGAAAGTTTTATCCCTTAGAGAGGATGACTGATGGAGCAGACGACAGAAAAGCAAGGGGGGGCTGGGGTGGTGGGCGGTGGGGCTGCAGAGCTCTGCTCTGGGACCACCCACTCCCATGTCACTCGGTGTTATTTAACCGACCCCCTTGCAGGGTCTTATTTACTGGAGACTCATTGAAAGAGGAGGTGCTGGAGGGCAGAGCAGGGGGGGTCACGGGGCGCAGCACCCGCCCCAGCCCTCCCCAGGGCAGCAGGGCTCGGTCCGCACATGCACAGTCCCCTTGCACAGGGACCAGCAAAACAGAGGAGGGTGCTACACGTACACACATCACACAGGGGATCCAAAAAATAAAAATAAAAATTAAAAAAAATCATTAAAAAAATACCCAACAGCCTCCTCTGACGTAGGGAAAAGCCCGAGAATCACAAGGGTCAGACAGGACAACCCTCTGCCTCCCACCACCGCTTTGCAGATGTTCCACTCTCAGCCCCCTTCGGACAAACACACCCCGAACCTCCAGCAGAAAAAAACCCCCACCCGACCGTATGAAAAATAAATATACAAGTGTTCCCAGGACATCAGCCACATCTATGGTCCAAGCGAGAGGGAAAAGGAGTCTCTGCACAGCGTTGCAGAGACGGACAAGGCAAGCCCTCCCTCCCCTCTCCCACGCAATTGCAAGGTAACAGTCTGAAAAGGCACTTCCCCCAAAGCAGTCACTCTGCCCGGCCGGGGGTCGGTGACAGGCGAGGTGACACCTCAACACTCCCAGTTTATTGCATGTAGGTAGGGTAGAGGGGTTGGGTGGGGGGCTGGCAGGTCCCAGAGGGCTGCAGAGGGCTCGGAGGCAGCAGGAGACAAGGATGGCATGGTCTTGCTCTCTTCACACCACCGTACCTTGCTTCCGAAGGCTACATTCACCTGGAGAAACCCTCGCCTTCAACGGACGGAGAAGAGCCTCTGCACGGGGGGGCAGGCGGGGTTCCCGGGGCACCCCAACCCCACCAGCCCCATGGGTCTGCTCCCCTGGGCTCGGCTGTGGGGCTGCCACTGGGGACCAGCCTGACCTCCACTGGGGACGGTCCCCAGCCCAGGGATGCTGGGTCGGGGGCTGAGAAGCAAACCCGTGCCACAAAGCAGGGGGATGAGCGGTCACCCCGCTCCGCACGACAGAGACGGCGTCTGGTTATTTGGTCAGTTAACATTGGCAGGGGGTTGGGGGGCGGGAAGAGGGAGAGTGGCAGAGGATTTATATAAAAATAAAGGGGGAAGAGGGGAGAAATAGCGAGCGTGAGCGAGCAAGGTCCTGGCTACGGAGCGAGACGGTTACATTTCGTTAGCCACCAGCTCTTTGTCGGTCACGCCGTTGGAGAGCGAGCTCTGGCCCTCGTTCAGCCTCTTGACCCTGTAGGCTTCAAAGTGGATGTTGCTGGTAATATCCTTGATGTTCTGCATGTGCGTCCTGCGGGAAAGGGAGACGGGGCAATCGCACCTTGCCGGGCGCAGGTCCAGCCAGCCCAGCCTCCGCCACCCCAACCCTTGTAGCCCTCAACCGCTGCTGTCAAACACCCCCTCCAGCCCCCATTTCCCCTCCTGCCTTACTGGTTAAGGACACCTTTAGGGCACAGGAGGGAAGCAGAGGCCGTTATGGGCAGTCAAGACCAGAAGCCTTCACTGGTACCAACAGCCTGGGCTTGGGTACATGGGAACACCCCTCCAGGAAGACCCCATCCCACAAGTCCCTGGGATTAGGTTTTTAGCCCCACACAACTATCTGCCAGCAACAGCTCACGTATGCAGAGCTTACCCTGCAGCCAAATTCAGGAGGAGCCAAATACACCCTCCAGCAAGCCAATGGGGCCAAGCCTCCCCCTCCCCTGAAGCAGGGACAGAGCTTTCAAGAGGGACCAGCCATCGCCCAGACTCCCCAACAGCACAGATGCAGAAGGGTGATGTTTTGGTCTGGGGGTAGGACCTGGGGATGCTGAAGGATCACTAAGGCCAAAAGGTTTCCCAGCTGCTTGCAAGTGAGCTGGAATCACACTGCCAGCGAGCTTGGGGGCTGTCCTGACCCATCCACTGCTCCTCTCCTCCCTTCCTTCAGCACTGTGGCTGAGAAAAGCCCTCTGAAGCCATGTCCCATCGAGTAGGGCCACCCCTCACAGAGGGGCTGTGGTATTGCAGCAGGCTGGGAGGGATGGATGGAGGTAGGGATGGATGGATGGATGGGTGGGTGGATGGATGAACAGAGCAAAGCGGCAGCTGCTTCAAGCTGGGCTGGGCTCTCCCCTTTCTTTGGATGCCACCTGGTGACCGAAGGCTACAGGGACAGGGCACAGTCTCACTGACCTGATGAGGAGGTCCCGCAGGTAGGCGAACTCACAGTGTGTCGTGTTCTCCACTGGTAGGAAGAGAGAGAAACCCATCAGCATGCACCCGCGGCATGAGCACGGCAACTGCTCGGGGTAAGGAGGGACCCACGGGGCTTCACCGTGTGCGGAGGGCTGGGACGGGGACTTATCCCAGGGGCTAGAGGGTGCAGACTGCTGGAAGGCTGGTGATGTACCCAGGTATTTGCCCCAGCTCAGCATGTCCAACTGGCTGGTGAAGTCTGACTGGGCATTCCCAGTCCTTCCCACCATCATCACCCAGTGCAACCCCCTCTTTGGATCAAGACAGGTTTAAGCAGGCCCCAAACAAGACACAGAAAGGGACATGGTGAGCTTTGCAGCGAGTGCCAGGCATGTCTCTCTCCACAGAAGCATTTCACCTACAGCTTCACCACAAGCATCCTGCAGCATCCCAGGCACATTGGTGACTGCTGCCCGGGCTGCCGAGGGACGCGATGTCCTGCTGACAAAGGCTACTGCTGTCAACAGGGCTCGGAGCAAGCAAGAGTGTTTGCAAGAAGGAAAAATGAAGGGGTGTTGCTCCACCACAGTTCGTCTGACAGCTCGCAGTTTACCAGGCATTTGAATTTCGAGGATCAACTCCCTTTTTTTTTTTTTTTTCCAACCCAAACAGGCCATGGCTGGCTCCTGGGGTTTCCTCGGGCTGAAGGAAGATGCCAGATGCAGAAGGCGAGTGGGGTTTAATGAATCCCATCAAACTCAGAGCTTCCAAGGACAGAGCACAAGAGGGCAGCACAGCTTTAAAATACACTGATTTTCCTGGCATCTCTGTGAAGCCATCCCTCAACACAGGATTCCTACTAAAAAGACTCATAAATGAGAGAAACCTGGGACAGGAAGGGGAAGAAGATAAGAGGGGTGGCACTGGAGATGTGCCAGTTGGCTGTCAGGGACAGGGAAATGTGTGGATGCACTGGAGCCAGGAGCCTTCACCCAGCCTTTAAACCGTGATTTAAAATAGAGGAGAAAAACGGAAGATGCCGATGGGATGAAAACGGAAGAGAGCAGAGATCCCACAAGGGCACCAACCAAAGGCATGGCAGAGGGTGCAGAGACCTACAGATGCCCAGGGAAGGCTCCAATCTGGGCTGGAGACACAGGGATGTCACTTGTGTGCCCTCAGATCCATCCCTTGGGCATTTAACCATGCGACCAGCAGAAGCCAGGCCAGAGAGGATGACAGGACACCCCAAGTGTCCCTGCCAGCACTCAGCAGCCCCCCAGCCCGAACAAAGGCCCAGGAACTCGGTGCAGGAGCACTGGCCAAAGTGTGTCCAGTCCCCAAACACCAGGGAAGTTATTTTCTCTGGAGGGGCAGGGAAGCACTATATAGACCTTGACTTCTACTGCTGGTTTTGGACCTCCTCACCTTCTGTCAGGGCAGGGAGCTGGGCTCAGGGGGTAGGGAAACAAGGACAAGGTACCTTCAATGGTGCCCCACTTGGTCTTCCTTCCAAGGATTCTTCTTCCGTTCACCTGGTATTCCTGGTCGCTGCCCACCACTGCAAATGGGATCATTTCCTGAGGAAAGAGAAAAACAAGGTGACGTTTTCCTCTCAAAACCCGGTCAGGAAACCAAGCCAGGGAGCAAAATCCTGCATCAAGCTGTTTTCAGGAGGGAGTTTCAGGGGATGAGCTGGTCTGTCCTGATGCTCCCAAGCAGTGTTTCTGCCCAGGACTGCAGGCAGCTTGGGACCTGGGCAGCAGCATCTCTCACATACGTGCCCAGTCCAAAACCAGTCTAAAACCAGCCCAAAACCAGTCTAGCCCAGCAACTCATTGGCAGGCGCCAGTATACAGCCAGGGCAAAATTATCATGCTGCTTCCCTGGGAATCGCTCCCAGCACCTGGCAGCCCGTCATTTCCTGATCCAAGGTGGTGTCTGTGCTCAGAGTCCCTAAAAGACTTTTCCTTGAATTTGTCCAATTGAGCAAAAAATTGTTAGCTACTTCCTATAGCAAGGAATTGACAGCCACGAAAGCAGGGCAGCCTACAGGCAAATTCCCTCCCGGTGCCGGGAAGGCTCCTGCCCCAGCCAGGGACAGGCAGAGCCCAGTGCTCCCCGTGCCCAGGGCAGGGCAAGGGGCCACGGGACCTCCTGGCTTGGTGGTTCCTTTGGGGAACAGAGCTGGGGGAAAGAGCAGCAATGTGGATGGGAGAGGACACCTTCCCCAGGCACCTTCCTCACCCTTGTTCTGTCCCTGCTCGACCTCTGGCAGGATCCTTGGTCCTGAGCAGACCCCCTGGACAGGGCAGAGCAGCTTTGGAAAGAAAATTGAGGGACTTTGCAAGAGACCCCCCCCCAGGACACCACCAGCACCCGGAGCTGTAGGGCCCATCCAAGCACATCTGAGCTGCAACCCCACGCACTAACCCTGAATTTCTCGTTCACTAGCCGATCTTCAGAGTCTTCATCAAACTCCTTCTGAGGATACACGTCAATCCCATTGGCAAGAAGATCGGCCATTATCTAGGAGAGAATTGCAGAGGAACACGTGACGGAGATGGCGGGAGCTCCAAGATGACCCAAGAGGCTCTCGTGAGCAATGCCCAGGAGGAACATCTTCCCTCTCCATCCTAAACACTGCCCACCTTGGGCAGAGAGACCCGTGTTCAACTGCTACACACCTACCAAGCGCCTGCCCTGGAACCTCTGCAAGAACCTGGTGCTAAGACATGGCTCAGGCTGATAGTGAGATGAGCTGGGCGTTGCTTTGGGATTGAAAAAGACAGTAAGACAAGACAAGCTGCACCAAGCGATGGGGAATGTCACTGCCAGGCATGTAACCCAAAGTTAAAAAGTTGCTTTCTGGTGTCTGCTTAAGCTCCTTGGAAAAGGAGTCATGGCAGCACCTGATCCAAGGGGACAGGGACATGGAGCTTGGAAGAGTGGCCCCGAAGGATATTGCCTCTGTTCAAGGAAGAGATGCTGAACTCTGATTCCTGGGTGAAGGCTCAGCTCGTGGGGAGGATCAGCCTTCTCCAACAAAGCTGCAAACCCCAACACAGCCTGTGCACCCACTCCCATCGCTTCCTATGGATATTCATTCCTCTGCGTCAGCCCTACATTGCAGGCTGGCAAAAAAAAATGATCCAGCCCAGAGAAACCCCCCAGCCGTCCTCCCACCCCCAGCCAAACCCACACACTGTTTTTAGGGGAACAACCCAACAAAGCCAACTCTGAGAGCATCAGAGCCCATACAACTAACTCGGGGCAGCGCTGGCACCAACCTGGAACGTGAACCAAGGCAGCCTGGGGCCAAGCTGGTGCTCCACCATCACCTGCCCACCCCAATCCAAACCCAAAAACCCGTCGCCGCTCTGAACCAGCTACACCCTCGCATGCAGACAGGGCTCTGCTTTTTGGAAGCATGCACACTGCAGCCAAGGGAAAAGTCTAGCAGCAGGTCCCAGCCTGCGCACACCCAACTGATTCACCTGCCCTCGCGTTTGCACCAGCACATCTGGAGCCATGAGCATACGGAGGGTGAGCCCCTTGCAGAAGGGGCACTGCAAGCACGCCAACGTGGCTACAGGTTTCCCTCCACCTGGAAGGATTCTGGGGGGCTGGTTACAACCAGGAATGTAATTAGAGATGGGGCAAGCTCATCCTGCACTGAGCCGGTGCAGAGCAGGCGAGCCAGGTGTTGTCCCAACAGTCTTTCATCAACCAAGGGTGGGATCAGCAGCCAAGAGTGCCCAGGTGACATTTTAGTTCCCAGACTGACTTTGTAGTCCCAGAGCCAGCCAGCCACCCGCAGACACATGGATGTGTGGCCTTGGAACCTCTGAATGGAGCCAGCAGTCTGCAAAAGCCGCTGCAGGGAGCAGATGTGGCACCATGGCCCCACACCCCCATCCTCCTGCCGATCAAGCCCAGCCTGGACGACCTCTCGGCTCCATTTCCAGCCATCCTCTAGCTCACTGCTAAGGGAACCACTTGCAGAGTTTAGAGTCAGTTCCCCACATCAGACTGGGTATTTCAGCGCCTGATCCTGCTCATCAAGAACCGGCAAGACACTGGCATGAGAAGGGGTGGCTCATGCTCTTCTGCACCGAGGCATCGAGCAACCCCTGGCCAATGTGCCGTCCTCTCCATAACCAACCGCACTTTGCATCCCCATCAGAGGTGGCCCCTAAAACTGCCCTTTTGGCAAGACCCCCTTTCCCTTCGCTTCCCTGCAACTCAGACTCGAACAAACAAGCTTGGTGGCTTGCTTCTGCAGGGAACGCTGAGGCCACCACACCTGCAGCCACATGAACAGATTTACAGCCCCCTACCGAACCCCAAAGCAGAGCATCTCCACCTCTCGGCAGCACCAGGCGTGCAGGGAGCAAAGCCCGTGCCTTGCTGTGGGTTCAGACAGCCCCTCCTCGGTTCCTCACCGCCCACTCCCAACCGGAATTTCACCCCTTGCTTCCCTCCATCAGTCCTGCCCAGCTGAGCTCAGCAAACCCACACGTTTTTTCCCCTGGTTCCTGTAGCAGTGCAGGATGCTGCACAGGACGGGTATCCCAGCCTCCATGTGCAGCACCATCAACCTCCCAAAATAACAGAACCCAGCTTGAAAATAACAACAACCGTAACAAAGGAGACAGGAGAAACAGGCCCCGAGACTTAAAGCTCGAAATTTATCCTGTGCTGACAAAGATCCAAGAGAAACACACGGAACTGCTTGGAGCACAGGCTTTTCCTCCGGCCACGTGGGATCGCTCTGAGCTGCAGCCGGAGGAATGCGCTGGGCTCCTGGCCAGGAGCTGCCTTCCCGGCCCTGCCAAGGGAGGGATGGGGAGCTGGGGAGGTGAAAAGGGGCAGGAGGGGATGGGGGACAAGAGATGGGAGCCTGGCTAAGAGCCGCCAGCCCCTTACCCTTTGTTTGAAGTAGTCCCTCTCCTCCAGCGTTAACGTGTCGGCTTTTGCAATCACGGGGACGATGTTGACCACTTTGCTCAGGCGTTTCATGAACTCGATGTCGAGTGGCCGGAGCCTGGAAAATACAGCAGAAAAAGGGGATTTGTGCACCGCTGGCAAAATGAGGGGCTGCTGCAACCCCCTGGCAGAGAGCAGGCATTCAAGGACTAGAACCAGAGGGGGAATTGCTGCCTTTCAGATAGGACAAATAGAGGTTTTCTTAAAAGCACAACATGCGTCCGTCTCAGAGGCGGTTTGCAGACAAACACATAAAACATTTCCCTTTCAAAGCACCCCACTATCGCCTGCAAACCCTCACAAAGCCCTGGGAAGTGGGAGAGGGCTTTTATCTCCGCACGGATGCTCAGCCACAGAAGACCGCGGGAACTTGCCCAAAGCTACGCGTGTCCTTGGCAAAGCCGGGATAGAGCACGGGTGATGCTGGCTGCCAGGCCAGCCTGCCATGTACAAATCAACCGTGTGAAACCTCCTCCAGCCCTATCCAAGCTGTCACCCACCACCCAGGGACAGCACAATGTGGAAATGGCTGTGGGTGGCTGTTCCTGCTCATGCTCCCTCCTGCGCTGAGCACCAGCCCGCTGCCGTGCATGAGCCAGGATTGCATCTTGCATCCATCAGCTGGGATTCAAAAAGGCTCTGCTAATTCAGCACAGAAGAGATGCTGCTTGTTCCAGAGGGCAAAAATGTCAGAAAATCTCTACAACAAAAGTCTCAGCAGAGGAAAGCTGCAGAGATTACATAACCCCAACGACCAGCCCCTCAGGAAATCCCTCCCAGCTCAATGTTCCTGCTGACAGCATGGATGTGACCTCTGGTGTCACACTGCTCCATGACCAGGGTCCCGGTGCAGACAGCAATGAGGGCGCCTGGCTGGGACCCTCCCTTGCTCCTTGGTCCTCTCTGAAGGTGGTTTTACTGCTGGGGGTTCCCAAGCCAGCCAGAGGAAAGCCCTCCCTGGGACACCTCCACTTGCTGTAGGTCCTCCCTGGTGGCTCTGGAGGTGATGGGGGCACACGCCCTTGCAGGACAGTTGAGCAGATGTTGCCCTGAAGGAAAAAGGAAATGTGGAGGTCCCAGGGGAAGCCAAAGCACAGGAACACCTTTGGGGTGCTCACGCATTAAGGAGCTGGTTTGAAAGGAGCGCTGGCTGAAAACACCCAGGAAAGGGGCAGGAGGGTCAATGCCAGAGCCCCAGGAATGAAGGGACAGCTTTATCCCTCGCACATCCTCGTGACCTGCATTGGTGACATGTGCCTGATAGACATGACCCAACTCATCTTTGGTGACACTGGGGCAGAGAGAGGTGAAGTCCCCTTTTGGCGGAGTCACGGCCAAGGACAAGACCTCCCGAGGGCAGATCAGCCCTGTGCCACAAACCAGAGACCCGTGACACCAGGGAAGAAACCAAAATAAAGGTGACGGTGACTTAAAATGCCCAGGTGCGAGCAGGCACCCAGCAGGAGCCTTGCATGGGGAAACCCGGAGCAGAGCGGAGCAGTTGGGGAGAACATGGCCAAGAGAGCTCCTGCTGCCAACATCACGCCAAATCCCACCGTGGTCTTCTTGGGCCCCACGAAGGGCTCAGAGACCCCCACAGACCCAGCACGGCTCCTGCAAACCCAGCAAGAGTCACTGAGTGCAAGGGGGAAGGGGCTGATCCTGCTCCTCAGTGGTCACCAGGCAGTGTCCCCAGCCCCAGAGGCCACTCCTGCCTGGCTCCGTGCCGAGGGCACCCCAGGAGGGACATCCAGCACTGGAGAGAGCCACTCAGCTCTGCCTGAGCCCAAAACGGCAGCTTGAGGCTGCTCCAGCGCAGACAGCACTGGTGACCCATCTGAGCCCTTCCCTGGCCAGACCCGCTCCCCTCGCAGGGATGGGGCTGGACCATCCCATACGGACCTTCTCCCCGCACGCTAACGGCACACACAGCCCAGACCGCATCGTTAGCGTGAGGACAAACGAGTTCCTAACGTAAACTGAGGAGTCACAGATCACCCTGGGCCCCAGGAAATAAAGAGTTTGACTATTAAAAAAAAAAAGAAAAAAAAGAGAAGAAAAGAAGAAAACACAAGGAAACCCCCATGGACACATCTAAGCAGACGTGCTGCTGGCAAACATTGTTTGGAGCTCTGCATAATGTATTTCCCAGACCTCCAAGGAAGCAATGCAGTTATGCTCCCTTCCCAGCAGACTTCTTTCCCCTCCTCTTTCTTTGCTATTTTTCAAACAATTTTTCCCCTCTAAAAGCCTCTTCCCTACTGAGACTGTGTCCCTGCCTCTTTCATCAGCTCTTCTTTCAGGATGCACATGTAGCCGATGCAGAGGAATTCA
>WKFP01014390.1:1070853-1106804 GCA_011057875.1 Pterocles orientalis
CGTGTTTTTTTTTTTTTTTTGGGGGGGGGTGAGGGTTGGAGGGGTGCCTCCAGCACACCCCGCAGAGCATCCCCTGGGCTGAGGCTGCAGCGCAGGGTTGGGGGTTGTGGGGCAGGATGGGGGGGAGCAGGGGAGAGCAGGAGGCTGCTTTTGGGGAGCCCACACGGGCACTGAGAGCTCCAGAAAAAGACAGGGACAGGATTCCCCCACCCGCCCTTGCTGGCCTGGTGCCCCGCACCACCCACCACCGCTCAGGGATGCTCCAGAGCTGGGGAAAACCAGAGCTGGGGAAAACCAGAGCTGGCTTTTCCTTCCCCAGTGCTCATCAGGACAAGGGGCCATCAAACACCAGGAGGTTCCTTCCCCATCAGTTCACAACCAACTTCCAGATCAGAAACCCAGGAGAGAGATGACCACAGGCTGCCAGCCCTCCCATACGTCACCAGCCATGCTCCCTAAGCTACAGAAATGTGCTTCCCAGGGGGAGGAATGCCCAAGCATCTCTGGTGCAGCCAGCAAAGCAGATACAGCCACACATCTGCCAGGCAGGTGAGGCTGTGGCAGCCCCTTCCCACCGTGGCAGGGCTCCCAAATTCACTATGGACCCTCTCACAGGTAGCACTCCCATCCTGGCTTGGAATCACCAGCACCCAGGGGCCCTTTCACTGCAGAGCTGTAGGAGCTGTGCGAGGGCAGCGTGCCCACAGTGGGGTCCCAGCCTGCTGGGAGCTGACACCCCAGGGAGTCCCCATTGCTTGGATCACATCAGGGTTGCTGCTACTCTATCTCACCCCTAAGACCCAGCACCGGCCGCTGTGACTCTTCTCTCCTGCTCCCTGCCTGCTCCAGTGCTGAGACACAGCCCAGCACATCCCATCTCACGGCGAACCCGAGCAGGCGGCACCGCTGGCTCTGCCTCCTCCCTTAGCACAGGCCCTGACAAAGCGTTCCCCTGCGTGGATGCATCACGCCCCTGCTATTTTCCCCTTGCTAAGTCACCGCTCTGTTTTTCCCCTCCTTACCCTTCAACCTCCCTTGCACTCATCACCTGGTCAGGGCTCCAGCTTGCCTCCTCCACAACCCCTCTGGCACAGCCCTTGCCACGGATTTTTATTCCCCGAGGCTGGGGAGAGCTCAGGCAGAGAGACTTACTCAGCCAAGGATTACGAGGAGGACAACGCACGCTGCCCGGCGTCTGCAGGAGCCGAGGATGCTCCAGCACCTATTCCAGCTGCCAACACAGGCTGGGTCCACGCTGCCCTTCCCCGTCCCGGCAAGCCTCTCCCCAGCTTCTGAAAAGTTTTGCCCAGTAATTCCTTTTGTAAAGGTCTCGCAAAGCAAATCCCTCCTGGCTCTCTGCCTCCCTCACTACCAGACATGAAAAGCACTCCAGTTTCTCCCCGGGTAACGCGGGCAAAAGCCTCCAACATCAAAGGCACCACACAAGAGTGATCCCCCCACCCCGTCCCTCCCATGCCAGCGCTGGGGCTGCCTCCCTTGGAAACACGGCAGCCTCCGCGGTTAAGGCGCCAATGCACTCAAGACATAGTTTGATTTTTTTTTTTTTAGTGTTTTTCTTATTTGAAATTCAGCCACAAATTGGGGAACTTGGGGCAAATCTGAGCCAGGCTCTCCTTTGGGGACAACGTGGATAGCGTGGTGCTGCTGGGGGTTTGCCCGCTGTCTGGTGTGCGGTCACCCGAGGAAAAGGGGAATAAAAATATTCCCTGGGCCAGTCCTGTCTGCTCATCCCCCGACATGAAAGGAAGCCACTGAAGTATCCTGGAGCAAAAACACAAGCACCCTCCAAGCGAGCAGATTCACAGGCATTTCTCAGCAGCCTCTGCAACTCCATCCGCAAAACACAAACATCATCTCTCCCTCTTCGCGAAGCACTTTGATATCCTTACTGCAAAGCAGGGCGAGGGAGGGGTGTTTACCTTCCCAGAAGCAGGGAGCAGCATTTACACCCAAAATAACAACAGGCTCAGCACAAAATACCAGGGGAGAGGGAGCAGTTGCAGATGCAGCAGGAACGACCGTGGATTCAGTGGACAAGGAGGACAAGAAAATAGCTTCAAACACTGCAGGGATTTCAAAAAGTCATAGGACCACATGGTTTCTTGGCCCACTTAAGAGCGTTCTTCATCCCTTCATCCCACACAGCAGTTGTTCCTGCCAGAGCACCGCCTGCCCGGGCTGCTAGGTTCATTTTATTGCTGGAACATTGAAACAACCTTCATTTGCAGGGGGGAGGTGGGAGGGCTCTGCCGTTTAACGCTTGGCTGCGTTCGTGCTGTGATTAATATCACCCGATGCACAGATACCAGATGTTCTCGGGGCAGGCTGGAGCGTATCCTAAATTGCACCAAGATGGAATTTTTGGGCAATTTTCAGAGAGTGCTGAGGGGAGGCACTAATGGGAGAGCAGAGATTTACATAGATACACACACACACAGAAAAAAAAAAAAGCCCGTGGGGTTATGGTACCGGTCACAACCCCTGGGCTGGGTGCAATGCCATGGGCTGTGCTTTGTATCATCAACAGCTTGTCATTTGGGGGGCAATTACTCCCATTCATGTTCTCTAGTAGGTCACAAGCCCCTGATTTCCACGTGTTCACTGCAAAAAAAAGACTTCAGTTTTGCCCCTGCCCCTGCTGCTCCCCTGGAGCTTCAGCTGCAGGAGGGAACTGCTGGCGCAGGAACAGCAAACATGTGTGAGGTTCAACCTCTCTGTGCTGCTTCCCCAGGGTCTCACTGCACGCCCACTCCAAAGCAACCCCCCCATCACTCCATCAGCAGCTTCTCCCCACACCTCCTGGACTGCCCGCAGGGAGAAGCAGCCCCGGGTCACCTCCACAGGCACCCCTTTCATTAGGACCAAATTCCATTGCGCTGGAGACGGGGTCATTCCCCACGCCACCCTGCTGTGCAGCTGACCTCCGTCAAGGTGACTTCTCCTGGCCCTTGGCTGGGTGCAAGGTGACCGGGTGCATCTGCTCGGCGAGTGGAGCCGAGACCAGTGGCCTCCAGCGTGATGCACCCCAACGCTTGCTCAAGGAGGGCGAGCACTTCACCGTGCCGAGTGGCCACGGAGCAGCATTTGCAGCAAAGTCTCTGCAGCCTCGCATTGACGAGCACGGAGGGGCTGGACCAGCAAATACTGAGCTATAAGCCAGAAGGGGATTTGCTGGGGCACCTTCAGCACAGCAGAACTACAAGAGGGTTTCAGTGACCTCTCTTCTCTGCACCCCTCCCGCTGATCCCACACGTGGGCCATGGCTGATGTCCTCTGAAGATTAATTCAGGCAGTCCCAGGACCTGCTGGTTTTCTCTTTTCCTTTTTGCCCAGGTCTGGAAGCTCAGAGCTGAAGTTCGGGTCATTCTCAGGTTCCCCACACCACGGCATCCCCGTAGCTGATGCTTAACCCCACAGAGGTGGCCAGGCTGTGGCTCACACACCACTCGGACAGCGCTGGGTGCTGCTGATTACATGACCGGTGGCAACCACTAGCACTGGTGTCACCAGGACCCATACCACAGGAGACAAACTTGAGAATAAAGAGAGTGTCCAGGGCAGAATAAAACACTACCAGCTGTGCCTTCTGGTGTAGGCATGAAAAGAAACAAGGAAAAAAAGAGTATTTCCCCTCCCTGAAACTCCATTGCTCCGCACTGCTGGAGCCGGACACGCTCCCGGTGGGGAAGGCGTGGGAGCGTGTGTGTGTCCGTGTGTCCGGGCAGGACCTGCGGCCACTGCGGGCGTGAGAAATCCCACATCCCATGGGGCTGCCCTTGTGTTCCTACTGAACCGCTAAGGTCTGGCGGCCACCGAAGCCTGGTGTGGGGGGTTCGTTAGGGCAGGAAGGAAGGGTAATCTCTCTGCAGGCTTCCGGAAGGTCCCTGCTAGAAAGGACTTCACCCCAATGAAGTCTCTCTCTGTCTCTCCTCCAGCTTTTCTCACCGCAGAATTGTGCTGTGCATACAAAACCATCACTGAATCGTGAATTTACACCCAGAAACCAAAAGTAAAAGATCTCTGTTATTCACTTCTGTGAGCAAAGGTTAAATCCAACCAAATAGATCAGCTTTCGTGGACAGGACGAGCATTTGGCAGCCAGCAGGAAGGAACGGGAACGTGGGAATTCCTCCTACGACTTGGCAACCGGCTCTTCCCCCGGCACAGAGCCCTCTGGGGTCTGTTCAGCCTCCGCCAAGCGAAGCAAGCCCCTCATTCAAGCGCTCTGAAATCTCACGGGACATCCTGCAGCTCAAGGAGGAGCTTGGAAAGAGGGGCAGGATGGATTCAAGCTGCCTGACTGCTGGAGAGAGAGGAAAGGTGGAGGGGAGAGCTGGATCAGGGATGTCCTCACCTGCTGTTTGGAGAAGCACCTCTCCTCCTCCTGACCACAGAGGGTGTTTGCAGCAAATCAGCTACGGAGTCGTCCGTGCTAAGCTACAATGTGAGGTCTGCCTGCGACAGGCTCCATCAGGACACGGAAGAAGCCACACTAATATTTCCAAGTCCCTCCTTGTACACCGAGAGGCATTAAAAAACAGCAGTCATAGAATCATAGAATAGTTTGGGTTGGAAGGGACCTTAGAGATCATTGAGTCCCACCCCCTGCCATGGGCAGGGACACCTCCCACTAGCCCAGGTTGCCCAAAGCCTCATCCAGCCTGGCCTTGAACCCCTCCAGGGATGGGGCATCCACAGCTTCTCTGGGCAACCTGGGCCACTGCCTCACCCCCCGCACAATAAAGAATTTCTAGTCTAAATCTCCCCTCTTACAGTCCAAATCCATTACCCCATATCCTGTCCCTGCACCCCCTGATCCAGAGCCCCCCCATCTCTCCTGTAGCCCCCTTTCAGCACTGGAAGGTGCTGGAAGGTCTCCCTGGAGCCTTCTCTTCTCCAGGCTGCACACCCCCAACTCTCTCAGCCTGTCCTCAGATGGGAGCTGCTCCAGCCTCTGCCCATCTTCATGGCCTCCTCTGGACTCACTCCAACAGGTCCATTTCAGAGTATATATATAGAAGCACCAATATTTGAGAGACATTTAGGGGCAGAGCTGCACCACGATCACAGCAGGAGTGTTGAGCCAAGCAGGGAACGGAGCACCCAGAGCCTGCCCTCAGGTCTCACCATCACCACCCCACACAGCATCACGTACACATAGACCAAGACCAGCGCTCAGCACCCAGCACGGTGCCCACGCAGGCAGGATGGAGGCCAGGAAGGCCGAGGGTTGCATCCGCTGGGAGAGGTGGGGCACCCAAATTAGCAGCTGCTACTGAATGAGCTCTCAGTGGATCACCAGAAACTATCGCAGGAGATGCTGGGGAGCCAGCTGCCTCTGAGAAAGCAGAGGCTTCAGGTATGAATAAAAGAAACATACTGTCAGACCTACCAGGCATGTCTGGCTCACATTTTTATTTTGGGGTTCATTTGTACCCATTTGGCTCTGTTACACCTGATCCCTATCTTTACAGCACCCATAGACCTAACATCCTAACAGCAGATCACGCTTTCTGGTCCAGCAGAAGGAGATCCCTTCATAGGATGTACTCAGAGCAAATCCCCTGGACACAAACTCACAGGACACCACGGGTCCCCCTCAAGCTTTGCCTCAATTTTCTGCAAGGACTGGAGAACCCGGCTGTGGGATGCTCCAGACCTCAGGTACACGAGGAGGGGAGGTAGCACCCATGGACCCACAGCAACGCATGTCCCCAGCTCTGACGCACTGAGTACTGGCTCCTGGCCAGGTTCCCAAATTCTCATCTCAGCGGAGCTGAGCCCCATCACCCCAGGAACCCAGCACAGCCCTGCAGCGACCCAGGCACCGGTCAGAGCCGCCCCCTCCCTGGGCTGTGATCTGCCGATAAAGGCACAGGCTGTGCTCTGCAACACTCGCAGCCTCTTAAAGGTCACGGGCCCTGTTAGGTTTGAGGGTTTCAGTTCTGCAGGATACAGCTCTCATTTCTGACACCCTCTCGCAGACGAAAGCAGAGACCACTGCCGGCTTCAGCATGTCCCTGGGGGCCGAGGTCCCCCCACATCCCTGCAGCACCAGGAGCACTCTTAGGACACCAACCATCAGTCATAGTTTTTGGTCCTTAAGGAAAAGAATCACTGAGCGCTCCAAGAACAAACCCCAGATCCAGAGTTTGGGATCATTCAAGCAAGGGCTGGAGTGCAAATATTTTTTAGCCAAAGAGCATCGGGGAAACCAGCTGTGCCTCCAGCCTCACCAAGGGAAAGCCTTCCCAAGGAAAGCCACCTCCTGCCACGACACTGGGCAACTCAAGCTCCAACACACGCAAGGGGAGGGAATTTTAGAAAACAACCCTCCTGGGGAGAAGGGCTGGGAGAAGAAGCCACCGCGATGCTCTGGTGGTCTTTTGTGGACCTGGTAACCTGTTTGCTGACAAGACCTCCACCCAAACAATGCATGAAGCTCCAGCATGGTCCCCGTGAGTAGCAGAGAGGTTACGTACCAGACATTGCTGTTCTACCAGAAGAGTCAAAAATCCCCCCAGCCCTTTGCTCAGCACCCTCCTTCGCCATGAGCGCTGGTGAACAGGGACCAGCAGCCAGGTCCCACCAGGCTCTTCCTAGAGCCCTAGCACACAGACCCCAGGGCTTCTGGAAAGCAGCCTTAAAATAACCACTTTAACAGCCCCCTCAGGGTGCCAGGACCACTAAACAGGCAAAGCCTAAGGCACAACAACAGGAATGCAAGTCAAGGCATGAAAATACCTGTTTCTTCTCTTTTCACCTTTTGAGGACCAAGGAGCACCAACTCCTGATAGCCTGGCCAGGCCAAGCTCTCTTGGTCTTTGCCCTTTCTAGGGCATAGGCTGGGTGCTGGGTTTAGCCCTCGGGGGCTGCGGGCAGGTCCGCTGCAGCCCCCCTCTACCCGCTGTGGGATGGATGTCCCAGCCCTGCCCATCCCCATCCCACTCACAATGTGGGATCACAGGGTCTCCCAGAGACTTGCTAAAACTCCCTCCTTGGGCCCCAAATTGCCCATTCATGTCAGATTTAAGACAAGCTCAGCAATCAGCTTTGGCCTCCCGATGGACCTGTGGTCCGGCGAGACGAGCGCTGCCCTCTGCCCTGCACAGAGCCGCTCAATGAGCCGTTTCCAAACCTCTTCCCAAACCTTTCCGTGCCTCTCCCACTGCTGCAGCCCCGGGGCTCCGTGTCTGTCCACAGGAGTCGTGGGAAGGAGGGTACATCCCGCGTGGGGACGCGCTGGCCCGCGGTCACACGGAGGGAAAGATTGGGAGGGGGACCCTGGGGGTCAGCCAACAAGGAGAAGAAAAATAAATCAACGGCGCAGCGATTTACACAGCGGCATTCGCTCCTTCCTGCAGACCCACATTTTCGCCACAGCTGCTCAGCAGAAGCTGGCGATGCTGAATTGCTGAAGGGCTCCAGGACACTTCTGGGGAAGGATGTTTCCTTTTCTGATTAATTCCCCCCCATCCTCCCTCCCCGAGGGCACCCAGAGCCCCATGGATGCTGCGTGGGTAACTGCTTCACTGGCCCCATCCGCGAGGTTTGCTCCAGGACGAAGCAACGGGCTTCCACCCAGCACGGACTGGGACAGCAAAGCCTTTTCACCCCCTCCCCGTTCTGTGTGACCACCCTCCTGGTCCCTGCACAGCACTGTAACCACGTAGGGAAACAGCGATGGCATCGAGGGAAATAACTGCACTCCCGCCCCAAAACAGCCACAGTATCTGCCCCTCCAGTCCCGTCCAGCCCACCCCCCCTCCTGTCCCCATCACCCTGGCTCAGACCCCCCCAGCTTTAACCAGCCCCAGCACATTGTGCAAGAGCAGCGGGCAACCACCGAGGTATTGCAGGGCTACACACACAGCTTTCAGCCAGCTGTAACTACTTTGGGGATTTAAATGAGCCTCATCTTCCCCGCTCGCAAGTTTGCCGACCAAAGCTTTCCCAGGGAAAAGTGCCTCATGGAAAAACCTGGGAAAACAAACAGGGTGCGCTTAGCCAAATCCCTGACCCCAAGGGCTCGGCGCTGCTCAGGGTTTCGCGGGGTTATGTGCCATGGTGAAAGGTAACATCAGCAATCTGCATCACCGACGGTACTTACCCCCTCCTGATCCTCCCTCCTGCAGAGCAGCCAGGGCTCCCACCACCCCCGGTGCAGGAAAAGGGGTCAAGGAGGCAAGGGGGGAGGAGGATGTTCGGAGCACAGCATAATGCTCCATTCACGGAAGGCACCCGCGTGCTCTGCCGCTGCTCCCAAAGCTGGAATAACGCCTCCCAAAGCCACTCGGGTCGCAGCACAGGCCTAACAGGTCTAATTTTGATTCCATTATGAGCAATTTTGTGATTCTCAGGGACTGTTCGGGGGAAGTAAGTGCACATGAGCTCAGCTCAGCCCGAGGTGTTGTAGACAGAAGCTCCGACCTGCACCCTGCTCACTCTGCCTGCAGCTCCTCCTCTGCTGCCAGCCACGTGGCATGGGCATTTTTTAGCCAACTGACAACATTTTGAATAAAATTACCTAATCTCCACGTTCTGGCCAACAAACTGGGGTTTGGAGCAGCTTTCCATAACGGGCAGTAATCCCCAGTAAGCTGAATTCCATCTGAAGATGCGACACCCAGCGAGGAGCACCCAGCTCAGCAGAACCGCTGTCCTCCCCCTCCCTGCCTGCCCTTCCCCACGCTGCCTGCACACAAATACTCTCATTTTTCTTCCCTCCTCCTGCATCTCCATCCTGCACAGCCAGCCAGCTGCTATTCCCCGCCTGGCCAGGTAGATGGTGCTCAGCCAGCACGAAGAGGGAAATTATCCGGGCTGGAAGAATGAAGCTGTGTCTGATTAACCCAATAACTCAACTGTGCTTTCTGCTGACAGATGCGGAAGGTCCCCCTCCAGCCCCAAACAAATGGGACTGACCAGATCCTTTTGCCTTTCGCTTTGGGCTGGAAGGCGGCAGATAAACTGATAGCAAACATTTCACCCAAACCAGTGCTTTCCCAACTCTCATTTTCTGCTGGAAATTCACTCCGCTGACACTTCGCCACCCCCCTTTCACCAGCTCCCCCTCCCTATTTCCCACAAAACCAACACACAGCAAAGCCCAGTGCAGCAGGAAACAATTTGCCCATTTTTCCCCTATAAAGTCAAGGGCAGTGGAGTAGAACCTGGGGATGGGGGCACCCAGGGGGGTACCAGCAGGGCCCCTCGTCCTGCCGGAAGCTGCCGGGCGCAGGCGGGGGGGTATGGCCTTTCCATCCCATCACCCCAGGGTCACTGTCCTCTGCCGTGCCGGATGTAGGATGTCTAATATTTCTCCAGTTCTGTTTTAACACTCACACCATCTTGAGAGCAGGAAGTTTAAGCCATTTCCTGCAAGGCATTGCTCTGCCCTTCAAATATTTTCAGCCTCGGTGCAAGCTGGTTTAAAACCAAGCCTGGCAGCTGGAAGTGCGAAATCAGAGGAGGAGCCTGTCGAGGGAAAACTGGGTTTGTGAAATCTAGCCAGTCCTTGCTGCCGCAGAGCAGTAAAATAAATATCACCTCAGGCAATAAAAGAGAAAAATTAATTTTGCATGTCTGAAAATGAGAAGGAAAAGCAGAAACTCCAAACAACGTTCTCTGTGGCCCTCCCAAAGGATGCAGCACTGTTCCCAGCTGAAAGCCACAGCCACGTCCCCCCTTGTCTCTGCAGCCCACAGCTCGAGGCTTTCCCAGCTTTCCTCCTTCTGTGGAGCCCAAGGGATGGCTTTGCATCGCCCGCTCTTCAAATGACTGTCCCATAGACTGTCTGTCCCACAAATGGGCTGAAATAACCCCAAAGAGACCCTTCCCACTCCTCAGAGCAGAGAAGAAGCCAAATGCTCATTCCCTGAAGCTCCACAGAGGAATTACTACAGTGTCTGAGCTTCAGAGATGTGCCCAGGCACCGCCCGGGGGCAGGGGACAGCAGGGAGGTGCGCTGGGGCAGGACAAGCAGGGGACACTGCTGCTGGGGCCACTGGGACTAGCTGCAGCCCCAACACAAGCAAAGAAAACAAACCCCCAGGGTCTAACACAAACATGGGCCCTAAGGAGATGCTGGATGGCGGGGAAGCAGAGGGATGGCAGCCCATCGCCGGGTGCTGTCCCTGGCTGCTCCAGCCCGTGTCACACGTGAACACTGGTTATCTCCTCCCTGGTGACAGGCACGGACACGTGGCTTTGCTGCAGGGAAACAAAGGCAAGCCCCAGGGACCTTGCAAAGGGCTCTGCTTCACCAGGCTCCCACCCACAGAGCTGCTCCTTTCCTTGGCAAGACTTTTCTGCCCAGGAACCGAAGCCACGAAGCAGAGAGGAAACCCCAGAGCTCCTTCAGAGCCACACAAGAACCCTTCACCTCCCAACCTCAGGCCATGTGTTCCCGGGCTGTAAATAAACTTTTATTTACTACACAAAGTAGGGCAAGGAGGACTGTTTCCCCAAGGGACAGTGGGAGGAACATCAGCATCACGGCAGGATCTCAGATCCCATCTGCCTCCACATGCGGCTCCTGGAGACCTCCCTAGAAGCCACTCAAGGCATGACAGCACCTCTCCTGTGGCCACATCCCACCCAAGTCCTGCTTGTCTCATCACTTCCAGCCCAAACCATAATCTCTCTGGGGCACGGCTCTGCCCAGCCACCCTACGCCCAGGACCGCCAGGTTTGGGAACAGCACGGCTAGAGCAAATTCACCTCCCACATCCCACAGAGCAACACGCAACCGAGGTCCCTCTAGAACCATGATGGATCCAATGCTGCCCTCCAGGACCACCCGCCTCTCCCTGCTCCCAGCACCCATGTGCTGTGTTATCAAGGTGTCCTCCACATTTCATAGCGCTGACCCACCTGCAGCCTGGGCATCATCCTCAGCACTCAACTGCATCCTCTCATCTTCTCCAAAGCCACCAAAATGGGTGGACATGGGGATCTCAGGGGTGGTGTGACCCCAGGGAGGGACTCAGCAGCCTGTGAACTCGGCCTCCCACTTCCACCCCCTTTATCTGTGTGTTGGGCTGCAGGAGGAAGCGAGTTCAGCCAGAGTTTGTCTAAACAATTATGTTTTATCAGAAAAGCTGCTCAGATCTACTCTTTTTTCCCAGGACAAATCTAGACAACTCCAAGGTAATCTCCATTCTCCTTCCTCTCTGCACAAGCTGGAAGCAGGGAGGAGGACATGAGGCAAAGAGCATCCAAACACGCCGCCAGTGCCGCCCCACCTCCCTCGCTGTCAGCAGCCTCCATCCCTCGTAAATCAGGAGGGAGCATCCATCCCCACATCTGCTCCCCACACATTCAAAGTTTGCTTTCCATAGCCTTTTCTCCCCTCCAAGCTACAGGTTTTTCAAATTTAGGAGAAAGCAGACTGAAAAGCAAAGTAGAAGGTTCTGATACAGAAACCATCTGATGCCCTCCATCTCCTCCTGGCCAGCAGAGGACCCCTCTCCCTGCAGACCCACCCCAGGAAGCTGGGCAGAGCAGCTTCTCCCATCCCACACAACCCCACCACACCTCTACAACCAGGACCAGCCGTTTCCTTACCACCAGCTGAACCTCAAAGGAGAAAGGACACAGTGCAAGGACCGAACCCGAGTCCTCTTGCCACATCCAACAGCTCCTTGCTACAAAAGGAGAAACTGGAGTGGGTAGAGGGACACACCTCAGGCAATGAGCAAGTGAACAGCAAGGGCAGGATGCTGAGCAGGCTCTCCTGCCTTCCAACCTTCTGTCATCTTCTGAGTGGTTTTCTGGCTCTCAGTCCCTGAACTTATTTCCACTACAGACGGGAGAGAGTTCATAGAATCACAGAACGGTTTGGGTTGGAAGGGACCTTAAAGCCCATCCAGTCCCACCCCCTGCCACGGGCAGGGACACCTCCCACTAGCCCAGGTTGCTCAAAGCCTCATCCAGCCTGGCCTTGAACCCCTCCAGTTGCCAGTGAACACGATGGAGGATAACAACCTCTTCGCCTACCAGCATGAGCCTGCGCCTTCATAGCTTCAGAGACTGTAACCAGGGTCTCGTCCTGTATTTCCACCCACCAGAGTTGCAGAGAAGGGCTCAGAGGACAGCACCGCTTTGGTGCACCAGTAGAAAGCAGCACAGCCTCCCAGATCAAAGCAAAGAACAAGCAGGGTAAACAAAAATTCCCATCCAGAGTGCACACATGCAGGGGAAGCAAACTCAGGTAGGGGCTCCAGCCCAAGCTGGGTAGGGCAACACCTGCGATACCCCTCCTGATCCACCCATCACACATGAAATACACCCCAGGTACATTCACGCTGGAGTTGAAAGCAATGCCCTACAATTCCAGACTTGTGAGCCACCACACAGCTGTAACTGAGAAAGCTCCTTTCAAGAGCTTACGTATCATTAACTTTTATCACTGCCCTCTCCTCCTAGGCACCGTACCCTTTTGGAGTCTCATCTAATCTTCTTTCCCCAAGATCTCCCCAAACTGAGCTTTTCTTTGAGAGGGAGAAGGAATGTCTGTCCCACCCTGTGCACAGCACGAGGAGAGGGGAAAAGACAGAGCCGTCGTAAAAAGTTAAAGCACCATCGATAAGCATCAAGGGCAGCCTGACCCACGCACTTGAGTAAATGTCCACAGAGACCCGTCTGCAGAACAACCCGACACAAGGGGACCAGGTCTGCTGGGGGGCTGTCAAGCACTATTGATAACAAGGGATTAGTGGCTTGCACAGTTCTGTCCTGCTGCAACATCCCTTTTCACCTCCATCTCTTTGACTTTGGAAATCATACAGGAGGGTAAAATTTGTCCCATCCAAATGGAGACATCTCTAGCTGAACTAACTGCATAGGCTCTCTTTACATTTAGCAGAGAAAAATAAACCCTCTGAGGACACAATTCACACCAGCCTAAAGGAGACACCCAGATGATTAACTCAAGTGGAGGCATCTCAAGAGAGACAAGGTGGACGCCACGTACTATGTATGGTTGAAGCCACATCCAAGGGATCCTTTGGAAGCACTCCCTGCAAAGGTCTTGCTCACAGATGGACAAAGGTTGAATTCACAAAGAGGCAAAAGGACATAGGTGCTTAGCTTCCACTAAATATTTTTGGAGACCTTGGAAACACTAGCCAGGGACCACGCTAGAGCTGCACCGTGGAAAGGCTCTGCAGACCCAGAATTCAGAGACCACCCAGGGGCTGGTAAGACCACCCAACTCAGATGTAACCCAGACATCATCTCTCGGGTTGAAAAGCTAAACATAAATCCAAGGTTATGCTCATATTTGCTAAAGCATCAACAACCTTCCAACTTCAAGGTGTTGAAAGATGCTTCATTTCAGTCATTCTTCACCCCTGTACAAATTGCCTTTGCTACGTGAAAACCAACCCACTGCTTCTACACAGAAGAAACTGCAGACAATGGTCAAGGAGGAGCCAAGCAACCAAAAAGCCCCATGCCATCATTCCTGAGCTGGCACAGCAACCTTACATGGCTTGTTAAAATTATTTGCTTTACATAAGTGCATAAACATCTGCAAAGTTTTGTTTGCAAAATGTTTTGGACCAGACCCTTTGGTCCAGCTTTGTCTTTCAATATGTCCAATGCGATCTTCATGCCAAGATAAAATGAAACAAATCAAGAGAGTGAAATATTTATGCGTGTGACCCCCACAGAAATGCAGGGAACTTCTACGCACAGACCCATTCAGAAGACCAAGAAAATTAATGGCCCAAATTCAACGAACCCGAAGGAAAGCATCCCTCTCAAGTCCCTCCTTTAAAACCTGTAACAGATGTAAGAAAAATTGCGCCCAAAGAAGTCTGAGCACAGGCTGCAATCCAAGACCAGCTGCTTCTTCCATTTATAGCCACATTCACTCCAGCTCCGTCGCAGCATCTTGGACAATACAAAAGTGTCTGTGTGCCTGTTTGTTTGCTGGAGGAGTAAAGAACACAACTGGCTTGCTGTCAAGTTATCTTTTCTGCTCACAACAATGTTTGATCTTCTCAAAACAAAGTTATCTCTCCATCATCTCAATTCAGTTCCTCAAGTCCTCTTACACAGTTTATAGAGTTGGCACCGTACCCAGCCTGTGGTGTCCCTTCAACTACTGGCCAACAGAAACATCTCAGGCAGGGACAGAGGTCTAGAAATAGTTTAGAAGAAAATGATTTCTTAACCACAGAAGGTTCATCACCATTGCCATCACTTCCCTCCCCCGGCAGACAGCAGAGAAGTCACCAAACGAGCGGCCAGGCCTTACTGCGGGAGATCAAAGCAAACTCTTTGTTTTATCTTGGTCAAGATAACGGATTTTATTTGCCTTATCAGCCTGTAGGATGATTAACCTAAATGTGAGAAAGCTTGAAGATGCCAAAGGAGCTGAGGGGCGGGGAACATGCTCCCCAGCACGACTGCCATGGGCTCCAGACGCGCAGATACCGCAAGATAAACAGAGAAATTCTTGGGTCTGGTTCGTACACGCCACCCTCAGCCGGGGCCACATCTCCCATCACCTTCCAGTGTCACTTAGATGGATGCAAATCCCCCGGCAGGCAGGAGCGCTCGCTGGTGTTTCCCAGGCAGAGCCCAGGGGCTGTCTGGGGGGCAACACCCGCCCCAGTCTGTGTGCCTGGAGGTGCAGAGCCACAGGGTCCTGCAGCTGCACAGGGCTCACACCCCAACACAATGGGCACAGAGCCCACGAACCCACAGAGCCGACACTCCAGATGCCGGGCAGTTGGTCACTTGCTGCCTGGAACAGGAGGCTTGGACCTCTACGGAGGCACGTTCAGCCTTTGATGCTTTCTGCAATATTCAGGAAGCAATGGCATTGTGCAAAAGCCAGCCCACGGACCCAGCCTGGCCACGGACAGACCTGCTGGGTCGCTAAGCCCAGCGCCAGCAGGACTCGGCTCAGCATCCGCAGGTTCGCCCTCTGCTGCTCTCAAAAGACACAAGGCAGAGAAAGGAAGGGGGAACCGTGACATTTCCTATGGGAAACTATTCCTTTGCACAATGAATCTCCGCTGAGGAGATCACTGCTTTTGCTACTGGCCCCCAGGGACCTCCAACAGGGCAAAGGAACTCTCTGTGTGATTGCACCAGGTCTGGCTGCCCGTGCTGGAGACGGGGAGCAGGTAGGCTTGCTGCTGGGGTGCACCCTGCATGGTGGGAGCACCCACAGGGGACTGTGACGGCATCCACATGAACTGTACCCACGCAAAGAAGGGGACACGTGAATGCCAATGTGACCAGAGCTGAACACAATGCAATGAGCTTGGGAACAGCATTCCTGGGGGGCAAAGATGTGCAGCAGCAGTCCCATCACGCTTGGTCCCTTCCTGACATCCTCAGTCCCCAAAATATACCCCAAAAGGGACTGATGTGTGCGGGACGCTCCCCCCACATCCAGGGATGGGGCCCACCGTGGGAGGGGGAAAGCAGAAAGCGCTCGGCCCCCCCGCTGCCCCCCCCATGCGGGCAGGAGGCCGTGCACGTGGCGTCCTGGATCACGCAGCGACTCTGCGCTGGGATGCGATCATCTCCCCCGCACATGCTCCCGCTCCTTCGTTCCAAGTCACTGGCGCTGCAGGTCTCCATTTTTCCAGATTATCTCATTTTTGGCACCACAGTTCACAAACTGGGACTGTGCTTCCCACTCAGCCCCTCCATTTGGTATCTCTGGCTATAGGCACTTTCCTGTTAAAAATAATAACAACAAAAAAAAGACTACCCGTAATCCAGCCCAAATGTGTCAGCTGGTTTTAAGGAAATGTTTCCCTACAGCTTTAATCTCTTTGTACAGTTAAATTGCAGCGCAGCTCGGGGAGCTGGAAACGATTACTCACTGTGTCTCCGCTCAGCCCTGGCCTCTCCATTGCGGGGAGCATCGCTGTGTTAAGAGTCGTCCAAATCCCTCCAACCCCCAGCTCCAGCACGGCAGCCCAGCCCCACGCTCGGCATCACCCGTGCAGGACAGCACAGAAGAAATGTCGCCCCAAGGCTCAGGTGGCTTTGCTTCTCCATCCCGGGGGGTCCACAGCAGGACAGAGGCTTGAGGCTGGCTGGGGGGGCACTGGGCTGCGGCCCCCACCATGGCTTCCCCAGCAATGGGTCCCTGGTTTTCTGATACGGCCTTTGCAAGGGGCTTAGAGGATCAGGAAGCTTTCTTTTATTTTTTTTTTTTGTATTTTATTTTTTTTTTAATTATAGCTCAACTCTAAGGGACACTCTAAAATAGCAAGTTCTAAAGAAAAAGTTTTCCACAGGGGTCCAAGGCTGGAAAAAAAAGTGAAAGAGTCAAATTGTTCCATTCTCCTGATGTCATCCTGCTTGTTCTGCAGCAAAACAGGAGGGGGGATGCTGCTGCCTTTCAAGAGGCGCCTGGCACCCTGCATGGCTGTCGCAAAGGGGGGCACCAGGCAGTGCTGCGACACGGACTCCAAAAAGCTGAAAGAGATGGTTCAGACCATTTTTAGATGGACATTCCCGTTACTCATTGTGCCTGCCTTGATTTACCTAAACAAGCTCCAGAGCATCCTTGCCAGAAAGGACCACAGAGGAGAACTGTGGCCCTGGCCGTTGCCAAGAGCAGGCAAACGGGCGAGGGCAGGAGCAGGCAGCAGAGCCATGGCGCAGAGCTTGCCTTGCTGGCAGCGTGCTGGCCCCAGGGACCCTGGGCAATGTGATCACAGCAGCTTGTGCAGAGAAAAAAGGATCATGAGATCAAACCGGCTTTCACTTCTCATCTGGGATTGCTTCTAAGCCATCACCTGAGGTCCCTGAACTGAGCCATCACCCCAAATACAAACAGGTTCAGATTTGGGGAGTGCAGAGATAAGACTGTTAACTCAAAGTGGAAAAGGGAAAATCCCAGAAACTTTTCTGGGACCAGCAATGTCTTCCTCCATCCCTGCTGACCTCAACCACCACTGCATGGCAAGGCATGAAGAGTAACAGAAGAGAAAGATGTTCAACCATGGGTGCACAACACCAGTGTCGGCAACGAGAGGCACCGGTGGCAGGGGATGCTGCGGGACCACACGCCCAGCTCAGCTCGGCCCCGCCGGCACAAGGGACAAATGGCCTCTGCCACCAGTGCCAGCCTGGGCCAGCGCCCCGGGGCCGGAGTGAACCCTGCCCACGGCGGGAGCTCGGGAGAGGTTATCACCACCCACGGGCGGTCATATTTAGGTACGGTAAGATTTGGTTAGTCCTACGCAGTGAAAATAGACTCTTGTGGCATCCGAGGCTGCAGGTTCAGACACAGCACTTCCCTTCACCTTTTTTTTAATGTTTATTTTTAATTGTTTGTGCCTCTTTCTGCCCTTTGCGCATTCTCCCCTTGCCTGCACCCACAGCACAGCCCTGCTCAGATTTCTCTGGGCGACTCCAACAATAGCAATTCACATCATCCCATCATCCCACCACATTTCCTTGTCCCAGCTGGGGAGCACCAGCCACGCTGGGGACACGAAGTCCAGCTTTGCCCAGGATGTTGACACGGTGGTGCATCACACCGGTGCTGTGCATCCATGTCCCACATCCCTGTCACCAATGGCCCAACCCAACATCAAACCTGCAGAAGAGCAGCCAATGCTCCCCAGGGCAGGCAGGAGCGCGTGAGGACTCGGAGAGGGAGAACAGGGATGGGGAGGAATATTTTTTGCTCTTCTGCCCCATAAAAACACCTTCTGCCTTCCTCCCACCTTGAGAACCACGGCTCCAGAGCAGGCTCAGCCCCCACCACCAGCCACGCCGCCCTAACGAAGTTCAGCGCTATAATTACTCCTTTCCTTTGTGGTTTGCTCTGAATTGCCAAGCTCTGGGCGATTGCCCTTCTCCTCCGACCGGCCTCTTCCTGCACAACACGCTCTCCTGCATACCTTCGGCAGCGGGACGAGGGGTTAAGGGCAAGGCGGCCAAGCTCCAGCAGCTGGGGGAAGGCAAGTCCCAGCACAGGGCTGAGGGCAGCTGGAAGCAGCTGCCTGCGTCCCCAGCTCAGCTGTTTGTGCTGGAGAGCTGCCGAGGAACGAGACGGAGGGGTGTCCAGCGCTACGGGAGCATCTCTGGGGTGCCCCAAGCCCTGGGAGCAGCGAGAGGCAGCAGGACGTCGCACCGCATGTGGCCTCTGCTGCAGGCATCAGGGACCCAACGTTCTCACTTGGGGGGTTGTGGTGGGGCCAGACCCGCTGACGAGGGGCATCGCCAACGTGCCTGCACCCATTCCCGTAAGTTCCCCATGCAGCCTTCCCCGAACTCCCCCATGTGCTTACTTCAGCAGCAAGGAGAGATGCCATCCACCCACCCAGCATCCCGGGGGGTGTGGAGGACCACGGGGAGGACTGCCCTGAAATGGGGTCCTGTGCGAGAGCAGCCCAGGGCAACCCTGAGTCATGGCAATGGAGGAGGATGGAGACGACCAGGAAGGGGACACAGGGTCTGGCAGCAACTCTGGGCTGCACATCCATGCTGACACCAGGGGAGAAGGAGCCAGAGCCCTCCCTAATCCTTCTACTTTGTCTCCTGGCTCTTTTTGGAGGCATTTAGACTGAAAGCCCCTTTTGTAGGAGTACCAAGGGCTGGCTCACTCTGCAAGGCAGACCCCAGACAGCTGGGCTCTGGGGTAAATCTCATCCCCAGCAGCTGTCCTGGGCTTCTGGAGCCCTTTTGGATGCAAAGAGCCTTTCCTCTCCCCTCCTCCCCAGGCAGCTGGGGGATTTGGCAGCTCAGATGGTCTTCTGCTCTTAAAGTGCCCAACCGTCCATGGTCCAGAGCTTGAGAATAAGCCCAGAGCAGCCTAAACCCAGCAGGATGAGGCTGGGCACCCATCCACAGGAGAAGATGGGCCACCTGGGCATTACACACGTGGTGCCTGGGGGCAGAGAGCCTGTAAGAGGGGCCCAGGCTGAACCCCATCACTGGGCTGGGTCTAAGAGCTCAGCCATGCCCAGCTGGATGTGGACCAACCTTCTCTCTGCTGGAGGTTTGTCCACTCTTTAAAACCCAGATCAGAAAAGCCACACCTAAGCCACACACAACCCAAGCCTCATGGGTTCGATACCAGCTCCACCACTGACTCCCGATGTGATTTCAGACCATACGCACGTGCCAAAACCCGGCCTCGCCACAGACCCCGTTACTGCCCTGTGACCGCAGGGCTGAGCCCGGGGAGAGGCGATGGAGCAGGAGCAGGGGACCCCCATGGTGGGGCGAGACAAGGGCACGTGGTCCAGCTCCAGGGCCAGGCACGGACCTCCCAGGTCCTGGCTTGGCCACCGGACGCCAACCCACAAGCCCTGGGGAGAGGCACAGGGTGGGGTGGGGAGGTGGTGGCCTCCGACCCACCGCTGCACCCCTTGCAGGAAAGGTTCGTGGGTGATGGGGAACGGAAAAATAATTAACAGGGCAGAAGAGAAAAAAAAAAATCTCTAAAACGTTAGGGAGAACAAATGACGGCTTGCGGGGGAGGGAAGCTGGCTTTAATATGGGATTAATGGAAAACAAGATACAGCTAATATAAGCCAGGGCTCCAGTTTAATAGTGGCTCTGGTCCATGATGTTATTAGGCTTTGGCTCCAAGGCCAAAAAAACCCTGACTCCTGCTAATGAAGAGGCGGTTTCTGCCCCGCCCCACAACCATGAGCAACAACACTGAACAACAAGCCATCATCACAACCACGCTCCCACAATTCCGCCTCTCCAGCACCTCGGGGGCTTTTCGAGATGCTGCTCAGGCTGCTGGGTGCACACGTGGGGCCCGAGCTGGCAGAACTGTCATTTTCTGCAAGCACCCAGGCTTTTGGCATTTTCTTTTTTATTTCCTTATAGGCTCGATAGCACTTTTTTATTCAAACTGACAGTTCTTTCAACCAGGATAAACCCAAGGGTAACAGCCATGTGTGCAGACAGATCCAAGACCAGCCTCAAAAGGCATCACCACCGGAGCCGAAAGAGCAGCACACAACCCTTGGCATCCCCACACGGGCTCTGATCCCGCAGCAAGGACCCAAGGCAGACATCAACCAGCATTTCACCCAAGCAGCTGCCCGGAGCTCTACTCACCTTCTTCTCTCTTTGGTGGGCTCTCCATCAGCGCCGGCTGCGGCTTTGGCTCTGCCTGGGGAGGCTGGGGGGCCAGGGGAGGCTCCGAACTCTCCACTTGCCGTGCCGGTGGGGCCGGGACCTCGGCAGCCTTTGCTACCTGAATCTCCACGCGCTTGGTGGCCACGTCGGGCACGGGAGCGTTGGCCGACTCGGCTCTTCGCTGGGGCATCTCAGGGATCTTTGATGGCGGCGCGTCCACCCTCCGGAGACCCGGCTCCTGGGGCTTGCCGAGGGTGATCTCAGTCCTCCGTGGAGTGGGCTCGGGGGGTTTGTGCCCCAGCACATCTGCTCGTTTGAGGCCAAACCTCGACAACCCTGAGGTGGAGTTCTCCACCTGCTTGGATGAGATGTCAATGGAGATTTCTGTTCTTCTGGACACCGGCTCGGGCAGTTTGGGTCCAGAGAGCTCCACTCTCCTCAAAGAGGGCTTGGGCGATCTTTGGCCTGTGGGGTCCACATGTCGGGCAGATGGCTCCAAATTCCTGGTGCCGAGTTCCTGAAACTTCTGTGTGGAGGTGGACACTGTGGACCTGAGGAGGGGGTTCGGGGTCCGTCTTTGTGGGGTGGAGGAATTTGAAGACTGATCTACCTCCTCGACCTCAAAAGATCTTTTCAGAGCTGAAAAACATGAAAAGGAGTTCAGAATTTAGTTGCCATCCACCTGAGCATCTCAAGAGACGCTTTCAGACACTGCCTGAGGCTCCTGACCCCACTCCTCCTCCTCCACCTGAGGGTTCATAACCCCATTGAATGCAGGATTGGGTGAGGATGAGGCTCTGCCTCTTCAGACAATTTACAAACCCAGGAACAAAACTGGAACCAGTGGCACAAAATTCACCTCCAGCGCAGAAACCAACCACACGCGCTCGGAGGGGAGCAGAGGGTCCCGTGGTGGCACGGCAGAGTGGAGCGTGGCGCAGGACTCGGTGGCAGCCCACGACCTGACCCCCAACACTTCCCTTTCCCCGTGGATCCAAAGGATGCACAGATAAACACAGGCTTCCCGGTGAGCGCTGCCAGCAAAACCCAGCTCAGGAATGTGAAAACAATTCCAGGAGAGCATCCAATCCATATAAATACAGCAACAAAAACAAAGGTGGCAGCCACAGCAGCTCATACCCTTGAAAACAATCCTCGAGATCGCCTGAGCCCAAGACTGAGGTGCTTTGAAAACACCAACATGAGACCCTGACACAAGGAAGGGGCCAACTGGGAAGCCTGAGGGACACCCTAAAATCTAAGCATCCTCATCCTCATTTTACCAGGGGGGAAGTTAGGAGGCAAAGAGGGATGACTTCAACATCAGACTGGATGTTCTATTTTAACACTTGAGGAAGCAGCAGACTCCCACCTCCATTGAGCCCCAGCACCGCGCAGGATCAGTCCCCACGCTCTCAGCTGCCGTAGAGCAGAGGCACAGGTCACCTCTGTACAACAGAGCAGCGCTCAGACCACCACTCAGCTCTGCCCATCACAGGGGTCCCCCTCAGCACCCCATTCCTGGCTGGACCAGCTGTGTGAGAACGAAACTCCCAAAACCCCCCGAGCCAGGAGTGTGTCCAAGGAAACCTGATGGATGCTGTGTCAGACCCTCAGCTTGGGCACATCGCCAAAGGAAGCCTCCATCGGTGGAGTGACGCTCCCATCCCAGCCACACAGTGAGGGCCAGCAGCTGCCCGACCATGTCCTCTCACACCTGGACACCCCCGTGTCCCCTACACAGCCGTCCCCACCTGCTCCAGCCAGACCTCGCTGAAGGAGCAGATGCCCTGAAGCCCAGCAGACCCCTGCTCCGTGCAGCAGCCAGCTGGGTGGAAACGAAAGGCTGAACATCATGGGAAGGGGGAGAAACGCAGGGAACTGCTGCCAGACCCCATCCCACCACCACAGGCTGCCCGTGCCCCCCAGCACCCAGGCAAGGGCGGGGTTGGGGTGAACAAGGCACAGCCCTGGCGTCCTAAAACGAAGGGTCCCCATGAAGCCAGGCTGAGCCACCATGGTGACAGTCTCAGCGCGATGGCAGCCACACTGCTAATGACTGGCATGAGCATCAGTAATGAGTCCACCCATCCATTACATCGACAGGGTAACACCAGTGACATTTAGCTTTTAAAAACCTGGGCTTGAGATCCCACAGGGACACCAGGAGCCAGGGGTGGGGGGGGGAAGACTGAAGCACAGCTTTCCCTCATTCCAAATGTCCCCCCGGCCACCCCTGGGGTGGAGCTGGATAAGAGCCACTATGCGGGAAACATCTCCTCTGCTCCGCAGGGCTGCTCTGACCCCCTGGGGCAGGGCCAGGGGACCCTCCGTCCCTCGGACACATCCGCTGGCCAGAGAAGAGCCATCTGGTGTGTCTGGGTCCGGGGGGGCCAGGGGGCCATCCACGTGGCAGCCGCCCCCGCTCCTCCACAGATTGCAAACGCAGCTGCTGACACCCCCCGCGCTGGGCAGGGCAGGCAGCAGATGCGTCCCCGTCCGTGGCAGCAGCACCGAGGGGTCCCAAAGGGGACAGCAAGAAGAGCGAGACCCCCCCGAGCTGGGGCTCACGTGTCGGCCAAGCCACGCAACGGGGAGGCACGCAGGGGTTAAAGCGATCGGATACAGGCTTTGGGCTGCTTTCCTTTTTCAGGGGGAATACCCCCAAACTGTTAAATATAAAGAGTAAAACCAGCTGGAACAGGCACTGCAGAGACTGGGATGGGGTCCCTCCCCAGTATCAGTGACCTGGCAAAAGCCCCCACCCCAGGAGCCCCCCTGTGCTCGGGGAACGACGGACACGGGCACAGACACACACCCGCATCCCCCAGCTGGGGTTCAGATCCCAGCACGGGAACTGCCGGGAGGTGATGGGTGCCTGGGACTGGGTCCTGGCCGGCGTGGGCAGGGGGGACACAGGGGTTGATCCCACCTCGATATTAACCGGATGGAAACAGCCCCGCAGCCACTTTATGGCTGCAGAGAGAGCCAAGCACCAAAGCACAACACATAACATCCAGCACGGACTACCCAGGAGGGGCCCCAGGAAGGGCACACAGTGACAAAATCATCTGTCCTGCATCTCAGAAATATTCAGCTGCTGGTAGAAGGAGGGAGGAAGGCAGTAAAGAAGAATAAAGATGTTTTTCCTCTGTTTTATCTGCTCTGTTTTCTGACTCCCATGCAGCCCTCCCAGCCATGTCACCACTGGCCTGCAGAGGCGAGATGCTCCCTGCAGCTATCTCTGCCCCACAGTCCGTGCCTGGCACATCTCTGCACTGCAGCTCTGCGCCCAAGTCTCAGCTCTCAGCACTCCAAGAACAATTAATCAAAAAAAAAAAAAAAAAAAAGTCCCGCACTTGAGAGCTGTTCCAATGTGCCCATAACTCTCAGGTCTCCAAAAATGAGCTGGAGCTTGGAATTTTCTATCATTTTCCTTCTCTGTCACACCCTTATTCCAGAAAATAATATTTTAGCTATTTTTCCCCCAAATTCCAAGCTGAAAACAATGTACCAGTCAAGCCCAGTTTGTATTTTGCAGGAAAACAAAGGGAGCGGAAGGGACAACCCGACGGGGAGCCTTTCCCCAGCCTCGAGCAGACCGGGGCAGGGGAGAGCAGCAGAGGACACGGCACAGCCACGCTGCCAGCTCCTGACGGATGGGATCTAGTTTTGTCCACACCAGGCTTTTAAAACCTGCTCATCACTTCTCCAGCCAGCCAGCTCGCCCTGACTTTATTTCCTTCAACAAAGCAGCCCAATAACTTCATGACAGATGTGTCTGGAGGAACGGTTTGAAAGTAAATGCTCTCAAGGAACCCGATAGCAAAGGGAACGCTGGCGAGCATCATCCTTAACGAGCAACCCCCTGGGAATTTCTCAATACCAAGTGGTCCAGGGATTTCCTTCTGACCTGATAATGAGCTTTGGATACAAACAGCCCTGCGGACCTCCAGGGTTCATTGCAGGAACCACCTCCATCATCACAGCTCCTCCGAGTCCCCCTGCCACTTGCTACTGCCAATGGTGGCACCAGTGACCGGTGGTGGGTCACTCGGTGGCGATGCCGGAGCTGCTGCACGTGGCCCTTACTTTTGACCTGAAGTCCCTCAAAGTGCCCCAAGCCAAGGATAAACCCACCCAACACCACCAGCATGGTCTTTCTGGAGCACAGCCATCCCCTGCCCTTATCGAAAGGCTGGACTGAATACAACACCCAAAAATGGCTTTTCTCCAGGTCTTTCTGGGCCCCACTGCAAAAAGGAGAAAAAGGTCAAAGCCCAGACACAAAGGGGTTCAAAAAGCCTAAGGAAGAGCTGCAAAACCACGATTACAGCCATGGGAGACTCGAACCACCCAAATAATCCCTCCTGGGCAGGGGCTGCGGTAAGGGGGCACCTAGGGGCTGGGCAGGGAACTGTCACCCCAAGAGAGAGCTGGGAATGGCTCAGCACAGTTTCTTACGGGAAAATCACAGAGACTGTCCATTCCCAGAGGCATTCTGTCCCCAGCAGTGTCACTAATTTGCCTGGGGACAACCTGAGAGCTTTCCCACCTGTGGCTCTCTGCGGGATGGGATTTCCATATCGTGCCCCTGGTTGCACAGGGATGTTGGTCCCCAACTTGTCCCAATGGCATATTTGGCCACCGCCCTGAGTCCAGCATGACCTGGAGAAGGTTGAACATCCCACACACAAGAAAGGAGAGGGACTGTGACCCACAGGCTTTGTGTTTCCACCTCTGAGACAGAGACTTGCTGCCATGAGCATGATCCTCAGGGATGCCACCTCCAGTGATGCTGGCCCTCGGCGTGGCCGAGCACGGCTGCAGCTCCCCTGCTCCTTGCACAGAGGAGAGAAAAGGACCTCAGGAAGCAAAACAACTTGAAAAAAAAAAAAAAAAAAAAAAAGAGAAAAAGCTTAAAAATAGCTTGTCCTGCCCAAAGCCAAGAAAGGAAAGTAAACAGCCTCTGCTCCAGATGACCCTCCTCCTGGCTTCCTGCAGGGAAGCTGGCGGATTCCTTACAACAACAGGAGCTGAAGGCAGGGCAGCGCTGGGGGGCCCTGCACCCCGTGATGGGTCCCGCACCCTGGGCTGGGGTCCCACGCCAGCAGTCATGGCTAATGCTCCAGGTCCCCATGGGGCTCTGGGTCCCCATGTCCCCAGCACCCTGGGCCACCGTGTCCCTGGTGGGACAGCCATGCTGCAGGCTTATCCCCACGATCTTTTCCAGGGGATTTTCGGCACAAGCAGGGCTTCCCCAGCCCCGCCAGCAGCATCCGATCTGCTGGTGGGTGTTGGAGGCAGCTGCCAGGGGCAGAGACAGAGGTGCGGAGCATCGCCCTTCCTCCCCTTCCCCACACCATGGGGCGTGAGCACAAACCCCTGTTACCATCGACACATGCTTCCTTTTAACTGATTCCAAACCAATTCAGGCAGCTCCAGCTCAATCTGGCGTCAGTGAAGGCAGCAGCTCCCCTCCCACTGCAGGGAAAGCCCAAAATCCCCTAAAATGAGATTTCCAAGCGCTTCCTTTCAGATTCAACCCCCGCCTCTGCCTGCCTCTGCCTGCAACCATTGTCCCTGGGCTGGGAACAGCTCCCCAGGGTGTCCCTTTGGGGACCAGACCTCTGCAAAGCTCTGGAGGCAGCAGCATTTTGCTCAGTATCACCAAGCTGCAGCTCTGCTCCGCAGGGCCAGCCAGGCAAGACCAGCTTTAAAAAACATCACCATTAATCCTGGCAGATGGGGAATGCACGGGCTTTCCAAGACAGATGCGCTGCAGGCAGCTCTGCCGGCTGTGTGCAACGGCAGCAGCTCCTGCAGACCCGCGAAATGCAAGAAATGCACGCCTTCATCCCCCAGTCAAACACTCCCCGAGCAAGCCCAGGGCCTGAGGATGTGTCTTTCTATTCTATGTGCTGCTCTATTTTGTGCTGCGGCGCTGGGGACGTCTGCTCGGCACGGCCGCAGCGTCCTCCCGGTCACCCCGCGGCCAGGCACCGGCAGGTCACACGCCACCAGTTAAAGCTGCTCTTCAGGAATCTTGTAAATTGGGAAGAAGGGACAGAGGTCTGGTTCAAATCCCAGTAGCTCATACAACAGCCAAGATTTTTCAGAGAAGTTAAAAGCCAGTGTCAGGGCTGGGGCCTCGTATCTACACGCTCCTCTCCCAGCAGACAAGTCCCTCCTTGGGGGTCCCAGCCAAGCCAAGGGCGCCCAGATGCCGGGAAGGGGTCTGGCTCCTGCCCGAGGGCTCCACATCTCCCGGTGGGAAGCATCGGGGTTCCACAGCACATCGCCCACCACGGCTCATCCCGCTCCGCAGCCTGGCTCCGGGCACCGCAGGGGGACCCAGGGTGGGATAACAAGGGAACACCTGCCCCTTCTTCCATCCCTTTTTAAACAGAATACCCCAAGGAACAGTCCAGGGGATGCTTTATACAAGGAAACCTCTATGCACAGAGCTCGAGAGGCGTCCAAAATAAACAGTGAAGGATGCTGGCTCCTCCAGGACCCGCTTCACAACCGGAGCCTCGGGCTCTGCTGCGGCCACAGTGCTCAACTGCTTCCCACTAAACATCCTCTGCCCCTCGAGTGGTTTCTCTAACCCCGGGGTTACGTTTGCTTGCTTGCTTAAGCGTGGAAAGCTTTTCTGGGGTTTTTTGACACATAAGAGCCTTATGGGAGCGGGGCAGCCCGGCGCCCCGTTATTGCACACCATACAATGGCACCGTTTGAGAGCGCTGGCTTTCTCTAAACTGCTACCAGATGGTCACCTCCTGTTCCCGGGGAGGAAAGAGGGGGAGGCTGCAGGTCTCGTCTTTCAAGGAGCCCTTGGAAACCCAACGCAGCATTAACCGCTCAAGGCCCTTAAAGCTTCCTAGACCCCCGTCACCAGGCAGCAGGATGCTCACGGCAGTTTTCTGGCTCAACTCAAGCGCAAAGAGCGTGTTCGCCCACGTAAACGTGGGGCCACCTGGGTTTGGCTTATCCAAACCCACCGGCCGGGATGCCGTTGAATTGCTTCCACCATCCTAAACAGAGGTGGGTGCATTCTAGTGAGCCAAAGCCTCAGTTACAGGGACAAGCAGGGTGTTCTTGTATCTACAGGGTGTATGCACACTGTACATTAAACCTGAAGGTCCCGCAGCAGAAGGGGAAGGGAGCTGCACCCCTGCTGCAGGGCCAGAGCAGGGAATCTCTATCCCATCCTCTACAACAAGGTGCTTCAAACTGCACCGAGACCCTCAGCACGGTCAAAAACACGGGGCTGAGACGGGAAATTCACCGGCCGTGCGGGCAGCAAGCAATGCTACACACACCGGCAGGGCTTTGTGAGTACACCAACAGCTGCAAAATAGCAGGAGAAATTCAGATCCCCTCTCACATCTGAAAAGAAGGCAGGAAACTTTTAAAAGCACCTTTCCCAAAGCTACCAGTCATCCAATGTAAGAGAGAAGAGAAGTCAGGGTTGCTGGATCCCCTCTGTCTGTTTGCACCAGGAGCTTTCACACCTTTCTGGTACCAATAAACCAGCTTTGTTGCAATGCTTACAGACACATATAATGTCAATCTGCTGACACAGCATGACTGTCATGCTATCCCGGATCGGGTTATGAATGGTTTATGCACAAATAAACCCTTTTTCTGATTTTAGAAACAGCATTTAAAAGAAGTTGCAATAGATTGCATGGTCTGGCACATCCATTGCACATAGAAGATATCACTGGCACCACGCAGTCCCTTCCTGACCTCTGCAAACGGTTCCAAGAGCTGAGCTATGGGGGAAACCCATTCAGGGCTCTGACATTAACCAAAGCTTTTCAAGCAGCATTTCACTCACATACTGTAAGCTACAAAGACAGTCTGAGACCGATGCAGCAAACCCTTCATTTACCAGAAATGACCATGTAAAAGCAAAGTTGGGACTAAGAATAGAAAAAAATAAAATCCACACTCAGATTAATTCAAAATCCCAGCTTCCCAGTCCCTATAATGCAGTTCTAGAAAGGTTTTAGCTTTGATTCTCCATTACACTTTGGTTTATATAACCATTAACCCTCAGCAAAATGCTTCCAGATCAGACCAGTATATTTTACATCCCTTATATTAATTTCATACTTGTACAGAAAATTACATAAAATACAGGGTAGCCAGCCCAGCGGATTGCATTACTGGCTCTGCCACAGGCTCTCTGTAGCTGTCGCCTCCGGTCTGTGCTCCAGTTTCCTTTCACAAGGGGAGGAGGAAGGAGAGAAATAAATCTTCTCGGCGCCTCCCAGGGGATGCAGGTTTGGTTTGGTTCACGAATATTTCTAAAATGCCTCAAAACTATTACCCAGAAGGTAGAAGCATGATGCAGATGGTCTTGTGGACCCCAGACCGCCCTGTGCTACCAGCTTCGGCGCTGATGCCACACCGGGTGTAGGGAGCACCCAGACACCATCCCCGTGAGTCACACGTCCCACTGCCCACGCAGGGGACATCCAGAGTGACTCAGGTGGGCGACCAGCCTTGGTGAAGGGGAGTGGCTGATTAAATCATTAAGTGATTAAGTCTCTTCTTGAGAAGAACTGATGGGTGGTGTTGCAACAGGACGGTTAAAAAGCTACAGAAAAGGGTAAATTAGTAAAGGTGGCTAAGGGCGTGACCTGGGAGCCATTCGGGTCCATTGCCCTGCCTGTGCTGCCTGCTGATTACTGGTGTCCCTGCATCCAGCTCTTGGAGGGGGCACCCAGCACTGCAACGTGAGCAGTTCTCCAAATGTCCTGCAAGCTGGCAGAGAGCAGAGCCCTCCTCCTTTCTCCTCCCTGGTAAACTAAACATGCTTTAAAAAATACAAAAATTTCCATCCTTTTCACTTTTCCCTACATTTGCATTTCCCATGACCAGACGAAAGAAAGACTGAAGTCCCAACCCCAGTCCTCCCCATGCTCCTTCCCTCCCAAACCAGTGCCGGTGCGATGCTGGGTGCTGATGCCCTCCCCTCGAGCCCCTGTCATGGCCCCAGGGCTGGGACGAGCTGGAGAGCTCCCAACCCACCAGGAGCAAGGGGCCACACAATTTTGCGATGCTTACTCAAACTGCCACCTCGGCCACTGGGAGGATGGTGGCACAGACCTATGTGGCCATGGTGTCCCCTGCTCTGCAACCCATGGGAGGCTGCCTGATGCCAGCAGCACCTGCACCCATGTAACAGGCTGGTACCGTGGGTGCCAGCAACAGGGCATCTGTTGCGGCACTGGGAGGATGCAGGGAGATGGACTGCCCTGACAACCACCATGTCCCCCACCTTTCAGCACGCAAACCAGCCAAGAGCCAGCTCAGAGGCACTCTGCACCTGGGTTATGGTTCCGAAGGTGTCCCCAGGAGCCCCGGGTGCTGAGCTCTGTCCAGCAGCCTCACAAAAGCAATCAGGGTAAAAGCCTGAGTCACAGCCATCAGGAGATAAGAGCCCTCCTTAATCTGGAGGCAGCTTTTCAGAATGACTTGAGGGTAACAATCAATGCCTTCCTTGCCCAAGGGCTGCTCCTCACCAGCACCACCGGCCAGCAGGGATGGGAGCAAGGAGGGCTCTCCCACACCAGCATGGAAAGTGGGTGCAAACTGCCAACCCCTCCACGAGCAAAGCAGAGGGGTACCAGGACCAAACAGCACCCTGCAGGTATGAAACAAGAGGTGGCCAGGACACAACCCTGGCCCCATCCCAAAAAACAGGACAGGGCAGCCCCCACTGTCCCACAAAAAGTTCCCCTGATGGACCCCGAACCCCACCAGACAGCCACATCCCCATCAGGAACTGGACTCGGACCCATCAACTCATTTTACAGGCTTCAAACAAGCTTCACCAGGATTTAGGATCACTTGGCCTGTTGTCTCCACGTCCCACCTCTAACGACCAAGAAGGTGCCAGAGCTCCCTGCAGCAGGAGGAGGGGGGAGCCTGGAGAAGGAAAGAGCCTGCGCAATGGTCCTGCAGAAAGAGATTGCCTTAAATATCAAATATCAGAGTCAGGAACGTGAATATCGGGAGTGATTACAGGCTCTGAAGTCTCCGTTATTGTCTTTGGATTTATGACAAAACCCAGTCCAGGCTCTTGCGGCTGCTGTCTGGGTCCTGGCTCCTGGGAAAACGGACTGAGCAGCTCCCTGCAAGGAAGCGCTGCAAAGCAAAAAACGAGCCAGCACCCAGACAGTGCGGCCACAGGACACCCAGAGGTGCCAGGACTCTCACTTTGCAGCAGCTTTGCTGGCATTTATTGGCCAAGAGACACAGACATGGTCACCCAAATGTATTAGGCATGACCCAACACGTTCAGGACGTGCTTCCTACTCACCCTATAAACCACCAATAGGCCATGAGCAAAGAGTGAAGCTGGAGAATTATATTTTAGGCAAGTTTCTTACTAAGGGAAAGATGCTACCAAGATCCCAGAGATGGGTGGTATCTGTGGAGCCAGCCTGGTGCACATGCTCCAAACCCTGACTTCCCTCGTCACCATCAGTGCACTTACACGGCCAAAGCAGCTATCATGGCTGTGGTGTACTCACCTGCTCTCTGTCCCTTCCCACCCAGCCACTTTTGAAAGGTTTATGTGCTCGCTTTGCCCAAGACTCATCTCAGACGGACAGCGAGAGCTCACCGGTACCAGCCAGCACTGGAAACCCTCCATGCTGACACAGAGCCAAGGACACTCTGCTCCATGCTGCAGTGGTTGCCCGTCCCCAAGGACGCACAGCCCAGCCCTCCTTGCATGAGATGACTATAAACAACGACCTTTGGATGATCCTGCATCCTAACTGGGGCCAGAGGCTATCCCCAGAGCCCAGCTCACGTGGATGGAGAGATCCACGTCCTGTTCTTCCCTTTCCCACTCCCTCACAACCTTTTTATTCCCAAGGAACTAAATATACATAGGGGAAAAACCAACCCGCAACAGCAGGTCTCTGCTCCTGTAACCAGGCAGACGCGATTTTTCCACTCCGTGCACGAAAGGCCAGTGCTGCAGGGGAAGAGACGACTGCTGCTGGGGAAGGCACAACTCCTGCCTTCCCACGGGCACCTTCCCCAGCTCCTGCCTCTCCCACCACGTGCTGATTTGGCAGCAAACTCCCATCCACCCCATCCTTTGGTCTTAGATTCAGAAATGTAGATAGGAAGAATGTAAGAGAAAGAAAACTCTCCGGAGCGCCTGTAAAGCTTGTCTTTGAGGACATCAGAGGTGACGGGCTGTCTGGGAGCAGCACATCCACCAGCTGGAGAGCAGTGCCGGCTCTACCCACGCTGGGCTGGTGATGACGAGGACCAGAAGAGACTAGGTGCAGGATCATTTTTTTCAAGGACAGCCCAGGAAATCCAGCAATTGATGTTCAGGACCTTTGCTTCACTTCTAGGGTTGAGATGATTCAAGATACGATCTGAAAGATCTTTTTGCATTTCCTTTTCCAGGCATTGAACTTCCACACACGTGGGACTGTCGTCACACGCCCAGACTCCATGTAAGCCCAGGCGAGTGCTCATCCTGCAAACCCTTAGGCAGGGCTTACAGGAGAAACCCTGAACCCCAGGGAGATGCTTACACAAACATGAGGCACATCCCATCTCCGGGCTTTGCACCATATTGAATTCAAGCCACATCACCCACATAACATTGTGACCATCCCTCTGGCGCGTTCCTGCTAATATTAGCAGCAGGGTTGAGTCCCAGCATCTGCAGCATGCGGGCAGCAGCTGCTCCCCATGGCAGCAGGCACGCCAGCCCCAAGCAGCCCAGGGGACACACCACGGCCACGTGTCCCAGAGACATCCCGGGCATTTGCTCAAGTAAATTTTAAGGACGAGCCCCTGAGATTCATGCACATAGAAAAGCTTATTTCTAATACAGCCCCCTCCTGAAAACAACCTGGCTGATGTCTTTTTGTCTTTAATGACCCTTAAAACCAGGACCGAACTTAGCACAAGTCAGGACCTCATTGAGACAAAGTCTGAAATACTACAGATATCATGCATCGGGTGGTGTAAGATGTACATGTCTGTAGGGAAAGCGTCCAATAGTGGGGAAGAAAAAAAAATAACCAGAGAAGCCTTCCTATCAGCACTGCTGCGTCCTGGCAGGGCTGGAGGCTCCCTGCCCTCAGCGCCCAGCCCCACGCAGTGCAGGACTGCCCAGACCGCGCTGCCAAGGTTTGCCCACCAGCAAGCACGTGTTTCCCGAGGGAGCTGGGCTCTGGGGAATGGGTAAATGGGGGATGAAGAACCACCAATGAAGGCTGTCTTGTGGTTTCTGCCAGAGCGAAGCTGCAAGCTTGTGTCTCCCCAGGCTCTAGCCCTGAACATCACCCTGAACCCACTGCACCATGCTGCTGCTCCACACGCTTACAGCCCCACTCGACATTTAACGTCATTCGCAGCTGGCACCCCCTTTGACATCTTATGTTTCAACATTATGAGGAAATTAACCTAGTGTTGACTGGCAGCACTGGCAAAGACAAGGAGCACTCAGCATCACCGCTGCCGGCTCACCATCAGCAATCACCAGAAAAAATGTGCCTCAGTTACCCCTGGGGCTCTGCCCAGCAGCAGCCACGTCCCACCAGGATGAGGGGACAGAGCAGATCTCTCTTACTACCAGGCTGTAGATCACGTATGCACAGTGCTTTAAATCCTTAGCAGGATGATGAGTACCACCATGCAGAGTTATCTCTGGGCATCATCACAACCAACCACAGCTGCCAGCAGGAGCATCCGCCCGTCTCCGCTGTCGAACATCAGACACCAACGCTCCCATATCACCCAACGTGAAGAGGATCAGGATGATTTGGGGTTCACACAACGTTAACTCACTGCACAAGCATCCCAACACCCAGATTGATTTACTGCTACAAGTTCCCTTCCTCGCTGCTCAGAGGTCCGTGTCAGAGACCCCAGGCAGCTGAGCAACCCGCAACCCCCTCCGAGACAGAGGTGAGCTTGGGGAGTGCTGCCACAACCACAGCTGAACCTGCCAGGTCCAAAGACCTGCCAAAATCTATAAACCCAGAGGCAGAACTATTACGTTCTGTAAATCCTGGCAAACCACAGACCCAATAATGCCCTCCCCCAGTAGAGATGAGGAAGCTTCTCCCACCCAAACAAGCTGGATCCTCCCCACAGTACCTGCTGGCCCAGTTCGAGGGGGACACACGTACTGCTCCCTGGACGCGATCATCCCCACCGCAGCATCGGGCACAAGCAAGAACACACTCTGCTGTGCTGTGTTTCCCTCTCATATGTTGCTCTGACTTGGAAACTAAACAGGAACTGAGCATCTCATACTCCTCCTTGCTCCCAAAGACCCCTGCATCCTCCTGGGGCGCACGGAGGAGTTCCCACGCCAGCAGCCCACAGCCATGTCTGCAGCGCCCACCTTCTGCAACCAGCAGGTAGGAGAAACCTGTTGGTCCTACACCAGGGAGGGATGCTGCGAGGAAAGCAGGCAGGAATAACCAGGGTGGGTCGGGAGGGCAGGCGGAGTGTGACCGGCAAGAACAAAGAGGGCTCTGGCTGCTGGGTGATCTGGTGTTTCTGCTCCACAGTATTTTTGGCTGATCTTTCCTGCTTGGCCATGGGCTGCCTGGGGCAGAGACACCCACCCAGCAGACAGGAGGAACACTGCATCTTCTGCCCTACAGGCTGGAAATTAATTGCCTTGTTCTTAGGAAGCTGCTATGCAACCCAGAAAACTAATTAAATTGTGAAACAGTAGCCCGGATCCCTGCTCAAGGGCTAGACCAGACCTTCTGGCTGCAGACACACAGAGCTTTCCCCAGCCTCTCCCTCTGCACAGGCAGAACTATAAAGCACTCCATGCACTGGGGGAAAAAAAAAAAAAAATCATACTGCAGAGCGGCTCGGTGCCATGGAGGAGCACACACAGGCTGAACAAGCAGCCCCGGGGCTCACAGCAAAGTCTTTATCATAACCAAGTAGGGAATTACTCATTCTTCAGAGATTTAAATGCAATTGGGGCAGGCAAGAGGAAAGCTGTAATTACATCAGCGCGGGAGCCCTGCGGTGGGGAAGCTCACGAGTCCCCAAAGCAGAGTTACAAAGGCGCCGTTGAACCCCGAGTGCCAAACTGATGGCGCAGTCGGGTTGCTCTCCCTGTCCCAGCTCTTGTTAGTCCCAAACTTCCTCCGAGACGTGACTTCCCTCAGCCTCCTGCTAACCCCTCCACCCCCAACTTCGCCTGCAGAAAGCCCAGGGGACTGGAAGAAGCCGACATGAACGTGGCTAAACCTCACAACAAGGGCTGCAGAGACCCCAGCTCTGCCACCCGTTTCCTGCCTGACCTGGAAGAGGAACCCTCCTGCTCTCGGCTTCCTCAGCTACCCAGCAGGAAAAACACCACCGCTCCTTCCCGAAGGCAAGGCTGGGCTCACCAGGAGGCGGTGAAGTCAGCTCAGCCTATAGCTATACGTGCGCAGCCCCTGGATAAGCTTTCACCGTGGCCCCCACATCTCCACTATTTCTTGGGTTGTTTTTTTTTTCTTTTTTTTTCTTTCTAGAAACCGCTGCACGAAGCTCAGTTTTTGGGTCACTGCCAGGATGTGAGAGTGCGTAGGGATGGAGCTGATCTTCCAAAACCGTGCTCTGGAAGATGAGCTCCCCTGAGCCCATCTCTCAATGCCTGCTTCACATAAACCCCCCCAGCCCTCTCCTGCCTGGCTTTAACTCTCAGACCCATCTGGCAGCAGCACACTTCTCCGCTAGCTTATTTTTTTTCCTGAAAAAGCCAGCGTATCGGGCAAGAGCCGCAGACACCCAGGGAGAAGGCATCTGCGTCCGCACGCCAAGGGGATTGCAAGGAGATATTCCAGCGGAGAGCAAGGCAACGCCATCGGGCCACTGGAGCTCTGCCACGGGACAACTGCAGAGCTTTGGAGGGCGGGCAGCTCCTGCTATGGACATATTTGAAATTTGGGTGCGTTATCCCCCTCCCAGCTAGTCTAGGGCTGGGTCTGCACCAAAATCTGGGAGTCAACAGAAGGGCCGGTGCCTGGGGTTCCACAAAGTTTTAGTCCCATTAGGCGTGGGGGGTTTTTTTCAGCTAAAAATCTGCACAAACCAACTTGGGAAAGGCAGGAAAGGAAAAACAGCCCCTAAAATCCTGCCTTAGCTGATAACACCAGGGCGCAACGCTGCTCCGAACAAAAGACACCGGAGCCCGGCGGCGGCACCGACAGCCCCCAGCCCCCGCAGCCGCGGGGGGATGCGGACTGGCCGCCCCCAGCCCCGCTCCTTCCAGCCCTCCCCACCGGGCGGGGGGCGACCCTCGGCGGGGCCCCGGCAGCGGCCAGGTCCCGTCTCCCCCGACGGGGCGGCAGCAGCGGGGAGAAGCGGGAGGCGACGGGACCCCGGGGTGAGGCGGGGGGACCCCAGGGGGGCTCAGCCCCGCTCCGCCGCGTCCCCCCCCCAGCCTTGCGCGGTGCGAGGGGCGCGGGCGGCTCCGCGCTGCCCAGCCCGGCGCGGCGGCAACTTTTTCCCCGGTTTCGCCCAAAAACCAACATCACCCCGCCACCCCCGGGGCTGACACCCCCCCACTCTGGGGTCACCCACCTTCGAAGTCGGAGATGATGCCCTCCAGGTGGGCGTTGACGGCCGGGTCGGCCATGGCGGGGCGCTGCCCCCCGGCTCTGCGGGGCGCGGGCGGGCGGGAGCGCGCAGCCGCCGCCGCCGCCGCCTGCGGCCGAATGAATGGCGGAGGGCGAGCGGCTGCGGCCGCCCCCCGCGCCGCCGGGCACCCTGCCATGCCGCCCGGCCCGGCCCAGCCCGGCCCAGCCCAGCCCGGCCCGGCC
>WKFP01014390.1:1114627-1134666 GCA_011057875.1 Pterocles orientalis
CACCATCCTTCATCCTTCTGGTGCTCATCATCCCTCTCCCATCACACAGGGCCGCCGGACCCCCCGGGACCCACCCATCGCCGCTGCAGAGCTGGGTGTGAGCTGGGAAAGCGGCATTTCCAGCCACTGCCTCTGCTGCTTTCTCAGCCGCTTGCTCACGACCTTTTCAACCCAAAACTTTCCAGTCATAAATATACCAGCTCATGGCAGGAAACTTGCTTTTCTTATACTTCTCCCCTGCTTCTCAGAGAGCTGTTTCCAGCAGCTCACGCTCCCTGCACCAGCCCCTGGTCGTCTGTCCCTGCTCCTCCAAGATATTTCAGGCACACAACAAAATCTGCGGCAGCACAAAGACCCTAAAACTCCCCGTAAAGGCTCAGGAAGTGCCACGAGCTGCAGGTGAGGCCTTGGGAGCAGCCATACCCCCTGATCTCCCTGCTTACCATCAAAGTTTTTATTCTTATTACTCGTTTTTTTGACATAAACCAGTTTGAGAAGAACAATTCCCAGCCAGAGCCGCGGCCCCACGCCCACTCAGCTTCCTGCGGGCAGCACGGACACAGCGCAGGAGCTCAGCACGCAGTGAGAGGACACGAGGGCAGGAGGAAAGGAAGAATGAACAGAATTTTCCTTTCCTTTTAAATGCTTTGGCAAATGCCAGGAAAACTGCCAGCGGGGATGCTGAGGTGTGGCAATCAGTGTCCAGGCAGCACCACTGGCGGCTCCCCTTTGCTCCTGCTCCACTGCACAGGGATGGGAAGGGGACACAAGTGGATGGGTATCGCTGCCAAAAGCCACAGACTGTGTGCTCCCATCTCCATGCGGATGGGAACTTGGGTGCCCCTGGCACTGCCCCGTGATGGTTTGGCCAGGGGAAGCAGCCCTCAGCTCCACCTCCTGCACCTCCGCTGCCTGGGAGAGTTTGGCAGGTCCAACGCAGGCAAAATTGGTGCTGGAACAAACTCCTGGGCTCAGGGAGGGTAAAGGGGAAAGAGATGGGCCAGTCTGGGCACCCTTCAGTGAGGACAGGGTCTGCCCTAGGTTTTACATCCCATTAAATTATCCTCTTGGAGAAGTCTACCACAACCCTTTCAGATTTACACAAAAGTCACAACGAAGATAACCCCCCACGAACCAGATCCCAGTATGCTCAGGCTGGCCCCAGGGTCCCAGTTTGCCAAGCTGGGCTGGGCAGCACTAAAGCAGCAACCCCGAGCTGCGTGTCCGAGGGATGCACCCTAAACACAGGAGGCACCCAGGCACTCGAACCCCAGTTCCCTCACTGGCTGGAGAAACAGGGCAGGGTGAAGGGGATGGCAAACCCCCCTCTGACCAGGTCACCCATCAGCTCCCAGCACACCAGCCTCCACTCCACGCCCCATCGCTCAGATACCCAGTGCTGCTGACACAGACCCAGCCTCTTCTACAGATGCAGGAGTTGCACAGTTGATTTAAAAATCTGTGTTAAACCCCCCCCCCGATCCAACATGCAAGCTTTCGGGGGAATTTTCTTTGCCTCCTTCCACGTGTTCAGCCCCTTCTGCCTGCCCCAGCTCTCGCCCGCGCACAGCCCTGCTGCAGGGCGCTTGTTTCTGCTGAGATTAAATCATTACTGCAGGAGAGACCTGATGCTGTCACCATCATCCTCAGGCTCACCCTGTTTTCTAGAAGAGACTGTCAACACCAAGCCTCATCCCAAGCAGGACAACACTTGGGCTTCCCTCCATCCCCGTCTGCACCAGCACGGCTTTTCAAGAGCCATCGCTCAGCACGAGCCGTAGCTGGCACGCACGGCTGGGGGACGCTGGGGATTTCAACCTCCAAAAATAAAAGGAGATTAAAAAAAATAAATATATCAGTTGGGAGATGTGCTGTGAGCAGGCCAAAAGCAGGGGCTGTCCAGCGTTTGCCCTAAATGGGAAAGGGGCCCGTGAACACGCCGCGGGCAGAGCACCAGCCCCAGAGATAGAGGGCACCAAGCCAGACAGGGAAGAGATTTCCAGCCAGCAGGAGAAGGGGGAGAGAAACTCCCCACGGGCAACTCCCTGCAAAAAGCACAGACAGTAAAACCCTGGAGATGGGCTGAGTTTGGGGGTCCTGGAGTAGGGCGAAACTCAGACACTTGTCCCTTGCCATCAGCCATCGGACACAGCCCTTCCCTGGACAGTTGTACAAAGCACCTTGCTGCAGGCTGCCAGGCACTTAGCTCGGCCACTTTTGGCTTTAAACGAGGACTGCAGAGCCCCAGTGTCCTGAACGAGCAGAGCTGGGTCTGCCCCCTCTCAGTGATGTGACCGTGCTCTGTTCGCACCCACAATCCCCGCAGCCAAGCCCAGCAAGGAAAGGGGAACAGGGGAAATTCCCCTTCCGGCGAGATGTGGTCACTGCCATCGCACCAAGCCATGCTGCAGGGAGAAGTTCACGCAGTGCTTGCTTGCTGTCATCGTTTCTGCCATCTCCAGACCCCAGGAGCTGGCTCTGCTCGTCACCCCACCTCACAGGCTCTCCGCTGAGCTCAGCCTCGCCGTCCTGACTTTGTGTTACCACTTCATCTCCTGATTGCAGTGTTAGAGCCTGTAAAAACCACACCAGGTCAGGGAGCGTTGGACTAGATGTTCCACCGGCAGAATTAAACTGCCCTTGTTTAGGAGGAGTCAAAAGAAGGTAGAAACAAAATCTGAAATGTTTTTCCTTATAAAGGAATGGCAGGAGGAAAGTGCTGCGTGCACTAACCATCAGCCGTTCTGTTCGGCAGGGACTGGCAGGGGCTGTAAGCTCCAGAGAAACTGCTATTCCCAGGCAAGCAACCACGGGGCAGACCAGCACAGCCGTGTTTATGTTAACACAAGGGAATAAACCGCCAGACCTGAGCTCTGTCTTCACATACCTTTCTTCTACCCCCAGCCTCCAGAAAAATCCCCCTGCGCCAAAGCACCCCCAGCTCAGTTGGTTTAACGACCGGACGACATTCCTGAGAGTCAAATAAAACTGCCCTGCTGCCCAGACCCAGTGCCCAGGTCCCTGGGGAGCACTCCTCTGCAGAAACACCAGCCTCGGCAGATCACCAACACCCTCCCCTCAGAAGAAGGACCCTCAATCTATCCCCAGATGTGTGCCATTTCCACCCATTCCAGCTGCAGGTCTTCACATCCCCTGCCTGGGGTATCACATCTGCCACTGCAGCTCCATTGCTGTAGGAGGTTTCCAAACAAGTCTTCTCCACAACGCTTGCTTGCAGCTTGGAGAGCATTGCCTGCCAGCTGGAGGACACAGAGCTATTTTGCACGCTCCAGGGAAGTGCTAACAGCCCCGAGCAGTGCTGGGTGCTTGCTCAGAGCCAAGGACAATGGTCCGATGCAGAAGCAGGGCTGGGCTGTCCCTGTCCTCGCCATCCCCTGCACAGCCCGGGCACTTGGCGAGGTTTGCAGGCGTGGTGGCAGAGGTATGCTCTCGTGCGATTCTGGTGAGCCAGGCAGCGTGGAAGCAGCTAAAGGCTCATTTACACATAAGCAGTCGATTACTTGGAGAAAGAGGTGCCCGCTTGGTCGCTTGCCAGTGTGCAGACAGATTTAAGACACACAGGAATTGAATCTCCGGTCCAGATGTCACTGTGGCCGAACAGGCCACCTCTGATAGTAGCCTCTGCGAGAGCCCCTGGCAGCACAATAAAAGGAGCATTTAGTAAAGCTACAGACTCGCTTGAGGATGATGAGCCCTTTTGCAGCCAAGCTTCACATAAACACATTGATAATGATGTTAGCGTCGGAGCTGGAGATGAACGCCTGCCCGGCAACAGCCGGCCTCTCTGTCTGCCTCAAGAAAGCCCCTTTCTTGCAACGCGCATGTTTAATCCCTGATCTGTGTCTGCTGATAGCCGCGTTCATACCAAAATCTGCTCACCTCATCTATCTTCTATATATCCACGGACTGAGGTGAGGTGGGAGCGCAGGCAGGACTGCAGGGCTCGCTCACAAATTCCACTCTGTTCTGTGCTGTTCTGCAGTGAAACCTCCATCCTGCCCTAATTAAATACCTTCATCGGAGTATAACGCACAGATGGAGGCCAGCAGTGTCGTGCAGCTACAGCATCCTCGTGTCAGATGTGGCCAAAAGCTTCAGCGCTCCGCAGCTTCCATCGGGCCCATCTGAAACAAGCTCTTGGACGCAAAGACCCATTTCTCCACCCTATCCAGGGGGACACATCTGCGCCCAGCTGTCACTCTGTATAGAAAGGCCTGGGGACATTCTAGCACTGAAAGCCAACATCACCCCTTGCTCAGAGAGACCTTTCTGCACCCCACGTCCCCCCTGCACCTCTTGGAGAGGGGCTGTCCCAGCTGATCTGCTCATCAGCCACGACACGAACATACCAGCAACAGCATGAGATCATCCTCAGCCTGCGGAGGATAGCATTGGGTTTGGGACACTTGGATTCATTTTTGGTGACGTTGATGCAGTCCCAGAACAAAACCCGCAGGCTCTTCTCCAGAGGATGGGTCTTGACTTGGCTGTCACTTCGATTTGCCTCGCTCAGCAGCTTTGCTGATTGCTGGAGAAAACGTGGGTTTGTGTAACTGCTGTCTCTGAGCTCAGTCAACCGTGTGTTGACTGCAGTCAGCTTCACAACTGTGCAAGAACATAGTCACCGTGCACTCGTCCTGGCAGAGAAGGAGACAACGTCAGCAGAAGTCAACTCCTGTAAGTGCACCCGTGAAGACACTTCACCGAGTTCAAAGAAACAACCCTTCCTCCTCGGTCGTTGCTACCGTCCTGCACCATTTACACAGGCTGACCAGCTACAACCTGCCGTGATTTTCATGGTCATTCCTGTGTAATAAAAACCATTTCATTAAAACTATGGAACAAGCACTCCACAGCATCATGAATATTCATGCTGCCTTCCACAGCAATGAGCTGGGATCCCAACACAGTACAGGCTCTGCAAAGTCTTCTTTACCCGCTTGCAAGGCACAAAAGCGTGGGAGTTGAACAAGGATCAGTATTATCCTCTAAACCACAGGATGAGCTTGCAGGAACTGGCAGGCTGGATGGCTTCCAGTCGCTAAAGGAGGCAAACAGTCCAGCCCCGTTCTCGCATGCCAGATCTGCTGAGCATCTGTGAATTGGAGGAGAAGACAACCCATCCCCGCCTGAGAACCAGGCAGCCTCCCTCCACACACCCCTAGCGATGTGTGTTACTCAGAGGCAGAGTGGTTCTATCACACAATTCTTTTTATTTTCCTAAAATAGGCATTAAAGAGACATTTTGAATGTGATGTTTTCCTTCTATGTCTAGTAATCTTTTAGCTAACAGAGAGAAGAGCTGGCAAAACTCGAGGAAGGCTGACAAAGAAATAAAGTGAAATAGAAACCTCATCTTATAAGGAAACAGCAACAGGAACCAGCCCCAGCATCCCCGCACTGAGGCAGAGCCCGGGGTTTGCCTGGGAAGGTCTGACTGGAGGTTACATCACATGGCAGGGGATGAACTGGAGATCTCCCAGGGAGAAATACTCCCAGCCAGACACAGTTCTAGATGTCCCACACTGTCTTGGGTTTCCTGAAAAGTTTCCCATCCCAAAGTCAGAGACCTCTTTGCATCTCATTACCACTCCTGATCTTTTACACGACAGTAACTCTAACTTGCTTCCACAGCCAAGGCGAGACGGGATGTCTATCTTTCTTCTATCACAAGGGCTTCTCCAGCCCACACCAGACACTCAAGGATGAATTTCCAGCCCCAGCAGTTAGACCTGTTGGGCATTTATGGGGTGTACTTGGCCTGCATTTCCCTTTGGTGCTTCTCTGGAGGGAGCTGTGCAGCTCTCCTGGACCTGCAGCTCTGGAAGGTCCCATAGGAGCAGCCATACCATCATCACCCGTCAAGCTTCCCAGAGCTGAATTTTGAGGACAACAAAATTTCCCAGCCTGGCAATGAAAGAGCCCCACACAACACATCATCTGCGCTTTCACTTCCTTTCTCCTCTGACCTTCACACCCAGAGCTGGAAGCTCCTGGAAGCCAAGCCTGCTTGGAGCGAGCAGTTTCTCAGCTTGAGAGCCAAGAAAAGCCCCTGTGGATTACAGCCTGTTGCTGCATTTGTTGTCAAAGCAGCAGTGTCAGAAATCATTAGAGGGGCAAGAGGCCTTTATTTATGACCCAGATTTATTGCTACTCTCCTTCCCCAGGGCACCTGGAAATCCCAAAGTGCCCTGGATTCAAGATAACCCCATGAAATGCAGCTCCTCAAAGCCCTGCTTCTCCACTTCCCCACTCCACCCAGCCCCAAGAAGCTTCCAGAGGTGTGGCATCCTCCTTTGCCTGCCAGCACGGAGATAAACCTCAACTCCTACGCCTTCCTAGAGAGAAAAACCTGATGGTGAAGCTGTGGGTGTGCAGGTCCAGCTCCCGCAGCATCCCAAACCGATGCAAAGTCACATCTGGGGTAGGGGTTTAGGAAGGCGTGAGGAGGTGAGAGACTTCCAGATGAAGACACACAAGCAAGTCATAGAATCATGGAATGGTCTGGGTTGGACCCAAGAATATCTAGTTCCACCCCCTGCCATGGGCAGGGACACCTCCCACTAGCCCAGGTTGCCCAAAGCCTCATCCAGCCTGGCCTTGAACCCCTCCAGGGATGGGGCATCCACAGCTTCTCTGGGCGACCTGGGCCACTGCCTCACCCCTTGCACAGGAAAACATTTCTTCCTCACATCTCATCTCCATCTCCCCTCTTTCAACTTAAACCATTACCCCTCATCCTATCACACCCCATTCTGGGGATGACCTTTGCTGTGCAGGTACCCCAGCCCACTGGCTCGAGCCTCTTGCTGGGTCTCAATCAGCTCCTAACGACTTTTCCAGCAGCAGCAGGCGCTGGGCTGACCCAAAGCCCCAGCACACACCCCCCAGTGGGATCCCAAAGGCTTTGCTCTGCCCGAGGTGGGGGCTCCCATCCCTCCCCAACATCATGGGGCTGCCAAAGCTCCTGGTGCAGCTCTGCATCTTGCAAGAGACTGTCAGCAATTTGCAGATTGCATGTCCTGGCCCCATCTCCAAACCAGGGATGTTTATATAACCCAAGGAAAACAGCAAGCGCAGCAGGATTGCGAGGGAATACGCTTCCAGCTGCTGCAGAGCTCTGACAGCCCACGTCAGTCGAGAATCTACCCTTAACTCTTCATACTACAAGGGCAACTTCCTATTTAAATGGAAAACAGTCGAGTCCTTGCAGGGTAAGATGTTCCTGTTCACAACAGATACAGCTGGTGAGCAAGGTATTAAATCCAAACGGCCACTTCCAGCGCTTCCTGAGAGAGAGCAGCTTCCCGCAGAGCAAACACTGCATCTCTGCTGCAAAACACCAGGTTTGGTGTTTGTTTTTCAAGTGGTTTCTTTTCCAAGCCAGGAAAAGGACTGAAAACCGGCTATGAAGGGGATTTTTGGTGGGTTATTTTGATGACGGATCTGACATATCTGCTTTAAAAAAATCTCACTTGTGAGCAGCAGTCTGCCTCAGACGATATTGGCAGCCCCTGATGTTAATTCACTTTCCTAAAGACAAGAAAAAGACTTAAACCATCCAAAAGGCAATGGAGAGGCAAGTCAGGGACCTGTGGGCCAAGATCTAAAGCGATCGGAGGGAAATACGTGACAGTCGTTGGGAGCTGAGGGCCTCAGGACAGGCAGAGGTGGGAAGAGCAGAGGTGCACGGGCTTCGGATGGAGGTGACACCTCCAACCATCACGCACCACCTTAGCTATCCTCACATGCTGTACATCCCATAGACACTGCTGACCTACCCAGCTTAATGCAATTCCTATTCACTGTTTAAGCAGAGAAGGAAGCGTGAGAGACAGTTTAATTAACTCAAACAGCTTCTCCCAGATGCCCAGAGGCAATTAGGGAACAGTCCTGCTTCCATCCTTCCCAGCTGTGCAGACCGTGCATCGGCTCCTGAAGGGATGCAGGTACTGTTAGAGCTGGGAGAAGCAGGAACCTGAATTTCAACTCAACACACAACATGCACTTCTGCTAAAGTTCAGACAGCTTCTGCCCCCTAAAGCTATCCTTGGTTTTACACCTCCATGCCCTCCAGGTTTAAAGCCAGCAGCAGTGAAATTTGACGGTAAAAGCTTACACTTTGGATACATTTGTATGTCAACAGCTAGCGCTTTTTATTTCATGAGAAAAATCTGTCAGCAAAATGTCCTGAGCACAGCCAAGGTGCCTTTGAACAGTATACCCGGCACAGGACCGGATTTCCCATGATTTATGTTGTGCAATGCTCGCCGCTGCTGGGGCACAGAGGGGCTCGCACCAGAAACAGGGCGCTGGCGGCCACCCGGACAACGCGCAGCCCTGTGCAGGAGAGAGTTTATCAAAGAAAAGGAATAACTTGCTGAGTTTTGATGGCTGCTTAGTGCCGAATGATGAACTCTTTCACTGCAGAAAAGCAGGGGCCACGCTGGCTGCCCGTTGTTTGGATTCAGAGAGGGATCTGCACCACTCTGTGGGGAACCAGCAGCAAAACAAACCTCCTCTTGCTACGCACAGGGTCTGGCAGATGAGCAAATCTCAGGCAAGCAGGCAAGCCTGAGCTTTACCAGAGATGGAGCGGGGTCTGGGTCTCTCTGTCCTACAAGAGGAAACGCGGAATGCAGGGAGAGAAGGGGGAGGAAGGCATCAAGCCAAGAAAGGGAGAGCTCAGAGCGAGTCCCCACCCCTGCTGCTGCAGAGCCTTCCCCATACCCCTCCCTCCGCCTCTCAGGTCCTTGTCTCCAAAACATTCATTCCATCCTTTCACCCCCCAGGTCTGTGGCGCTCCCATCCATGCAGATGCCTTGCAGCCCTTCAGCCTCTACAACCAAACCTCCTCTGCATCGCCCACCGCTGCACATCCCCCTCCTCTGCCCCTCGGTCCCCTGTGCTGCTGGCTGTCCCCTTCTTGCTTCTGTACAGAGCAAGATGAAGTTTCCTCTCCAGCTGCAGACAAAGGGCCCGCTCTCAGAGCAGCCCCGAGCTGGCAAGGGAGCTGCGGAGCAACAGAGCGAGTAGAGGACACCAGAGGTGGGTGTGGACCAATCTGGGGATCTTCGACGAAACAAAAGGCCAGTCTGAGCACCTGGCTTTGGTACAGCCCTGGGTGCACACGTGTATCCGAGCCAAGAGAAGACCCATGCTGCGACATACCTCTTGCCGTATCATTTCGGAGCAAGGCTGGGAGCAGGGATCCAAACCATGTCCCTCAGCTACTGCTGAGGGCATGACTCAAGATCCAGCAATGCTCCCCGTGTTCTCACACAGGTCATTCGCACAACCAGCGAATGACCTGAGTACAGAGCCCAGCACTACCAGTAACACCAGTCTGCTGGAAAAAAAACCCCAACTGATGAGCAAAGGGGAGAGAGTCCCTGAGCATGACGTGCACTTAAACAGACCACTACACTGGATGTCCCAAGGGGTGAAGGGGTTTGAGAAGAGGACCCAGGACAGCCTTTCTGGATGGAAACACTGCCTACGGCACTTGGCTATTGCTGCACCGGGGAGTGGGGAAGGAAGGGTTTCCTGGTTCGTGGCCAACACTCCTGTTCCTCTTATGGAGGATATGCCTTCCCCAGGGTGTGTTTCAACTGAGAGCAGAGACACACAATTTCCATCGTTCACTTTCCCTCTCCATCCACTGGGAATTTGTCACATTCTCTGGAAAAAACCCCACCCCAAAACACAACCAACCAACTGCTCACTAACCTGGCAGTTTCCAACAGGGCCCCCTTCCCTGGAGAGCAGCTGTCAATACAGATGTCAACAGAGATGGCAACCAGCCTTCTTTAGGCAGCTGAAGTTAGGTTTGAGCAGTTCTCTGCTTGAATGGAGTAGAGAATGCAAGAGAGGAAAGAAATGGTAAATATTTAAGGTGCTGAATACCATCCCTTCCTGGCCCAACAGTTCCCCTGCTCTCAGGGTTGCCTGCTTTGCCTCTGTCCTGGTAAATCAGTGAACGCTTAAACACGAGCCCTCCTGGTGAGCGCTTCTGGAGTGGCAGCTCCAACATCGTCGCTCCAGGTCCATTGACCTCACGAGCCAAGAGAAGCAAGGGGAGAAGGAAAGCAAGAAAGTAAAACTACTAAATGCTTCAGGGTTGGGGAGAGGGAATCAGGAGAACAAATTGGGGGAAATAGCAGGCCCATGCCAGAAGATCATAACCTCCAGGGGGAGAGGGGACAATGTTTAAAGGATTCAGCTGAAGGTCAGCAGAAGACACCAGGGCAGGGTGAACGGTGAACGGAGAAGAGTCTGATGGCTCTTGCTGATGAGTGGAACAGAGGAAAGACATGTAAGCTGGTGTTTGGTGGTGCTCTAGCTGTGAACATGGCACCGGCAGGTTATTTTTCATGGCTCGGCACCAGAGTCCCTCCGGAGGGAGCTCTGCCTGCACTTGCTGTGCCTGCAGTGACCAAGGGATGGACAACCTAGCCTGGGAATAAATCCTATATTCTTGCTCTTTAGCCCAGCTCCCCAGCAGAGATGGATCCAGTAAGAATTACTCTTGTCTCCAGCCTGATGTCCAGCTCCTCCCCAGCTCCACATCTCAGATTAGCACCAGTCACTGGCTTCACCTCGAAGGGAGCCTCATCCCAGCCCTGCACAGGGGTGCCGGCATCTTAAAGGGCTCAAATTCCCAGCTTTGTCATGACAAATCCCTCGCAGCTGTCTAGCAGAGGATCCTGAAGTGCCTATGAAAAGCGGAAAGTATCCACCTCATTTTCCACATAGGAAGTTAGAGCACACGTGTTAAATGATTTACTCAGGGATACAGAGCGATTTAGTGGAAGAGCAGGAAAAGGACTCCAACAGACTAGTTTCTAATTGCCACGAGATCATTCCCTCCCAGTGCAGCTTAAATCCTGACTCACTGGTAAATAAACAAAAGCTGTGCCAAAAAGCAAATCTGTTTCAGAGGGGGGCACCCAGACACTTTTAGCAACGTAGTGAGAAATATCCACCCACTCTCGCTGAATAACACCCCTCCATATACGCACGTATCGGAATTTACTGTCCTCTGCTCTAATCCCCACCAGTTATTTGCCTTTTTACAGCCGAACACAACCGCAGCCCCGCTCCTGCTTTCAGAGGTGAAATTCAAGCCGGCGGCGGGCGGGCGCGGGGGGTCCCGGGGGACCCGCGGGGCCGGGGCTGAGCTTCGGGGCAGGGGTTGGGGGGAGGCCGGCAGCCCCGCAGCCCCCCCCGGAGGCCCGGCTCCGCCGCGGCAGGCGGCCGGGAAGGGGACACCGCCACCTAACGGCACCGACCACCTCCGGTGCGCCCGGAGCTGGGGCTTGGTAGGGAACGGGGCAGCGCCCAGTGCATCCCCTGGACCCCTGCCCAGGGTGGGAGCCAGCAGACAGCTCCCCCCGCACTTCCCCCAGCAGCCCTAGGTGACAGGAGCACGGTGGGCATCCCTGCATCGCCGCATCCCAAGGCTGAGCATCCCTGCCCTGTTCCTAGGGAGAGGGGTCCCAGGACCTGCTGTGTCCCTGCCTGGTCCACGGGCACCCTGTTCCCAGGCCTGATGCACCCCTGGAGATGGGGGTGAGCCATTAGGAGTGAAAGATTCGTGAGTCAAAGAGATGCGAGACTGAAGCCTCTGGGGACGGTGGTATCCAACCCACTGGAAACCAGTGACTGATGCAGCTGCCGATAACCCCACTTGAAATGGGGGATAAGCCCCTCTGGGGTCTTGCACAGTCAGTCCAGGGACCTCAGTGATCTGGCCCCAGCAGGTATGTACTTCTTAGAGGCATTCAGGTGGTTACTGAAGCCAACCACGATGCTTCTGATGCAGGGATCCACTCCACACGCTTGTTAAAAAAGCAGCAAGGAATTTCTGGAGTGGTCCTTATAGGTTTGCAGTGGCCAGCTGAAATAGCCTCTTCTCCCTCCTGTACAGGCAGTGTAGTCAAGGAAACAGGGCTCTGGGCTGGGAAGTGGGAGATCTGATGCTGATCACTTGCGCAGCCCCAGGCAATTCACTTGTCTCTGTACAAGTCATCAGGACCTTGTTCTCCAAGTGCACCCAGCGGTCCTCAACCAAAAACTCTGACCAGAGCTGCAGTCCCTACAGCACTGTCACAGCAACGTGAGCAGGGTGCTCCACAAAAACCATTCCTGAGCAGGGGAAAACACCACCATGGCCTGGGATGAGCCTCCAAAGCCAGGATTCCCACCAAGTCAGGCAGCAAGGTACCAGCAGCACAATGTTCTGTATTTCCAGCACTGCTTAGATGAGAAGATCTTGAAGCTCTTTGCTTATGGGCTGGGTAGAGCCAGAAACCAGCTGGTACAACAGCTCATGTACAGGTCAACTCCAGGTGCTTCTGAGGAAGGTACAAAGATACAGACCCTCATACAGGACCAGACTGCTCCCCTGATCTTGAATAGCGACTTGCCCAAACCTCAAAGTTCAAGTGAACATCTTGGAGACAGAAAAACAGAGGGAGGCTATGACTTGCTGTAGCTCACACAAGCCAATAGCACAGGGACAAAATCCCAGACCTGGGCACCACAAGCAGCATTACCCGCAGCGCTGTGCACCTCTGCCCAACCTGGCTGCTCTCACCAGCCTGACAGTGAAGCAGAAATGGGCCCCGGGCTCAAAGTCTGGGTCTGAGTCCCCATCGAGGTTTCCCAACCTGCAGTTTCACACCATCTGACTGCCCAGAAGCCACCTTCCAAGGTGCCCCTCAAAGCAAGCATCCCTGCCAAGCGTTCAGGATTTTAACTCTTTCGATTTGTCCCCTAAACCACCCAGATGCCCTTGACAAAAGCTCTGACTTCATCTGAGATGCTCAGCCACTCTAAGTCCCTCCATCCCACATCTGCTGGGCAGGCCTGATTCTCCCCACCACCGTGAAGGATCAGGTGCACAGAAAAAGCCCAGCACTTCCAGAGGACCTTCCCCTGGCCCCCAGCCCCACCATGTCAGCTGCCTTCCTCCTCAGCAGGGTCTTGCCTACATCACCAAAGCCTCTGCTCCAGCACCATGACTAAGAACTCGAAGCACACAGCCCTGGAAGGAAAAAGCATCTGAAACTAATAAAAAAAAAAAACATGTCCTGCACTCATTGGGAAGGAAAGGAGAGCACATTACACCCAGGCGAGCAGCACCAGCTGGCAGAGGGGAGGGCTGCCAGCACAGGGGTGCAGCAGGCAGATACAGATGCTGCCCCAGGTTGGGAAGCCACGGAGGGAGAGCTCAGCAGGGTGGGAGTTAAGGATAATAATTTCTGAATCTATGGACCAGCACCTTCACTAGTAGCCACACCAGAAAGTGCCCGTGCTTCTGTGCCTTGACCCCACTCCTCAAAACCCAATGGGATTTTGAAGAATCAACATTTCGGACAACAACAAAACCAAAACATGAGTGTTTCTCTGCTCCAGTGTGCCAGAGATCAACCTTGGCTGTCTCAATGATACGATTTAATTTTCTAGATCAGACAGGCAGGAGTGAAATGCAAGCAAACATTTATTCCACAGCCTCATGCCACAACCTTCCTGCCAGCTGGTGGTCAAAGCTGCAACCTAGAGATGCTGCAGAGCTCCTGGCAGGCTCCCCTGCAGTTCCTGCATCCAAGCAATCATGCTTCTCTCTCCCCATACTGGTTTCACTGGAAACCAGAACTTGCTCCAAGAATGACTGCTTTCGTTTGTAAAGAATCTGGGAATGATGTAATCACAAAATTAATACAGACCTGTTTATGTAGCACCAACTTCATACGGACATGGACCAGTCCAGGGAAAAAAACAGTCTCCATCATGACACAAGACATGACAGTGTTCTCATACAGTGAGAACAGTCACCGGAACAGTGTCCCCAGGGACATGGTAGAGTCACCATCGCTGGAGGATTTCAAGATGCGACTAGACGGTGTCAGATAATCTCATCTAGGCTCCCTTTCCCACAAAAGGCTGGAACAGGTGATCTTTTGAGGTCCCTGCCAACCTGGGCTGTTCTATGATTCCAAGAAAAAAAAATGCACTTTCAGATTTATTGTGTGATTATTGCTTGTAAAACTAATGCATTTTATTCACCTGTAAAATCATGCCCGTTTTCCCCAAGCCACAAAACAGAGCTGTTTACAAGTCTCTAACAACATTCTTGGCATCAGCATCCCATCACTCTCTTGAACGTTCCACTGAAGGGCTATATCCCGTCACCTGCGGCTCTAACAGCCGCTCCATTCAGCGGCAAGGGCTCACAGCCTTCCTGTGCCGGGGACACAGCACCCAGGTGCTGCCACAGGACAGATGGAACGGCAGCAGCCTGAAGTGCTAGAGGAGAGGCAGAGGGAGTGCCATATCCCACTCCGAGATGATCATGGGCAAATTAATTTTCAGTGTAGGTGCTTGGGAAGGAGGCTGCCCTTGCAAACAGAAGCCACTGGAAAGGAGCAGTGGGCATAGCCCAAGGAACTCAGCGTAGAAGGGACAGTGTCCGGGGACATTGGTTAAGAAAGTGTGTAAAAGATGCTGTCTCCATCAGCTGTTCAGAGCAGCCATCAAGCACAAGCAGTCTGGGTGGAATAGCTTCGATCCCATGCACACACCAGTTTCAGAGACTCACGACTCCCTTCGCTGTTGTCTCAGAACAGCTTTGAGTTTCCAGCTGCAGCTCCGAGCTCCCACCCGCAGGCACGCGCTGCTGCGATCCCCACTGCAACTGCTGAGACCCAACCACCAGACCCTTACCCAAAATCAAAGGGTAATGGGAGCACAAACGCCTTTTCCCAAGGACCTAAAGAAAATCTGGGGCAGAGCAAGAAATTTCACCTACGTTTTCTCAAGTATAAGACTGCTGCTAAAATGGGACTCGCTGCCCATCAGGACCTTCCCTCCCGCCCGTATGATGCCAGGATCCAGCCACAGAGCCCTGAGCCCAACTACAGCATCACAGCACAAGGCATCGCTGCTCTCTAACAAATGATTGTGTCCATTAGTTACAGCTGCAAGTACCGCATGGACAAGCCAACAGGACATAGATATTGTGCTTCTGAGATCATTAAGGCAACACAAGACATGTGTTGACCCAGACATACTTCCCTAACTACGTACTTGCTCCTACTCAGCATTATGGTATGCTGGACCTTGGAAGCGCCCTGACTTGCATGAGAAACGTCCTCCCTCACCCCAGCAGCATGGGAATCGCTCTGCTAGGAGGCTCCGAGTCATCCAGCAAAGCACGAGGCAGGAGGGCGGGCAGCAAAGGAGCTCCTGCCCCAGGGTTAGCCAAGTTCAACAGAGTGCTGTCGAGAAGCGTTACCTGGGCTGTCAGGCAAGAGATGAGCTGTGCCCCACAGCGGGATTGTATTTAATGGGGATGAGCAGAAATTCCAGCAGATCTTTTAACAGCAGACGTCAGGAAATGGATAATGCTTCATACCTTGACGTGCCTCAGACAACTGTGGGAACGCGTCCACAGGCCAGGCAGGAGCAGGCAGCCAAGAGGGTTGGAGCAGCAGGGAGCATGCTGTGAACACAATCGGCTGCAGCAGCATCTCTGCAGCCTCGGGAAACCCAAACCCTTCCCTGAGAGATGGTCTGCATGGACCTACTGTTAAATGAGTCAAACCCCAAAGTCACAGCAGGCTCCTACACAACATCTAGGAAGAGGATGAACATAAATGCCTGAACAAGAAATGCTGGTGAGAAAAGCTGCAGGTAGTTTTCAAAGTGCATAGCAGGCAAGCCCACTGCCTCGGTGACAGGGCATCGCATGTCACAGCAAACCGTGGGGTCAACACCAGGCAGGGACATGAGCAGCAGGACTCAGAGCAGAGGGGAGGGCTAAGGACAGACCAACGGCCACTAGCAAAGGCAGGACAGACAGGAAGGTGTCCCTGGGTGCCAGGGCTGGATGAACACGCTGGGACCTAACAGGAGGGAGAACCGCTCAGACTGCAAATCCCCGATCTGGCGTCCCATGCGCGTGATGTGCTGCAAGCCAGAGGAAAAAGAAAAGCATTTGATAAAAGAATGTGCATAGCAGTGAGAAAATCGCTAAAAAGAAACATCAGACTTATTGTCATTTCCTAGGAATAACACCCAAGACACCAAGAAACCTGGGGCAGAAAAGACAGCTAGAGTGACCAAAAGCAACCCCAACCCCTCTGCCCCGCTGCACACATTTTGAACATTAACTTCTATTAACAAAATGAAGAAACAGCACATTGCCTCCCAACAACCCTTCACACCTCTGGCATTTGCATGAAGGGTCGCTTCCCTCTGCTCCTGCTGCTCAGCCCAGGCACTGGTGCTTCCTGGGTGGCTCTGGGGACCACCGGAGCTGCTCTGTCTCAATGCATTTAGTCGGAGAGCTGCTGCCTGCGCAGCCTCTGAAAGCCAAATGCTGCAAACAGGGGCTGTGTCCGTGCTGCTCGGATCATTTCGGTGCATCGTATATAAAAACTATGTTAAACTCTGTATGAATAGGCACACAAACATACCCGTAGTGGACATACCCGTAGTGGACATACACACACATAACTGAAAGATTAAGGATGATCACCAACGGGTTAACAAGCAGTTCCTCCCTGCCGCTGGAGCTCAGCAGATTGCCTGCAAGCACCTGCGGCACTCCCAGCTGCTGGCCCTGCCCAGCACAGCCACTCATCCCAGTCAGGGCTCACAATTACCTACTCATCCTGTGTTAACTCTTAACACCAGTTTTCACAGCACAATTCTAAAGGCAATATTAATAATTTACATGGGAGATCAGCCCTCCTTTCCCATCACAGTTGCACCCACCCGTCACCCCATCATCGCAGCCACCAAAACCCCACCGTCCGGCTGCTGCGGGCCCTGCCTTTGCTTTCAGGGCCCCACGACATTAACAATTGAGGCTTTGTAGAAAGATTTGGACTAGTCAAAAGAGCCATCTGCTAGGGAAAGACAGGAGAGCCATCTCCAGGCCATCAGCAATCCAGCACGGTGGAGAGAAGGGGCAGATGTGAGGAACGCAACAGCCCCAGAGAGCAGCTCCCCAGCCCCCAGACCACTGCAGAAGGACACCTGGAAACAAATTCAGTCAGAGATAAGGATTTACATGCAGTATTACCCTGTGGAAATGTGAGAGAGGTGATTTAACCAGATTAAAAGGGATTAGCAGGCTATATGGGACTGCTTCCTATACCAGCACCCAAAGGCACCATCCTAGACCAGCACCTTGTTCCAGAGCCCGAGGCAGACCCTCACTGCCCTGGAGCCGACAGAGAACCAGGCACAGACCTACAGTGTCACCTCACACCTTCCGTGCCTTCCCCCAAACCACGAGGTGCTGGTCATCGCCAGACCCTGGGTTGGGGACACCGCTCCGTGCAAGGAAGCCTGAGCCCTCCCTGGGGAGCGGAGACCCCTGGGACGTGCGGAGCTCCAGCACCCGTGGGAAGGCAGCCCTCAAAGAGAGGCCAGGCCCCATTCCCACCCGCCCCGGGATGCCCTCACCCCGTCCAGCAGCCGCACACTCAGCGCAGGAGTCAGCTAATTCCCACCCACAGCAGAGGGTTAATTAAAAGCATGATTGGGGCCAGAACAGTGACTGGGCCATGGCCCCCAGTGCTGCACAGATCTGTTCACATCTGAGTCATCTCTTGGTTAGTCACTGAAGCCAGAGCCTGGCTCTCCTGCTGCCCATGGCGGGGGGGACAGGCTGCGCTCCGCTCCCTGCTCCTCTCCTCCACCAGCACGGTGGGGCCAGAGCCCACGGCCCCCAAGACCCCCGTGCACATCGGCTGGTGCAGTCGCTCATGTGCCCGCAGCAGAGGGACTTGTGTGATCCAAGTAGCTCACCCTCTGGATCCACGCTGTGCCGTGGACCTGGGAGATGACAGCATGACCTGGTGATATTGTCACTTTTGTGCCCTGAATCTCCTTGAGCAGTTTTCCTCTGCCCTTACCCTTGGTTTTGCATCCCCTCTGTTGCTGCCCCGCTGAGCAGCTTTCCCTACCTGCGCCAACCACTCTGAGGCAGGGTCTGGGGACAAGACCCAAGACCATCCCCTCTGCCCATCTCTTCCCCCATCCCACATTTCGTGCCGGAGCCATGTATCAGAAACACCCCGAGGTGGCTGGCATGGCTCTGGGGTCCCATGCAGTACGTGACCCACTCGTGTCTGAGTGCTGCCATGTGCAGCATCCCACACCAAGCCCCTGGGCACATCCACCTTAGGTTAAGGAACACACCATGTTTACTGACACCTGGCCCTGGCCACCGAGCACACTGTGTGCCCTGCCTGCCTCCTGCCCGCAGCTCAGCCCCATTCAAACCATCCCCAGAAAAGCCATTTCCAGCAGAGAGCAGTGAAACATGTATGTACTCGGACATCAACGAGTTGCAAACATTGCTCATGCTCCTGGGGGTTAGCAAGAGCTCTTGCATCTTTGCACAAGGACACTCGCCCGGGGTCTTCCTGCCCGCGTTGTCCCTGGGTGCTGCGCACCCCAGGAGCAGGTGACAGCCAGCCCAGGCACGAGGGCTCTGCGCCCCTCACCCCACCTGAACACAATGGGCAGCTCCAGAGCTGAGAGAAACCCACCGTGGATGCTCATCTGGAACAAAGAGCCCCAGATCACATCACCAGGGAGCCCCCATTCCCACCAGTGACCCTTTCAGAGCCCCTCGCCGCCTCTGCACAGGAGGGGACCCAGCACCGCACCGGGGGTGTAACAGGAGATGTGAAGGGCCAAACCACCGTGGGACCAAACCATCCCTGCCTAGCAGAGGCTATTCCAGCCCACAGCCCTGCGCTGCCAAAACACCCACCAGGCTCCGAGCTACGAGCAGCTCTCAGGAATGCTTTGAAGTGGCTCAAACTGGAGGAGAAAGCACAAGCAAGAGGGACAAGAAGGTGCCATCCATGCTTTCCAGAGGCGGTGGGAAACAGAGGATGCTCCTGCAGGTAAGTCCTCAGCTAGGAGAACCGGGTGCTCTCGGTACACCCTGGCCGGAGCCCTGTGGGTCTGGTACAGGCCAGCCATGAGAGCAGCTTTCTCTGGCCACAGTTTCGCTCCACCCTGGCTTGAGTGTTTCCTCTCATCCCTGTGGTTTCCCTCCCAGTGCCGATGCCCAGCAGCCAGCTGGGAACGCCCAGGAGAAGAGGCTTTGTGCCTGCCGGGCTGCTGTGCCGATGGAGGGTGAGCTGTGCCGGGAGGAGGGACACCCACCACCGGGCTGCAGTGCACCCGCTCTGCCAGTTCTGGCACAGACCCCCCCTCTTCCCTTGCTTCCCCTCTTTGATCCCGGCCATCCCGCTCTCGCACACAGAGGGCAAGCCTCATGGGTGATGCCACGCCGCCTGTCCCCTCTCCCTGCCAATGGTCACTGCTGTGGCCATCCCAGAAGCAGCTCCCTGCAGCATCACTCCAGCTCGCTGGAGCATCACAGCTCGAGGGCAGCTTTGGGAGCCACTCAGACATGCACCATTAGCTGGGATTTGCAGAATTCGTTACAGAATAAATGGAGTTATTCATTCCTCCACTTACCCCCTTCCATGCACGCACCCCCCCAGACACCCCCATGCATGGCCAGCAAGGTGAAGCCCACGCCGGGTCGCTGGCCCCCAGCTCCCGAGGAACGGCCGCGGGACACACGGGCAGCCCCTGCGCGGGCGGGCAGGCGGGATGGGAGGACAAAAGCCAGGGGAAGCTACTTTGGCAGGCAGAGAAAGCTCAACCACAACACACACACACACAAACTCAGGAGCCAACCTTCAGAGCCGGAACGCGTCTCCATGCCAAGAGCTCGGCTATTTTCCTCCCTCTTCCCGGCTCGCAGCTCTGAGCTAACAGGCTCAGCATTCATCCCCCCGCGCCGTGCGGCACATGGGAGCAGAGGGGTGGGAGAGAGAGACTCAAATGAAATCCAGACCTAGAAAGCAGTTTCTTTCCCCCCTTTCTTGCTTCCCCCTCCCCCCTGCCAAGCTTCTGCTGGAACCACCTTCTGTCTAGAGGGCTCAGGAGGAAAAAAAAAAAAAAAAAAAAAAAAA
>WKFP01014390.1:1137323-1196423 GCA_011057875.1 Pterocles orientalis
CTCTTCCAAAAAAAAAAAAAAAGTCTTTGTCTGGTCTAATTTCTTCAATCTGTTGCAATCATGAATGCATCCAAATTACCACATTTCCATGTGCTGATCATATGTTTGTGCTCCAAACTGAAGTAGCTTTGTCTCTTTGAAATGAAAAGGAAGAGGAAGAGAGGAAGAGAAAGGAGGAAGAAAAAGGAAAAAGGGGGTGCATGACCCAAAAAATCCTGTAACTCCCTGAAATACTCCACCAGGCGCAGGAAAACTGGAAATCCCGAGTCCTCTGTAAAACAGTCTTAAAGCTACAGCACGCGAGTGTCCAGGGGAACGCTCCAGCCTCCACAGCTCCCTCTTAATATCCACCAGGAGATGCCTAAGGGACTTGGCTCCTCGCAATAACAGAGCGAACAACTCATCCAGCTTTTCAAATCTCTCCCTGCTTCCCCAGGCTTATTTTCCTGCTATTTCCTACATCCCCTCCTCCTTCCTTGGCTCCAGCATTTTAAAAGCACACGGATCCTGCGCATTCCCTCACCCTGCCAGGTCTGAAGTTTCGATTCATGCATAAACTATTCGGCTGATGAAGGCTGACTTCATTCCCAGCACAGCATCATGGGCTGCTGCTGCTGCTACCAGGCAGGACCCGAGCGCCACACATGTTTACCCGCCGGAGAGCTTCGCCTTCCTCCCCCCTGCACAACGGCGATAAGGGGAGGGTTTCTGCAACCAGCCCGAAAGCAATAGTGAAAGTCTTTGCCCAGGGCAGCAGTGCTTTGTCTTCTCCTCAGTCCCACAGCAGAGAAGAGGTGGGATCTGGAAGCCGCTTTCCTTCCCCGCGATGCCCAGGCAGGGCACAGGATGCAGAGGGAGGGGAGCAGCCCCGAAGAGCCCCTCGCCAGATCCTCCTCTCCCCAGCCGGGATGGAGGGATGCGAGGCTGTGGCGATGGGCTGGCCGGCTCGGAAACTTCCACTTGGCTGGCAGCCAGTGCAAGCAGCAGGGATGCCACAGCAGCACCTCCGCTGAGATGGCGCCCGCTGCCCAAACTGCCCGGTGCGACCCTCTCGTGCCATCCGCCACCAATCCCTATTGATAGCACGGAGCCTGAGTCACCCAGCCAGATGCGAGGGCACAGCCTCCATCCTCAGAGCTGGCAAACAAGCCATCCCCCCGCAGCCCGGAGGCAGGGATGGCAGACACCAGCAGGGATGCACGGCTGCTACGCAGGCCAGCTGCACTGGCAGGACCCTCGTGTGCTCGGCACAGTACACATGGCACTTTTTGCCCCAAAACGGTCACAGCTCACATGGAAAAATCACAAGCGTGGTAGTTGTGATGGAACCTGGCACTTCCCCCTGTAGCATGGGCAGAAGGACAAATCATTTCCTGGCTGGATGAATAAACTTCCAAGGCAAGACTCCAGGTGCTGCTGGGACCTTTGGACAGCCCAGACCTACCTTGCATTGCTTTTCAAGATCAAAAATCCCAGCAAACGTGTGTGTTCCCCCATACAGCAGCTGTTGGAGAGTCAGTGTCACCAGAAGGATGAACACAGCTAACGCCAAGCACTGGGGTCAGGCCAGCACCCCCACTGCACAAGAGACGGCAGAGAGCTGGTGGGAGGCAGCCCCAGGACGGTCCATCCGTTAGCGAAGTTTCTCTCTAAGTCCCCAGTGGGTTATTCCCTGGGCAGGGACGTTTGAATTCCTTCTCCAATTCCTGTTCTTTCTCTATTTGCTATTGAAGCTTCGCATGTTCCTGCTGCCAGTGCCCAAGGCATTACAGAGGGGACAATAAGCAACATTTTCCCAGCACAGACCAAAACCATGTTTCCTGCCTGAGACCTCGAAGGTGCCAAACACAAAGCAAGGAACCCGGGGAGCTGCACAGCCCCACGCAGCACAAAATCCACTGCATCCCCCGAGCAGCCCTTATTGCCAAGCTCCTTAACACTGGAGAGGAAGGGAAAAGCTCAAGGGAAATATCACGAAAGGAAGAAGGTGAATGGAAAGGAAGAAGGGATGGGGGCAGTACACATGTTTGTGGACTTTAACCCATCAAGACCCAGGTGATCAGGAGGGACGAAGCAGAGGCACCATTTCTCACAGGGCAAAACATGAGGCACTTGGGGAAGTGAATCCACATGCTAATTAATAAAACTGAACTTTAAATACATAAAGCTTCCAGGTAGGTGCTCTCATTCAGGCTTAAAGTCCTCAAGCAAATGTTAATGCATTCACTTTAAAGGTACAGTCGTGTGTCCCCATTTGAAGCACTGCTCAAAGTGCTCCTGCCACCGCCGCAGGTACCAGTGGCACTGGGGTGTCTGTGTTTGAGAGGTGGATGCTCGGCCACGCCATGCCCATCAGGGTTTGCTCACTTTGAAGATGTGGTTCCAGCGACCCACATGTTACAGGGCTGGGGGTCCGCCACCCTCCTTGGTTTTTGAGAAGCTTGCCACGTGCCCGTTTAGATGGGTGTTTGGTTGTCTGTGCATTGTACAGGTCTATGTGGAGAAAGAGAAAGCAGATTGCATTTTCTAATACTACCGTTAGAAGGGTTGGGGGGGAAGTCAAGCACATCTAGGGTTTGGGAAAGGGACAGAGAAGACTCTTCCCCGGTTGGGGCTGTTTTCTCAGGGCTCAAGACCCCCCAGGGGTGTGTTTTGGTAGAGCCAGGAGGAGAGGGAAGAGATGGGAGCAGCTTTTAGGAAACCCCCACTCTAAAGATAAACCCAATTTCCATTTGCAAGCAAGAAGCTGAGACAAAGCAGGAGCCTTGCTTGGCAGAGGCTGGCACAGGGTGCACAGGCTTTCCCTCGCCCCACCTCGCAGGTTTAACCATCACCACGGGTGGCAGCAGGCAGGAAGCGCTGCCAGGTGCGGTGAAAGCTAGGAAGGAAATCACAAGAAAGAAAGTACGCCAAGCCCTGCTCCAGGCTCAGTTTGAATTTTATCTCCCTCACACCTTCCCTAGCCCAGCCCAGCAACGCCCAAGCCCTTTGCTAAGCAATAAACTGCTTATTGTGCACGAACACGTAGATAACCAGGGAAGGTGCTGTAAAGACAGCACAAGCTCGCCCCTGACCCTGGGACATGGGTGGGCAGCCAGGAGGGAATTTAGGACTGCTGACACCGTCACCAGCCACAGCAGCAGCCGCCCTGGTACAGATGCCTGCAGGTATTCAGGTCAGTCCTATTTGCAATTCCCTGTCTGCCTCTCTAGGTTTACACTGTGATTGTGTTCCTGCGGCGTTTCATCCAACAGAAGAGTTATTTTCTTTCCTACCTTTAATTTTCCCATAGCCACAGCTGGCCACTTCTACCACGCTTTTAGCAAACCAGCCAAGTGACACCTTATAACCCCAGCCCTGCTGCTGAGCGAGCTGGGAAGGATGAACGCTGCAAGCCCGTGCAGGGATCAGAGGTTCAAACTGCATTGACAAAGGTGCCGGGAAGCAACCAGAGCAGCCAAAGTCCTCCAGGGCCTGGAGAGGCAGGAAAAATGGGGCTTCAACAGGTTCTTTCACAAGCTCAGCTATCTGCAGCACCGGCGAGCTGGGAGGAGAGTACAGAGGGGGAGAACAGTGCAGCAGAGTGGAGCAGACCTAAATCAAATTATGTTCAGTGATGCGTTTTCACATGAGGAAACACAGGTCCAAACTCAAACAGTGCAATCAAGTGTTACTCCAATGTATTCCCTCTATGCCATTTACCCCCAGGCTGGACCCAGCCAGTAAGATGACAGAAGAAAGAAAACGCTGGCTAAAATTCTCTTTTTTCATTTAAAACAAAAAACCCAAAAAAACACCCCGAGGAGATGCCCGCCTTTCCAAGGGAGCTACTTGTCCTCTGAATGCCGCTGCCCTGCTCTTTGCTAGTTATTATTAATTCAGTTATTTTTCCTTTGCCTCCCCACTCCTCCATCCCCTTGTCCCAGCTGGGCAGACATGGAGCTGCCCTGCCCTGGACCTCAGCTCCACATCTCCTGCCAAGTGCTATACTGCTCCTACCTGATTATTTCTTTTTAAAACCCTTATTTGTTCAACACAAGGAAACACAGATCCTCCCGAGTTATTGCTTTTCCCAAGCCCAAGCCCGTGCCCAGGACGCAGGGTTCATCACCACCCAGGAACACGTATGCCAGCGGCAGCAGGGGGTGGTTAAAACAGCAGCAGGGCATCTCCCCCCCACCTCAAGCCCACACAGCCCCTTGAGATGATGCCTACACGAGTGTCCCTCTGTCCTGTCCCCTCCCGTGGAGGGATTTATCTTTAAGGAGAGCCCCTGTCAGGGCTCTCCTCCGTGCTGGCTCTCAACCTCTCTGCCTGAAAGCCTCAAACTGCCGGAAATCCCTTGCGTGTCCTCTCTGGGCTTTCTGCGCACGCTTTAACACTCATACGCTGAAGTATTAATAGCAGCTGGCAGTGCAGAGCCAAAGGCGAGGCAGGAGGACTGGACACTCACCCTCCCAGGAGAGCACAGGGAGTCTTAGATAAATGTTAACTCTTCCACGATCCTCTGCTTACATTTTCCTCCCCATGCTCCTCTCTACCATCACTCTTGCCCTCTCAACACTCACTTTTCCCCAGCTCACTACTTGAGTCCCCAAAACAAGGAGTTACTCCATAATTGAAGGTCTCTGGTCGTTCCCCACCAAGAAGTTGCTGGGGGAAAGCAGGGTTCCCAATTGTATTTTTTATATTTATAGTATTTGCAATTGTATATATACTATCTATATATGTTGTATTTGCTCTTCTTTTGAGCACCAGTTATTTGCTCTGCAGCCTCCCGGGCAGGTCACTGCAACAGCTCCAACCTGGCAGAAGAAGCCATCGAGGACCAAAGTCTTTGATGGAGTTGATGCTCAGCCCTGAACACCGAGAGTGTTTTATCCACTAGCCCAAGTGCAGAGCTGCCTGGCAAACAAGTCATCTCTCTGCAACAAAGGGCATGAAAGGCTGTGCTCCTATCTATTTTTGCAGTCCTAGACACAAGACAAATATAGCAAGGAGTAAACGGGTGCTCTCTGCCTAAGGTACAATTAGGGGTTTTGGCAAACACTAGCCACCGCCGGATGCGCTGGCCTTGGAGGCTCAGAGGATGCCTGTGGTGGGAGCCAGGGCTCGAGAATTTGCCTCTGCCCATGTGATGAGGGACAGCAGACTGCGAGGGGAAGAGGGAAAAGTTGAGCAGCCACCAGCTGGTCTGCCAACATGCCCAAGAGCAATTTGCAAACCAACATTTTAGCAACAAAGAGATGAAGAAAATAAACACCATGGAGAGACACACATATTCAGTTGAGAAGAACGTGACCACACACAGCTGCGGAGGTGACCAGCACTGCATGAGCTGTCACGTACAGACCAGGTCGAGACACGCCAGCCCTCCTTCCTCCCCTGGTTTGTTTTTCCCCTGTTCACAAGGGGAAGGGTGCCAGCAGCCGCACCCCTCCCACACTTCCACAGCTATCCCACTCCTCCAGTGCCTGCTGACCCCATGGCTGGAAGTGTGTCCTTTCACACCCCAGCCCCAGGAGGGCTCGTGCTCCATCAGCTCCTGCTCGGTCACCTTGGGCCAGCCACGTCCCAGCATGGCCATGCCCCTGGCAGGACACAGGCTGGGGCTGGCAGAGGTGATGAACTTATTTCTCTCTCCCAGGGCACTGTGCTCTCCTCTAGAGGACTGGGCTTTGTTTTTTCCCTTCCATCCTTCACAATGAGGTGAGACAAATGAGATAAAACCACACTCCACTGCCATCCCCCTTCCCTGCTCTCCCATCTCATCTCTGCTGCTGCTGGTGTGAGGTTCCCTTGGAAAGGTGTTAGGAGCTCTCTCCGGACATGCCCGGTCCTAAGGTGATAACTAACCTCGCTCAAGGCTGCTGCTCCTGTCCTGGAGGAGCCCCACTCTGCACTTCTACATCCCCTTTCCTCAGGGAACCCTGCGGACCTCATCAGCACTCACCAACAAACCCGTGCCACACTCCTGTGGGAAAGATGATCATCTTAGAACACAGTCAGCAGCTAAAGCCTCCAAACATTAGAGAGCATTAAATCCCCAGTCATCCCTGAACTACTGATTTACATTGCGCTGTCTCCGGTTTCCTCGCACCAGAGCCCAAGGTGCCAGGTGCGGTATGGAGAAAGCATCAAAAGCTCTGCCTACTCACCTGGGATGTCCAGCAGCCATTTGGGACTAAACCACTCTACGTAAGCCTGGAGATGAATCACGGGTATTGTCAGGGAAGAGGATGACAAGCCAGTGCTCAGCACATCCCCTCCAGAGCAAACAGCCCCACGGCACCCATCACTATTCCTTAATTTCCTAGCTGTGCACACAAGCGCCGACGCTCCCTCATTCAGTGGAAGTAACGCGTATCTCTGCTTGGAGCACGTGGGAGCCCCACAGGACTCCCCAGCAGCTGGGAGGCCACGTGTCTGCGTTATGCAAGCACGACCTGGTGTGTCCTGTCCTGCAGGATGCCCAGCACCTGAATCAAGAGCAGACTTTTCAGTTTAACTTCTTGTTGCCTGGAGCTGGGATTTCCTGCAGAGCTGTGCTACTGCAGAAGGGATGCTCCAGGCTGGCTGGTGACCAAGCTTCACCCTTTGCTACTTCATCCTCGTGATGAGAAAGACCAAGAGGACACATGTCAAATGAGGGCTTGTCACCAGGGAGCCTGAGAGCGAGTGGTGCATGTGCACAGGGACGCTCTTTGGCACAGAGATCCATGCAGCTGGGGTGACCAGTGTAGTGCTTAAAACAAAGGGAAATAGAGGCTGCCCAAAGAAAATTGTATGACCTCATCTAGGGACACATCCAAAGCAATGAGGCTGCAGCCACAAGTCTGGAGTTAACCCTTCTGCTGCTCCACCGAGGTGAAGGCACAGTCCTGCTAACAGCATCACACTGCAAAGAGATGCTGGGCACTCTCCCAGCTTCCAGCTGGACCAGAAGCACTCGCTCACAGCCTGCATCCCTGTATGCCAACAGGAAGTTAAAAAGGCTGCAGTAAAGTCTAGGACAATCGGAAGGTCTGGACCAAAGTTTACAGAAGGGGTTCCCAAACTCAGTTTTCTCAGATACCACGACTACACGTAGAGAGCTGTGCTCTGTGGTGGGGGTACCCGTGTCTGAGCTGCAGGAGACATGTGACAGTTCTGGCAGCATTTCCCTGAGGAAAAAAACCCTAAAAACCCTAATGGTTTTTATAGCACTCTGAATTAGCTTACGTAACCGGTAATCATATACGCTTGACTAGGGAGCCTGTGGCTTTTGACATTTCTTTTGTTTATTTCCACTGTTCTGGTTAACCTGCAACCTCACATGAACCGATTTCTGAAGTTGTTCCCTTACAGGCTCCAGGCATAAAGAGAGGAGATGGTCCTCAGGGCAAGGTACTGAGAGATGGGAACAGCAGGATTTGTTGCCATATCTACCTTTAACTCACTCCACTAATTTGGAGCATCCCAAATGAGTGAACCTTGCTGAAACGAGATGTTGAAGCGGTGATGCCAATTTAAGCTATGCCCTCAGCTATATGTGTTCAGCTTTTCCATCCAAGTGGCCATACATCTTTCCATTTCAATGCCCACGAGGAAAGATCCCCAGATGCACAGGCAATGCAAAAGGCACAGCTTTCAGCTTCACTGCTGCTCTATTTCCCCCAACTCTGAAATGGGAACATCAATAACCGTTGAAGGCAAAATGCAGGGCTTAACCAGGGAAAAGGAGAACAAGGCAAGAACTACCTGTGCATGTCTTATTGAAATTTTCATGTAAGACTATATTCTCTCCACTTGTACTGATCCCAGCTACCAACTACCATAGAGACCTCCTGAATGTCCTGGGCAGCGTGGCAGTGCCATGCCACCATGGTCAATGGGGTCCCAGAGCTCACGCCCAGAGCTAAATCTGAGTCTTACACACAACCACCACCTTTGAGCCATTCACTCATCCTGCATCTCCAGCCCACACTTGTCCACTCACTGTGGTTTCCAGCGCCTCTGCCTACCCCTGTCAACCTAAAGGGTGGACAAGGGGCTTAAGCTGGTACAAACAACAAACACGCCTGGCATGGGAGTCCCTTTGCTGTATAACCAAGAGAGGTACTTAGACAGTACGAGACAAACTGCCCGAAGGTTTCATGACATCAGCGAGTGCCCCTTTCTAATGCAGCCCAAATAGCTGGCCTTGAGATTCATGCTTCTCTAAATTATGTCCTGTGCTTCCAAAAATCGCTGAGACAAGCTGTGGTTGATCCTCAGCCAACTGCTGATGATGCAGAAGTGGGGCTGCTCGTGCCCTGTCTTTTTTGGATGGAAAAGCTGCGCCTGCCCTGGACCGCAGCTGGCCCTGGCAGCCCGCCCCTGCTCTGCTCTCGCGGCTCCAGGCAGCCGTGCAACCCGACAAAGGATCCAACAGGAAATCTGACGCACCTGCTCCCCTCCCATCCCTTTGGAAACTCTCATGAACAAAGCACCTGACCCACAGATAGCACCAGTGCAGGAGCAGCTCTGCTGCAATGCAGCTGGAAGGCATACCCCCTCCCTGCATTCACCTACAGAGAAAAAACAGGCTGTTTTAGCTAAATCACTAAAAACTCTACCTTCTTCTGGACCCTCCTGTATTATCCCCACCAAGGGAATTCCTTCCTCCCAGCAAAAACTGAACTGTAGCTGGGAAACAAACCAAAGTGCAGAGCACAGCTAGTTGCCCAAGAGGGACACAATGCTGATTTCTTCCACTCCAACTGCTCTGGGGCTGTTTTCTGGCCAGCTCAGGATCACATCGCTGCTCCAGATGGCAAGTGTCAGCACATATTTCTCTCTTTCAGATTCATCAGGTAAAGTTGTAGGAAAACAAAGTGGGAATAACTTCCCTGACACACCATTCTTAACTGCAAAAACATTGCCCTGAGGTACCTACATCAGGTGACAGTGGCATGCTAGGGGCCACAATTCTGAACTCTGATGGAACTTTCGATAAAGGGCTTCTACCCACTCCTCTTCCCAAATGCAGGTTAAACAGAGCCTCCAGAGCACTCATAAAACTCAACCCTGTGGGCAGGGTCCCATGTGGTCCCATGTCCTGATCAATGAGGACAGTGCCAAGCCCCAGACATCTTCCTCATCCTCCCAGTCCTCAAGCCAAGCCCCTCCGGTTCCTGCTACCAGGCTGCACCCCAGGATGGGGCTGTGGCGAGCAGCAGCCCCGAGCTGGCCCGTGGCTGAGCTGCAGGGTGTGAGGACCGATACGACCAGTGATGCTGTGGGAAGAGGGAGCAATGGCAAGCCTGGCTCCACTTGGCTTCCACTGAATGGGCCCTGGTGAGCTTTAGCTCAGCACCTTCAAGGTGCTGGACATCAGAAAGAGCTCTGTGGCACCCCTTTGTACAACCATAGCCCCGTTACAACTCTGAGATGCTTGAACGCTTCCAGAATCTGTTATCTCCCCACTTCCCAGGGCGTTCCTCAGGTATGCATGGTATCAAGTCTGCTTTTGCAGCCAAAGAAAACCAAACAGACAGAGAATAGGACTCACATCTCCCTAAATCTATGTTCCTAAAGAAATTATGGTCCCCTAAAGAAATTATGGTTGCTTATAATCCCACGGGGATAGGGGTTCCTCCAGGAAGCTTCTTCTTCCCACCCTCCAGTAAGTGCTCTCAGACACTCCAACTCCCTCCATCCACCAGCCAGAGGAGTCCCCCCTCGCTGCCTCACCTGGGATGTGCAGCAGGCCTGTCTGAAACCAAACCTGAAGCTCCAAAGTCCCAGAATTGCTGCTCACTGAGCAGTGCTGGATGCCAGCAGCACACAACCACTTTCAAAGGGACAAGAAAAACTGAGAGGAGTCACAGAATGTGGTTTCCAGAAGAGATCAACACCAGAGCTCCAGGTTCCTGCTGTCACTGCATGCCCCAAGGCAGCACGTGGTGTCTGGATGACCGTGGGGCTCTCTAGACCCCAAGAGTTGTTGGCTATGGCAATGCACGTCACCCCTTTCTTTGTTTAGGGTGGCAAAGAGCCCAAAGCAACCCCCTTCTGCAACGCTTCACTTGTAACCACTGCTCAGTCATCCCAACCCCGATTTATCTTTTACAGGAATAAAAGCTTCTGGGTGCAAGGCCAGATGTGCAGAGGGGAAAATCTGGACCTGAAACAAGGGGAAATTGAGCTGCAGTTATATGGAGTAATAAATATTTACTGCTGTGTAAACTGGAACACTGAGCTGCTCATTTGATTTTAACTTGAAAAAAAAATATTAAGATTTGAAAGGTCTCTCACCAGAAAAGTGGAAAAGTATATAATTAGAGTCTAAAGAAAACAAGCTTGAACAAATGCGCTGTGTCTTTCAATGTAGATTCCCTGCACTCCAGTTCCCTTTGGAGCGCTACCAATTCCCCTTTCTGTCCTCAGACACATACATATGAAAACGCGCGGTGCCAGAGCTGAGACTGCAACCTTGTTTTTGCACATGCAGAAGATAAACACGCACTTCAGTTCAAAACTACCAGCTTCTGCGCTGGTGGCCAACTTTCGAAGCATCAGCTTTAAAGTGCAGCTCAGCTCTTCTGGATGGAGCAATCACTGCTACGAAGCTTTAGCACCCAGACTGATGCTGCGACTCATGCTAAATTATCACTCGATACATTTTTCCTGCCATTTGACACCAGTTCGGGGCGCAGTGGCCCACTCTGACCATATTTCCATCCTCCCACCGACACGTCACAGCGTTAGGGTTGGGGATGGGGGCACTGCATGGCTGGGAAGCTCCAGGTGTGAAGCAGCCAGTGTCCCCGCAGCAGGACAGCATCACAGCGCGCCAGGTCCTCTGTTACCCTGTCTAAGCCATAACATGAAAACCTGTCCCCACACTTATCCCAGCGTTTGACGAGGGCCAGGTGGTGTCAGAGCTCCCAGGGCACTTAAGCACATGCTTAACCAGGCGGCTGTGACTAATCCCCGCTCCGCACGTGCTGATGCCTTGATATGGCACAGCGCTGGAGCGGCCGCCGGCAGGCATCCTGAGGGTGGCTTTCTCCTCCCACCCACGCCGAGGGGAAAACGTCTGTTTTGATAAGTCCATCTGGGAGCTGAGACAGGATGTGAGGGATGAGAAGATGGGTTGAAAAAGCAAATTGAGCCTGGAGGGAGCAACTGTGAGTGACAGAGAGACCAAGGGGACGGGAGCAGACAAAAGCCCTGAACCGAGCGTGGCCAGAGCAGGGTGTCCAGGCGAGCGGGGTCCTTAGGGGGACAGGCTGATTGCAGCAAGCGCAGAGACAGCTGTCAGCATCTGGGAGAAAATGAGGTGGCAACGCCAAGGGGAGCTCATACATCTCAGAGAAACAAATGTGAAGGAAGATTTCAATCGCAGCAAAGAACATGCTAAGAAAGGTGAACACCCATGATGTACCAGAGATCCCAGTTCTGCAGACAGACACCTCCCGCAGGGGTTCGGACCTTGGACCTTTGGACCTTTTGGAGCAGCACAGGTCCACCAGGGCGGGGGGAGGCAGAGCCAGTAAAAGGGATCATCAAAAGCAAATGCCCAAAAGCGGGCTGTCTCAGCTTCCTTTGGGGTATTTTAGACAAGACTGAAATTTTCTACTCCTGGGAGATAACTTGGGTCAGGCCAATGCAGGTAAGCACCAGGGACTCGTGCCTGTCCCTGGGCAGTCCCAACCGGTGTCACACACACGCAAGCAAAGCGCACGGGCTCGGGGATGCACAAGAACCAAAGACATCTGCTTTCCCGAGGTTGGAAAACACCTTTTCCAAGAAAGCAACCCTCCCACCTGCTTCCTCCTGAATCGGAAACAGCTTCAAAAACATTAAGCTGCAATTAGGAGTGTAAATTCAGTCACAAGCACACATAATCCATAAATCTCCCCATCCAATAAAAAATAATAGCTAAGGAGAGTACGAAAGAGCCGCTAATGACTAAAGCTGTATTTCAACCTCAGGCCATTCCTGCTCTCTGTTGCCCTGTATTAGACCCCTTGAATTGAGATGGAGCTTTCTAATTATCCTCTCTGGGTCCATTTTTCAGTAAGTAATTAATCTTCTATTTTATATTGCTCTCTTTTTTTTTTTTAATATACATACTGCTCTCTCTCTCTCTCTATATATATATATATACTGCTCTCTCTGCAGCATGGAGAGCTCTGCAATTATTAGCAGCCAGCTTTGCCTTCCCAACCATGGGCACTGGACAGCAGGCAGGAGATATGATTTCTGAGAGTTACCTGGTGCCTTTTTTTTTTTTTATTGGATGATGAAGTTTCAAAGAGAGAAATTCATGCAACTTACTTGGACTTGTCTGGTCACTAAGTCTCCGAAGTCTTCCGCTGGAGGTCCGGGCGATTCCTAAAGCAAGAAGAAGGTTTCAGTGAGCTAAAGAGTTCATGTGAATACGGCATATGCGGAACAATCTCCCCACCGTGACTCTACACCTGGTGAGGCGTGTTTTTTGTTGGGAATCTGCTATGTGCAGTCATCTCTGTGACCGAGGGAATGTTCTGTGTTATTTTAAACAGAAAAAAACACCTGAGGAGAGACCTCCACCTTTCCCTGAAGATGCAAAATATTATTATTCAAATACCTCAAACCCATGAATGTATTTAAGGTTTCCAGAAACACCAGAGAGAACTTTCGAAACCATTAAGTGGGACATGAACCTCACCTCTTGCTGCAGGATATTTTATCCTGGAAACAAGGGCAGGACTTCCAAGGAGAGGTTTCCTTGCTGAGAGGGGAAAACACAAGAATTTAAGGACCAGCACATGCCCTGCACTGGCAGAGAGCTCAGCAAAGATGCTCCTGCAAATAAATTGCTTCCCAGCATTGCTCAGCCCCTCCAGCCCACTCAGCCCCAGAGGCTCCTGCGTTCAGCGTCGCAGGGAAGCAAGGGGCGACTGCACCCAGCATCCTGGGGACATGTCACATACGAGAACCCTGTCATGGGGTTAGACAGGCTGAAACACAGGATACATTGTGCATTCTAGGCAGATGCTAAGCCAGAACACAACAATCCAGGTGTCGGGCTAATTCTGCTCCATGTTTTTTAATTAAAATATGTTCATCATACTTGTTGGGGTAGGACACTGCTAATTCACACAGACCGTGCTGGAAAAAGATATGTGGACATTTCAACCCACCCAATGTCATACACTGCTTTGAAGGACAAGGTTCAGACACACCTGTCCCCTCCATTCTCATACCCATCTCAGAAAGTCATCGGTGACTTCCAGACCTTGCCCGCCTCTCAGACCGCAGCCACGACAGCGGGACCTGCTGGCTATGGCAATACTCCTAATCCATCAGAACTCGTGTAATTTCTCTGCCGTCCCAGTTGTCTATTTGTAAAGCAGTAATTGCCACAACCCCCATTTCCCAAATATGCTGAACAACTCATAAAGGACCAGAATTCACCTTATCAAGCCTCTGGTTAAAACCGAGCTGTATGCAGAAACCATACATTGAATAGTGAGTGCCTCAGTTTCTCTTCTTAGGATAAGAAGAGTGAACATGATAAATGCTGTGAGCCACCCTCATGTGGGATGCTACACCCTGAAACTACCCCAAATGCTAGGATTTCCCAGTACAGGGATCCCAAGAAGGAACAACAGCTCCAGGACAGGGTCCACCATCTCAGACACCCAACGCTGAAGCTGTCGAGCTCCAGAACGGAGCCACGGAGTTTCCTCAGCTCAATACAAACCCTGCTTGAGAACACCAATATTTTGAATCAGGATGCAAAAGGACAAGAAATTCAGAGGCTTTTGGGGTAATGTTGTTTAATCGTGCTGTTTAATCGTATTTTTTTAACTTCTCAACATCTACCAGCTTTCTTGGACAATAAGCAAAGGGATTAAAACCACACCAATTTAAGCTGCAGAACACACCTAAACTGTGATTTGTAACATAGCCACAACTTTACAAACCTTGTCAGCTGGAAGAGTGCACCCTTTTTATACATATATTATATATATTTTTATATATATATATACACACATATATATATATATATATATAAAAGGCAGGAAAACTGTTATACCAAGTAGCCCTGCTGTGGAGGAAGGGAAGAGAAAAGAGCTGCCTGGCAGCTCGACATGGAAAAAGTGTCTCACTCTCAGAAGCCTCTGCTTATATATATATATATGTATGCATATGTATGTGCATTTTCTCTCCCCCTTGCCATTTCTAATATAAAAAGCCTCTGTGCCTCCAACGTTATGCGGCTGAACCACAGGGCTGGTCGCAGGGAAACAGCAGCGCTGCCCAACCACAGCGGCACAGGGAGAGCCCCCTGCCAGCACCACCCAGAGCTCTGCCCCCAAAGAGCACTGCCAGCCAAAGGGCCAAAAATAGAGCCGGGACTGTCCACCCACACGCATGGACACCCAGCTTGTCTTCTCGAGAGGTCTATCTGCACTGCAACAGGGCAGTCCACTGCCACGCACACCACTCAGCCTCCAGTTTCCATTAATGACACCAAGAGAAGGGTTGAAGTTTCCAGCAGCTTGTGCACTATAACCAGCATTAGAAATTTTAAACATGGGGTTTTTTGTGTTTTGGTTCGGGTTTTTTGGGTTTTTTTTTCTATTAAACTCAGTCCCTGATTTTTTTTTTCCTAATTATTTTCTCTCCTCTAAATGGATCCTGCTTCTTTGGACACTAGCAAGAATGAAAAGGCATATTTCCTCTGCTCAGCAGAGTTTTAAATAACACTTCTCCAGAGAAGCTGCAAGAGCACTCGAGCCCTGGCTCAGCTCCTTGCAGAGAGCAAACACCTCTGCTTTGTCTGCGTGCGGGCAAGGTACCATGTTGAAATCTGGCTTTCATAATTGCTCAAAAAAACAGAGAAAAACGTCCCTTATGGGTGGCATGCTGAAGAACGCAGATATGCAGCCATGCTGAGCTAGTTAAATACATCCTTTTATGTTCAAAGACTTCATTCAGTCTGCGGCAAAGCAGGACGGAAGCAGAGCAAGGAGCTTACAAGCTTGGACAGGATTGCACATAGGAAATAGGCTCTATTCCCTTTAGCAACGGCTCCAGTGGAAAAATCACACACAGGACTTGGAGCATCCAACGCGGCACAGCCATCGGAGCATCCATGCCCTGGCTGAGCCTGTATATCTTGTGCCAATATTTCTGAGAATTTGCTTATTTGCCCTGGCTCACAGGTTTTCTCTGGGGATCTGTAATTACTATTCACACCCTTTTTGAATAGCTAAACCCAATGGGTGAATTGATTTGCTCTGTATTGGAGACAACATTAGAAGGAAATTTTTCTGACAGCTGTTGCTTCAACAACGTTAATAATACATAATAATGCTGCTAATCTCCTTTCAACAAAAGGCAATATAATGAGCAAACAAGTAATTTGTACAGGCTGTTCAACAACCTTAACAGCAAATCTGGAAAGAGGAGGAAGCACTATGGAAACCAAGCCAAGCTTGTTCTTGTGATGCCCCAGTGCCCCTCCACCGAGGGAGGATCCAGACACAGTCCTGGAAAGCAGATAAACAGCGGGGAAAGCTGGCAGCCTGGCAAGACAGAAGAGAAAATCTGTCAAAAAAAAAAAAAAAAAAAAAAAAAAAAGAGAAAGCAACAGCTAAAAATATGCTGCTGTGAGCATACTGCCAGGAAGCCGGCAATGTGGGCAGGAGCGGAGAGCGTCGGCGTGCTGAGCGCGTTCCGGGGTTACCTCTATTTATAGCGTGGAAGCAGCAGGCTGAGCCCCGGGTTTGGGCTGTGAAATGCAAATCAAAGCTTTCCACCCCAGACACAGTGTCTGTGAGTCTTCCCTCTTAACACAGTTCAAGTGTCCTCGGGCCATGCTACAAATTTAGTGTAGTGCACTGGACTAAGAATCATCATGAAATATGCTTTATTTAGCTGAAATTAGGAATGCTTCCCCGTGTTCCCAGCAGAATGACTTCAAAAATGGAAGAGTCCAACAGCTAAAAATCAGTCAGTCCAACAACAGCTCATTCAACCCAGCGGATGTGCCGCAGCAGGACAGAGTTATGACATTCGCAGAGCTTACCCTCACCTTGGCTCGCGGGCTGAGCAATATTTTTCCACGTTTTATAATCAACAGCTAATTCCCTCCAGATCCCCAGGCTGTGACCATATGGCACAGCAGACAGGCAGCAGCACCGAACGCACACGGGGCTTGACTGGGGTCTCCCGCGCAACTGCCGAAGCCAAGAATCGCTCCAAATGGCTTATGTCAGAGCAAGCAAGATCCCAGCCAGGCTCATGTCTAAATCACTCCCTTCAGATAATATTGGGCCAAGTGTTCTACTATTTCGTGCTTCTTGCAGCTGCTGATATAACACGTCATGGAGGCAAATCATGCTAGCATTGAAACAGCAGCATTTTCTAGACACTTGCTCCCATGCAGAGGATGCAGATGAGGTGCAGGGCAGTAAGGAGACTCGATCCAGCCTCTGCTACAGCATGACTTTTCTAGCTGACTTCGCTGAATCTGAACCCAAACCTAACAAGGGAACTACCAGAGACATTCACCTCCAATGCAGTCAACACGTACGTTCTCCAGAACACAGTTTCTACATGATACACCCCAAAATTTTTGTGTATGCATATAATAGTAACAAGACAGGCCACTTGGGATTTATTTTCTCCTCACGGTAAGTAAGCCACGCCACTACATTCATACCACGTAAAAATCAAAAGAACAAATTTCCATTATCAAGAGAAACCACAGGGTGAGGACAAACAATGGAGGATGTAACCCAGGAACTTGCTTTCTCTACACAGTCCAATAAAAACAGAAAAACCAAACAAATAAAAGAACCCAAACCAAACAAAGGTCATGTTGGAAAGGGATGGGGCAAAACCAGCAGGAGACATTCCACACTGTGCTGGAGTCAGCAGCCCGGCACCAGCTCATCCGAGCAGCCAGCGTGACCCTTGCTTCTGTCCGATGTATTTACTAGTGGGCCCCAGACCAGACAATCCAGCTTCCTTCTTCACCCAGCACGAGCACAGCAGGATGTCCAGACAGCTCTGAAGATATGTCTCCATCCAAGAGCATTCTCCTTCTACTCTGGCTCCCTGGAGCTCTCTCCTGCAGCATACAGGCCTGGGCCAAGACTTTGACCCAACCCTAGACTCCACCAACTTTGGCACTGGGGTGGTGGGAGACCCCCCAGCAGAGCAACACTCAGAGGGGTCTATGGCACCCACACCACACCGGCATTTTAGAGCTGGCTTCCTCCAGGGCAGGAACTGCACCAGCCTGTGCACTGCAGAGGACCCAGCCCTGCCTCCTCCCACCCATCCTGCCCTTCCCCATCTCCTCAGGCCATCCCTGCTCTCTGCTGGGAGGATAGGAGATGACAGCAAGGGTGTCACTTCATTTCCCCTGCAGTGGATGCAGAGCTGGCACAGGTACCAGCGCAGGCTGCTGGGACAGCATTTCCCACTCCCTTTCAGGATGGGAACCCCTGTCACAACATGATTGGGGCACCTGCTCAGGACCATGCAGGGTGTGAAATCCATCTCATTTCATGTACTTCACATGCACTGTCCGGATAGTGGGCATGTGAATTGCCTTCACCAGCAGCTGCATTTCATCCTGCTCCATGCAGGCGAGCTCTAAAAGCTCCTTAGATAAAAAGGCTGGAGAAGACTCCCTCGGGAACAAGCCTGGAGCTGGTAACAGAGGGAGGATGACCCACACGTGGTGTGACCCACACCGCACAACCGCTGCCTCCGTGCCTTCTCCAACATTCCAGACCAGCCGCTGGAGACTGAACCGCAGTTCTAACGCCAACATAGGACATCACCTTCAGAGGCCCTGCACGTGGAGCTGCGGGTGTTACTGGATACAACTGGGGACACAGGGGCTCTGGAGGAGCTGAGGACTGCAAGGGAGAGACATCTGCTTCCAGAGTAGCAAAAGAAGAAGAATCTCTGTTGCTTCAAGCTCAAGTCCAATGAACCACACAATTACAACTTCACTTCCATTAACTTGAAATCCACTTGCAACATTAAACTCAAAAGGAATACTTTTAAAAAAAAAGGAAAAAAAATTCATGTTCATTTCTAGCACTAATCAGAAACATGCACTGAATAATAGAAGACACTTTTCCAGATTCTGTGTAATACTGACTCTTTCCAAAGGAGCTGAGCACAGCTAGGAAAAAAAAAAACAAACTTCAAGCCATGTGCATGGTTTCATTCTGGATCAAATATCTCTGGCAGCAAACTGAGCTTTCACTGGGATGGAGGGATGCTGTTCCCAAGGGACAGTGATTACAGACTCAGGAGCAGACCACTGCCTCCTCCAACACAGCTCCCACCACATGGGCACACCAACAAGCTGTGCGTGTCTCACTTGCAGGCAAAGCATAGACCATACAGCCTAATCCACCGCCACCAATTTCACTTATCTGGGAGCTGGATATCATCAGGCTGGGGCCAGACAACCCTGCTAATCAGCACAGCACCATTGACACAAGCAGAGCCCTGAGTTCACACACAAAGAGCCTGGCTCGAGGCTGGATTACAGATAAACCCCCAGGAAACCACAGGAAAATGTTTTACCTCTGGCAGGTGCCAAACACATTCTAACACTAAAAAAAAAAGCTCCAAAAGCTTGTGCTACTGACAAGAGGCAGCAAGAATTGAGCCTCAGTTTTTCCAATGTTAGAAAGGGTTCCCCAAGCCCAGCAGTGGGCTGGCCAGAGCTACAGCAAAGGGCTACGTTAGGACCACGTGGTGGTAGAGGATGACAAGAGACCCAGCCCTTTAACCTTGGCTCAAATTCAGGCTTTGACTGAAGATTTTAATGGAAATTAAACTGCAGCAATTCTGGGGATATCAATTGATGCATCCATAGAGCTCAAGGCCAGAAAATTGCCTTGACTGACCGGCAAAACCCACACCACACATTTTCATCCAGTCATCCTGCATTCAAGCTCGTGCTTGAACAGTCTTGGCTTTTCAGAGACATCCAGTCTCAATGTCAAGATTAAAACCCTGGAGTGACCCCAAGTGTTTTGGCAAGTTGCTCAATAGCTAAAATGGCCTTCAAAGAGCACCAAGGCCATCTCTCTTCCCTGTGTGTTTATTCTGAGGTGAGCAAACTCAATCCTCAGACATTCACTTGATAGAAATAACAAGATCATTTTGCCGCTCTTTGTGATGGTCTGTTCTTTACTGCCCACAAATTCCTCACAGCTGATAGTCATTCAGAGATATGCTGGACAACCATGAAAGCACAAAAAAAAAATTAACACAAGCAGTTTTTCATATGAAAAAACGTGTTAGTCATCATCTGTGATCCTTCTGGTTGGAGTGCTTCAGTAATCTGGCTGGGCAGCAGAAGGGATGCCACGTCACCACTCTGACACATCAGATGACTTGCACAAATGGGTGTTTATAATGCAAGCATCCACACAAAGTGGAGGGGACTGGAAAAACAGGCCTTTTGTATGTACTGTCAGTTCTGCTGCTTTAGGCGATTCTTTTACTCAGCAGCAGGAGGGAAATGAAAAGGATTTATAAAGGAACAGAAAAACTGTTCTTTTGAAGCTACACTGATTGTGAACGGACCTGGTAACTACTGTCAAGTCTAAAATCACTTCCAGTTCACTGTTGAAGCTAAGCAGACTTCCAAAGAGATCTTGTCCCTCTAAATTTACCCTTTCACCACGCTCCTCATTCGCTCACAGTTTCCAAAATCCAAGAGGGAGAAGCAGCAGGACCCACCAGCTACAACAAACATTGTCCTCGTGGCATTTCACTAAAAGAGGGGGTTTTGCAAGAATACATCAAGAGCCATTGTGAGAGCAGCTTGGACCTGGTCCCATCTGTTTCTGCAGACCCTGCAGCATCCCAGCAGAGGTGGGAAGGAGGGAAGGCATCTGAACTCATCCGAGCTGCAGCCTTGCTCAAAGAAGGAAATAATCAAACTCTTACACTAACCAGCTGCCACAAGAGCTTCAGCAAGCTAGAAACGTGTTAGTTAATGATTAACATTAATAGCACAAGAGTCCCTGGGAGCCTGAATGGACGAGGAATAAGGCTTAGCACGCAGAGCGCTAGGCAAACAAAGAACAGAACAAATGACCACTGCTCATCCTTTGCCTTCCAAAAGACCCCAAATATTTACAGCATCCAGACTCACGCAGGCACCTCACTTTCTCAGGTTCATCTGGCAATGGCCATGGATTAGCTGGTGAAAACCACTGTCAGGTTTGAAGGAGGGGAAAGGAATGTTAAAACTGCAATGTGGTATTTCCATATGGATCAAATACTCCAAAGACACCCCGCGGGCTCTCCTCCCCACAGGCCCGTAACATTCTGGCTCTGACCACACAGGAGAACTCCCGGTGCAAACTTCCCAGCCCAGCATCTGGCTCTCTGCTGTGCTCTGATGCTACGTGCAGCTTTAGCACACTAAGCAGTAACGTGTTACTTCAGATTAAAAAAAATATACTATCTGAGGTTGATTTTATAAATCAATTTCTTGACGCCTTCCTGGAGCCTCAGTGCTATCCAAATTTTATATTTCAGCCACAGCGTTAGCTCAGTGACCACTTGCTGCTTCCCCGTCCCCATGGCAAACATCACCGGATTTATCATCGGAGCCCTGAGCCTGGGGCTGCCATCAGGATGTAATACAGATCCCTTCTGTTTGCCAGGCTCTGAAAGGCAAATGTTGATTTTTCCCAGAGAGGAATGGGGGTGTATAAAGGAGAAAAGTCAAGAACAAAGAGGCAGCAGCTCACTAGCCAAAGGGCTGCCGACAACCAAGGGCAGAGGTTAAGGGTTCTCCCGAGCCTGGGTGACCCACAGGATGACCCACCGTGCGGCTTGGCAGAGGTGTGCCAGCACCTGTAGCTAACCGGTCACCCAGAGAAGACCTGGCCCCTCTGGAGTCCCCAGCCGCAGTGACCAACTCCTCGTTCACAGCTGGAGGCAACAAGGGGCAGCCTCTGATTTTGAGCCCAGTGCCTGACTTTGAAGACACTGCAAAAGGAAAAGCTCTGCCAGGCATTTTACTTAGATGCAAACACGCGAGTCCAAGTCTCACTCCAGACTTGTGACAAAGTGCCCTTTTCCTCCCCCCAGCATGAGAGATGTTCTGCTGCAGCCATGCAACATCTGGATAAAGGAACCAGCAACAGGTCAAAAAGCAGCCAAGGGACCACAGCCACTAAATCCCATTCCCTCCCTAGCCAGAACCTCAGACAAATACACATGGTCAAGATCCACAAACTGCCTGGCTGGTTGACTGAGAGCGGGTAACCTTGGGCAAGCATTCAGCTCAAGCAGACGACAATCACTTTTCTCTCTGCATCGAACATGCACATAATGTCCTTTGGGTGACAAACACTGCGTGGAGCCCTTTCACCCAAGCATCCTCAGTGGAGCAGCAGCCTGAACACGTACACTTAGCAGTCACATGTTTGTACAACGATGAGTCTGCATCACTCTGGTAGGACCCCAGTGATCCTCTGATAATACACAGAACTGCCCAAAAGTCAGCAAGCCCAAGATCCAGATGCAGTTCAGAAACCACCTCCCTGGGTAGCCCTACACAAGAAATTTAAACTCAGAATCTCAGCTGCTGCCTTGGGACACCAAACATCCACCTTCTAATATTTATCTTTAACCCCAGCTCCAATTGCATCCTGATTCTCCACTCACTTGAGGGGAACCTGCCCTAGGAAGATGCTGAGGAGGGCGGCCAGGGAGGACCAGCTCAGCTGTGGGGATGAAGCTATCTGCAGGCAGAGGAGTCAGGAAGAGCTCAGCTGCCACCACAGCTCTACCACAACTCACTGCACATAACTTTCCTCCTCCACGTATCATTTTCCCTGCCTGTAAAACGAGGAGTCAAACACCCTGCTTATAGGAGCAGAAGGGATATACTATTTAATGTTTTTACATTTTAGCTGTAAAAAAATGATTCTGGCACTATCTATAGATCACCGAGATGAGGTCCACCATCCTTAAACAGCAGGGAAGAAGGGAAGTTACAATTTGAGAATACAATGAAGCCCTGGACCCCTACAACTGAGAGTTTTCTCCTAGTAAGTCTGCCCAGAAGTAGCCAAGGCAAGCCAGTTTCATAAGCTAGTAACATTCTTCGAATGCTTTTCCTTGCATCTTACAATTATATTTAATAGTGGCTGCAGCAGGGAAATCGGAAGAGAATTTCAGCCAATTTTTAGGATGTATTTGAGTGCCTAATGTTGCAGATCAGCTTACACTAGGGTTTGCAAAATTGCCTTTACAAACTGTAGTATAACTCCATCTCTATCTTGAGAGAGAGCTTAAAGACATCTTAAAAACATCAATGCTGCACTTACAGTTCTCTTTTCCATCTCCAAGTCAGACACCCACAGAAAGACTCACCACAGTCCTGAAGTAAGCTACACAAGTGGCTTAAGGCTGTATCCGAGGGGTCAGCAGTCAACACTGAGATTAAATTTCCTGAGCTGCCCCTCTCCCCGCAACTTCTTTTATATGAAGCATTTAAAGGCATCTAAAGGAGAACTAGGTTCTCAGAAACACCCACTGCCCAAGTTGAGCCCCAGAACATATCTCTTGTGTCCTGCTGCTGCACATCAGAGGAGTAAGGCACCCAGCACAGAAACACTAAATTAATTTGAAAACAAGATGTAGAATCACTATGTAAGCACTAATATCTTCTTGGCTTATCCTTTTAAATCTTTGTCAAGGACAAAATAATTGTAGACCCAACACCTACCTTTCTGCCAAGCCATGCTCTCCAGCAGCCAGCTCTACAAATTGCCAGCGGGCAAATTAAGAAAAAGTTCATTTAAATAAGCCCCAGCTGCAGGAACCACCTCTACTTGACACTACTCCATGATTACACACTCTTCTCCCCAGGTACCGAGCGGTCCCAGTGCAAGTCCTTCCTCTAACGGGTTCCTGCAGCTGCCAGCAAGGGAAAGGTAACGCACCACCAACCAGCTCAGCCCTGGCAAAGGGCAGGGTGAAATCATTCCTGGCACAGGTGAAAACCATTTCAAGTCATGGAGCACCGCCTGCAGCCTCTAAGGAAGCTTTTCTCTCTTAAAAGAAGGCTCACATAAGGAGACACAAAGCCTATTCTGTAGGTCTGGCTGAAAGGCAGCATTGTATGTGGGACATGGCACGCTCAGGGGAACAGAGCCAGGCAGCGGAGGTCTGAGCCCAGCCAGATCCCCTCCCTCAGGTCACTCACCCCAACCATGCAAGTGTTGAGCCTCCACTATGAAAATCCTTGCAACAAAAAAAGGCAATTGCTGCCATTCCTGCAACAAATAGATTCATACGGGCAGGACTGAGATCTGCTCTGTGCTGGCATGGATCTTCCCTAGAAAGCCCAGCCTGGAATTATTGAGTAACCCAAACCTCCATGCACTGACCCCAGCACCGCTGAGACCTCAGTGGCACAAGAGGGGATGCCCAGCATGGTGAAGCTTATGGACTTGCACCATATGCCACGAGTAACGAACCACGTTGTGTGACCTGCTGTGGTGCATGCACAGGCTGCTGCCAGCCAAACCTGGAAGGTTTTGCTCTGTCTGGAGGCTCAGGTGGCTTCTGATGAGCCCTTCACCACTGTCAGAGTTTATCAGACAAGCTGACCTTTCACAAATGGCATCTCTCACAGCCAGAGGATTCCAGGAGCTCTTGTCCAGAGAGGATCCATGACACTGCCATGTCCCTCCAGCCCAAACCTGCCCCGAGCCTTTGTTTCCGCTGCGGGAGCATTCCCCAGGAGAAAACCTCCCTCCCCTGTCCAGAGACAAGAGGCCAAGGGAGGATGGTCTCAGGGATGTCGAAATTCCAGCCTTATCTCCAGAGGCTGAGATCATGGGTAGAAAATGCTTCTGTGTTGTCTCAGCAAGCTTCCTGCTGGCACCCCTCTCCCTCTCCGGCAAAGCACCTCTTTGTGAGCAGTTTTGGAGCCAGAGAAGAATGTTCACTGGTACCAACTAAATGTATTTACCATTTCTGAGACACCAGACCCGTAACAGTGCCCATCTTTAGCGTGACCTAGCCGTTCCTCAACCTGCTGTGTCCTGAGCAGCTCCGGGGAAACAGCCCCAGCTGTGCAGAGGGATGCTGCTACCTCCCAAACACAAAGCTGTCACTCTCTGCACCACTGCTTGCTGCTGTAAGCTGGGGGCCACACGCTTTTGTGTTTGCAAAGGAAGGATGCCCACTACTTAGGAGAATAACCAGAGCTCTCCGATTCCTCACCCTGCCACAGGAAAGTGTGAGCCTCAAGGACAGCACCCACCTGAGCATTTGCACGTGAAACATCTGCCCCAGACACCCCCCAACAGAGGAGACTGGCTCTGCAGTCGTGAGTCACCTCCACCCCGCGATGGAGCTGGCAGATAGCGCGATTCATCCGACAGCCCCTGGCTGGAGAGAGGCTGCAGGGACCAGCTCTGATTCAGAAAGCTGCTTTTAGATGGCTCAACTCAGGCAAAATTAAATTCTACCTTGTGTTTTCCACACCTCAGTCCTGTCACATATGATATTAGCTCTCTTCAAGCCTTAAGATCAACATCTGGGAGGCTGAAGCCATTTCCAGGAATAGGAAGCACTGCGGTTATCTGCGCAGTCATTAGGGAGCAGGAGTCAGGAGATCCGATTATGCCCCAACCTGGCCACACAAACGGAATGGAACAGCTCATTTCGCAGCAATAAAGTGGCATAAACATACATCTTCCTGAGAGAATTTCACGTGGGAGGGCTTTGGGAACACAGGAGAAAAGGCAATGCTTATTCCCAAAGCGCGTGCCCTGGAGGACCCCAAAGCCCCCCTGCAGGGCTCTGCCCCAGTGGTCCCAGCACCCAGAGCAAGGGCACTGGCCAGGCAGCCCTGTGCTCCAGGAGCAGCAGAGAAACAGCCGTGTCCTCCAGGGGGAATTGTCACCACTCCTGTCCTGAGTTTCCTGTGTGTAAACAGAGCATTGACTGCCAGGGCTCTTGGGCATCTGTCACCATTGGTTTATTCTATAAGAAACTGAAATTAAAAAAAAATCCACAGCTGAAACAGTGTTTAATCTTGCAAAGATTATGATTACATGATTTGAAAAGCAGAGGAGGCTGTTAAGCCCCCAGAGCAGAAGTCTCTACTTGGTTTATAGTTTTATTTTGCACATAATCTATAGACAACACAGCTTGGACACTTCCAGGATGTTCTGAGGGACTATGCCAAGGCAGTTTTTAATCTAAAGCCTGATCTCTCAGCTGTGTTTCGACCTAAGGATACATCCTTATGGATGGATTCATTAACCATCAGAAATGGGAAACAGAGAAGTTACAGAAGATGATCCCAAGTGGTGATGAAATGACAGCATGTTAGAGAATATTAAAATTCAAATTAATCCTGACACACTGGAAATGGGGAACAAACAAAAAACCCGAATAGGATACAGTGTAATTCAGCAGGAACCAGTGCAAAGGTCTGATCTATACACTAGACTTCCTCAAGTCGGTGGTTGCAGGAGGTTCCTATGAAAGATTTCTATCCTACGTGGGCTGAATCACCAGATTTTATCGACTACAGACATCGCTCAGGGTGACAAGTACTCCAGGCAGGTGCTCACAGGAAGGTGGGATGGAGCTGTCTGAGAATCGATGTGTGGAAGGCAGATTGTCAGAGCCCTGTAAACGGGATGGCCCGCAGCATCCAGGCTCAGCCCCGGGAGGAGAAGTTCACCTCCCAGAAGATCAGAATTAGACCATTCCCATTGCTAACCTCCAGCACTGTGCCCAGGATCCTCAATGTGAAAAGCCACCAGGTGCCAGGCAGAGCAGCTCTGCTTTTCTGGAGTTTTTTTGCACTAAACCAGCTTGTCCATCTGGGGTCCTACCATGCCCTTAGCATTCCCTCCTGTGTAAGAAGCCAGGACAGATCGGCTACCTGGAGAGAACCAGAAAACCTGACCGTGCATCCCAGCCTTGCAGCGAGCAGCCTGCTCCCAGCAGATCTGCACGGACAGAGGACTGCTCCCCAGCCTGCCCCATCCCTGCAGCCCAGGGAGTGGCAGAGCCTCGTGGAAACACCCAGAGATCCCCCACCCAACAGGGTTACCAGGAGGGCCTCCGGGCTGCGTTAATAAGCCATGATTTTGCTTGAAACCCTGAGTACCTCGGGAGAGGACAAGGTGCTGCACGCCACCAGCTCCAGCTCCACGTGACAGCCGGGTATTTGCTCAGGGAGAAACGCAAACAAACGCACCCCGGCAAGCTTCATGTTCTCCTAGAAAATCGAACAAGGTCATCTCCAGACAGAAAGCAGGAGAGCGTGGAACAGTCCCAGGTAAAGCAGCTGCCCTGGTGCCTGCTCAGGCAGCCCTGGCAGCCCACAGCCCGCGGAGAGGAGGGGACAAGGACGGAGAAAAGCCCCAGCTCGGAGGCAGGGAACCTGAACAGCCCACTCTCCGTATGCTGTCGCTGTTTAGTGCCACACCGAGCACAAGAGGAGTATTTTTAACACTGTGCCACCTCCTTTTCTGACCCACTCTTCTCCCTCCCGTGACGCTTTTAGCAACAAACCATGGAGATTGAAAATGAATACGCACCTTCTGGTCCTGACTGCTCCTGACCTAAGAAACCAGAGCAGTTTATCCCTGGGGTTGTCATTTCTGCTGTCCAGCTGAGAAGAGTTAAAACCTCACACACACTAAGCTGTGCTAATGAAGGCACAACTCCCACATGGAGGGGCCTGGGTTCTGTCTGACAAGTTCAAAGAGAGCCCTGTGCCCTCTACCTGTGCTGTGCTTACACAAGGGAAGCTCCCAAGACAAGGCCACAAACTGTTTATAGCTTCTGTGCTACTCATGGGAAAGGTGAATCCCTATGCAGGTGTCCAACCTTGCTGTGAAGTGGTCACAGAGCAGAAATAATTTAAAAAATGATTAAAATAATTAAAAATTATTTCTGCACTCAAGAGAACTCATACTACCTCAGACTCTTTATAAAAAACATTTATAACAAGGAGATGAAATTGTAAAATAATTCAAGTGTTCCTTGTACAGCTCTTGCCTTCTCAGAGGCTACCACAGCTCTCTTCCAGCATCCCTCCCAGTGTGCCCCAGTACAACATCTGGCTATTCTAATTAATTCTAGCACGTAATTCTGAAGAAATTGTCTGCTGTCTTGATGATTTCCTTGCATCCTTACAAGATTTGATGCTTTCTGTTCTTTTTTTCCTAGAGTTGACCATCTTTGGCCCAGAAGCATTGGGGAAGTCACTTCCTTCGTTGTGCCCCTGCTGCCCCTGCTCCCTGCCCGAGCCCCGCAGTGCTGTGGGCTGTGCTGTACTCTGGGTCTGCATCCTCCTCCCTGGCCCTTCCACACCCAGCCAGTGCTCTTGCCTTTCCACGTTCCTGTGCTGGTGTTCCCATCAGTCTCCACCGGTGCACGTGCTCTGCCAGCCCGGCTGCTGTTTTCCCATCCGCTGACCCACGCTCCTGCATACACCTGACCCGCAGGAAACTCTTCTCATCCCTGCTGCGCCTCTCAGCAGCAATCTGTCCATCAGATGGAGGGGCTTTGGACACAGAAATATCTCCACAGGGTTAGGAATGAGGACACTTTATTTTAACTCAGGTTTTCCTCCTAGCCGACCAGGGGCAGTGTGACTATGCCCTGGCCCAACCTTCCAGCTCCTTCCTTCCTGGTGTCCGGAGCCGTAACTCTTCTTCTATGTTACAAACTCTGCCAACAGCAGCCAGCAAACCGTCCACCAAGGACCAGGAGCAGTCTCTAAAAGGGTCTGACAGATGCCTGCAATAGCGAGCACCCAGTACCTTGACACAGGAGGCTTTTCTGGCCTCTAACCATTCCCAGGGGCTCCCACACTCACATTCACAGCCCAAAGGACATAAAAGACTCGGTACGATCTGAACATTAATCCAGACACATATTATGAAACAACTTTCTACTCTTCCCTCTCCACCAAGGCTCAACCACAGGGCTCTTACTTTTCCCACGATGCTTCAAAACTTAGGAAAGGCCAAACAAAAAAAAGAAAAACAAACCCCAAAACCTTTAGCCACAGACATCCTCCTCCCCTCTCCCCACCAAACACACACTGCTCGAAAAGCACAACACATATTCTGAAACATCATTGCCGGATGCCGATTTCCTAGAGAGCAGCTGGTGTGTGAAGGAGCACGGGGAGCAGAGCAGCTCTGCCGCAGAGGCACGGCTGAAACCTCCGCAGATGGACCAAACTCACAGGGGCCAAGCTCATCTTTCCCAAGATTAACTCATTGCTCCCAACATTAACTGCAGAAATCATCTGTCAGCTTATTTCACATCATTGTTGGGAGGTTTATTGGACAAAAATCCACCCTGGGAAATAAATCACAGCCTTGTGTTGCAGCTGCCAAGCAGGACGGGAGAGACCACCCAAGCCATGACAATCCCCAACATCCCGCAGCACCGACAGCCTTTCCCTGCTCAGATGTGGGACTCGCCAAGCGAAGCATCTCTCTTGTCAGTACAGCAATTTGGGAAAGCGTTTACAGATGCAGATGTAGTTGAATGACAATTAAAGTCAAAGGGCAATTAGCTACAGTTACGTTCTTCAGGCTGGCTGCGTAAGCCTGAACTGCTCAGTAAACATTCAACAGCTCTGAAAGTCATAACCTATCCACTAAAAAAAAATAGCAAAAAAAAAAAGAAAAAAAGAGACATTTGAAATCCAAGGGTAGGATGTGGTGGGTTTGGTACAGTCTGGGCACAACTCGGACTCACATTTCTCAGTATTGCGCCCAATTTGACAAAACATCCTCCCTTAAACATGCGAAAGCAGGACACCAAAGGGGAAAAAACACTTCACGTGGCAGACAGGGCTGCAAGAGCTATAACCTAGGTCTGATTTTAAGGATTTCCTGGTGCTTCTAGCAATTGACCCGAGACAAAAGCAATACAGCACACATGACTCTTATCACTAAAACACTCCAAATCAGCAAGGTCAGAATCCTTCCCCACAGCAAACCAGAGGACAAGGACAACTGCAGCATTGCAGGATTGGACTGACAACAGCATCAACTTTTGATTCTTCGAATTAATTTCCATGTGGGCAATGAACTACCTTTCATCCTTATTCCTACTGATTAATCTATCTATATATATGTATTTTGCTTTTAAGTTTAAAAATTAAATGAAAATCATCATGGAAGGAAGACGGAAACTGAATATTAGGAGAACAAAGCTTCTGCAAGTGCTGGTGGCTGCCACCCCCCGTCACAGACCTGGGTGCTCCAGGAGGAGCTGGGAGCTCCTCACCAGCCGACCCGGTGGGTGGCACCGGCTCTTCTGCAGCCCAGAGCCATACCTTTCCTGTAGGCAAAGCAAACCCTCCAGCATCGTTAACTCACAGCTTTTCATCAACCTTAAACTCACTCTACAAACTCCTGCCACCTTTATGGTCTATCATGTGCAAGTCCTTCGTCCTGACTTGTAATACGCCAAGATCTGTTATTGTTCAGCAACTTCTATTTGTACGTGTCCAGGCACTTACACCTCAGCCACTGAGTCATTCCACAACATCTCTCGGCAGTAATTGCTGAGGGCACCTTGTCCTTGTTTCCTTTGTTTATTGTGTCCATTATATAAAGCTACAGGCAACCCCCTTTTCCCTTGATGACATCTAAACCAAAGCAAACTTGCACCCAGGGGCTGCTCCTGAGGATCCTCAAGTACATGAGCCCAGGGTTTCCCTGGCATCACCACCTCAGGGACGTGCACAGGGACACGGCTCTGGATGAGCAGAATATCAGGGACCCTGTGTCCCCAGCAGCCCCTTTGGGTTCAGCCCTGGGAAGAGCTGCTGGGTGATGATTCCTCTGCACATCAGCCCTCGGCGAGCACTCTCTCCCCTGGGAGCCAGAGCCCGCACTCCGTTATTCCCTCGGTCCCCAGAATAGCAATACTCCCACACCAGGAAATTATGGACTTTCTTGAGCGTTACCATGACCTTTTTCATTTCCATTATGCCTTTAGCTGTCTCCTCCCCCTACACTCCTTCTCTAAACAAATCTCAGAGCTGCACAGTGTTTCCTGTAAATAATACTCATTTGGCATGGACAAAGGAAAAAAAAAAACTAAAAAGAAAAAAAAAAACACTTCTGCTGCTAGTTCCAGCTTGCAACCATCCCTCCAGTTTAACTTCCATCTGCTCGACCTGAGCGCCTCGAAGGCAGTATGGTGTTTGAGGGGAACGGAGGGGACGCTCTGAGCACCAGATTCAAATCTGCCCTCACTAAAAGTTCAGGTCACGGAGGCAACTTACAGCGTGCTTCGGACCCCTGTAGGGCAGTGATCAGGGTTAAAGCCTGAGCAACAGCTTCACAGCGAGCCCCTGTCTGCCCAGCACAGCCGACTGTTTCCACCAAGGTACCAACACTGGAGAAAACTCTTCCTTTCCCATCCTCCTGGTGCATCCCACACTGATGCTGTCCCTCCGCTCCAGAGATGTTTGAACCCCACTGAGCCCTGCCAGAGGTTATTTTGCACACATGGCAGGGGGAGTTGCCTTACAAGCACCCAGCTAGGATTCCCTTTTAGTGTTCTCCAGCGGTGGACCAAGCACCCCATCTCCCAGCAGCTGCAGGAAAGGCCTTTGCTGTCCCCTGAACGATGAGCTATGCGGAAGGAAGCAGCTTCCCAGGCAGCAGAGGACCCCTCTCCTAAAAGTATGCCCTTTAAAGGGTGCTTCAAGCTGTCCTGGTCACTGGTAAGTCACTGCTGACCAGTGTGGGAACGGGCTGACTCACCAGTGCCCATGCCGCCTCGCTCCCCCCACATTGCGTGATTTCCGCAGGGAACGAGGCTGCACAGCCAGGGCTGCATGAGCACTGCTGCTCTTCCTGAGGACACCGGGACGGGGAAGGAAGGGAAACTCCCTTAACCACACCAGCACAGCAAGTTAGCAGCACCCCTGGGGACAGGTGGATCCCTCCCTCCCCTGCATCCCACCAGGGAGCTTACAAAAAGCAAGCAGAGAGACTTTGCACGTCGATCTGACACGTTCAGTCTTCACAAATCGCTGCAATACAAAGTCCTTTCCTCTTCTACAGACTTTGCCCTGGATTTGGATCCCACCTTATGTTGCAAAACCCACAGCATCTCTTGTCTAGGAGGGGGCTGAAGTTGGCCTCGCGCAAAAAGCCCCATTTGCCATCTGGTAACCAGCAGCACCGCTTCTGGGAGGGGTTCCCTGCAAGCAGGGAGTAGGTGAGGATGCAGCAACATCTCCCCTCTCCACTGGCACCCCTTCTCCTTGCTTATCCATGCAGGCATGAGAAGATGATTGGTGTTTTCGGGGGAGTGGATAATAACACCATTGGGCCCCACACTTTTTTTTTTTTTTTGTATTTTCTGCACATGCCTGCATGTTGCAGCTTCTCATTTGGCTTTGTCTGCAGGCTGGATTCCCTTGCTCTTGCAAACTGTCTCCCAACAGATGCTGGGATGTTTTGCTACCTGAAGCAAAGCTCTACCACTGCCCGCACCAGCCTCCTGCTATTCTTGGATTATCAAGAAACAAGTTCATTTTATAGTCCTTGCTATTTTCCTTCCTGCTGCTTCAATAACACAAGGTATCCCACAACGCCAACACAAAACCACATCGTGCAAAAGCTCCACAGCCCCAGGCAGGGATCAGCCTCCCTGGGGCAGGTCACCCCAGGAAGGCACTGCCAGCCCCACCGTTCCTCCTCTTCCCTCTGCTCCTGGGCTCTCTCCTGACCCTTTTCCTTCTCTCACACTCACACTGACTTTACAAATGCCTCAGGACCGCAGCCCAGGCCGGGCTGCACCGCTCTGCTCAAGTGGAGACCTGGAGGAGGGAAGAGGCCGGGCTGGGTAGCAGCAAAAGACCCAAAATGGCATCCTCTGAGCAAGGTGCGAGAGAGGAGCCGGCTGTGAGCACCACAGCAACCCAGCACAGAAACTTTTGCCACTACTAAAAGCAGAGAGACACAAACATCAGCCCAATAACCAGTGTGCCGAGATCTCCAGGGAGCTGCTCCATCACCCGGTGGCTCCAGCAGTAGCTCTGTCCCACCCAGCAGTGAGGACACGGGATGAAACAGAGACCCCGGCACTTCTGGGTGCAGCAGATTTTTGCTGCTCCTGCTGCTCTGCAGAAGCCCTCCTGAAGGCTGATGCATTCCCTTACCACATCCCGTTTGCACAACCACTGCACAGCCCTGCCAGCGGCTGCTGTGTCTCTTCATTCACCACTTGGTTACAGCAAAACTGCAACGGGCTTTGTCTCGACCCACGCTTGCAGAGACACCACAAAGGTGCTTCAGTGTGTTTCCCAGAGGGATAACGGGTGGAAATGGGGCAACGGGGCGCTTCATTCATCCGAGCCGGGGCAGGCATTGCTTGCACCGAATTCAGGTTTTGACCAACAGGTTTGAACAGCCACAGACTAAGGATCCAGCTTCTTAAGGTTGATTGCAAATCCTCAGTACAATCATTTCTTTTTCTTTAATGAGAGCTGGTTGGGACAGCAATGCAGGTTTTGGGAAGTAAGAGGTAGCTGTGAATTTAAACTGGAAAAAAAATGCCCTTTTTGTTTTTACATAATTCAAAATAAAATATTTTGGGTTTCTGTTCAAAATTACAATCTAAAATTAAATGCATGTTTTTGTTGGATGCAAATAATATTTTTTTCCCTTAATAGTGCCATTTGGCCAGTAAGCTAAATAATAAATTTAAAAAAACAAACCTGAACAACTCTGTTCATTTTTCCATGGCTGAGACAAGCCCAATGCCAGTTAGCTGGCAGGAGACAGGCTCTGGTTCAGGAGAGAACAATGGGGCTCTGCCATACCAGCTCATCTCTGCCCCACCCAGCGAGGTTAAAAGCCGTTGCGGGAATCGTGCTGGGCCTCTCTCGTGCAGTATCAGCCTGAAAAAGATTCAGCTTCAGCTTTTCCAGATCATCTCAGAAGGCTGGCTGCAGCTGATGTACTGAGGCCCCTCTCAACAGGCAGCGCTCATCCAGCTGCAACCCTTGCTGCTTATTTGGGGGGGGGCGACTCTACCCACCGCTGCGTCATTGCGCTTTGACGAACTCCTCCGTTTGCTGCCGGATGAGCACTTGCTGTGGTGCGTGTCCCTGTGCTATTGCAGCTGCACGCCGCAGCTCTTCCTCACCCCCAGCAAGAGCTCACTTGCGTTTCTCCACTGGCTGCACGTACTGGAGCACAATCGCAGGATGGTTTGGGTTGGAAGGGACTTTAAAGCCCATCCAGTGCCACCCCCTGCCATGGGCAGGGACACCTCCCACTAGCCCAGGTTGCTCAAAGCCTCATCCAGCCTGGCCTTGAACCCCTCCAGGGATGGGGCATCCACAGCTGCCCTGGGAGCCCTTTGGCAACATACAAACTCCAACCCCTGTAACTGCTGCTGCCGTGGAGTTCAGCATCTGCAGAAGGTGGAGCAGTGTCGGCACCAAGGCGTGATGGGTCTGGGGCAGGAGGGGATCCGGAGGCATTATAAACCAACCCGACAGAGAGCTCTTTCCCTAAAGCTTCCCAGTCTAGATAATGCCAACAACTCCCATTTGACTCCCCATGTTTTATAGGGGATCATTTTGCAAGTCATGATGTGGTAAAAAAATTGTTCCCAAATCCTAATATGAGGATCAGATCACAATTCTCCCTGCATTTGTTCCTATAGTCTGAGCTCATACCCGAGGAGTTATTTCTCCTTATGTGCCAAAGCAATAAACTAGGAGTCCACAGTTCAGGTAAGGGTGGGTCACACATAACCACTATGGATAATTCTGGGGGTAACATAATTAGGGCAACCCTTATTTCAGTGCATGCCAACATCTTATATAAACCTGAAACTGCAAACAGTCCTTGGCCAAAAGCATTTGTACCATCCTTCAAAGTACCTATAAATCGTGTCACTTATCATGAATCCTGCCTATTGCTGCTTTGGCAATGCAATTGTGCTTGAGTAATGGAAAATGAGAATTGAAAAAATCCGTTAAAATATAGTATTCCAGAACAACTGAAACATCTCGGAAAAAAACTCTCCTTGCCTTGAGCATCTGAAATAATAGACATCCCTAAAGCAACCACGTAAGAGCTGGCTTCGACAGCAGTTATCGCTCATTTTTTAACTTGCTGTGCAAAATCCCCTTTTCACCCTCTCCGCTCCTCCTACTGCTGCTGCCAGGAAGTTCCAGGAAAAAAAGCGCTACCAGGCTGAGCTGAACACACCCGCAGCTACAGCACAAAGGTCTGAGCCTCTCTCTGCTGGTAAGAGGGGAAGCATCCGAAGGTGAACTCTTTATCCCTGCCACACCTACGTGCTATGTGCTCAAAAGCCATAGCAGATGGGTAATGATTCCCCCGCAGTACTTCAGAAAAGGTAAATCTAGCCCGGGGTGGGGAGCCGCCTGCTAGCAGGAGAGCACTGGAGCAGTGTCACTGTGTTCACAGGAGAATGGAGCTGGAGCTTCAGCCCCATCAAGTCAGGTGAGATCCTGCAGCTGGGTTCAGCAAGACCTCGGTCCACAGAACAGATCCAGAGAGGAGCGAACAAGGTCAGCAAGGGATACTCCCTAACCTCAAAAAGCATTGAGGAGATGCTTATTGTTTCCTTTTGTCACCATTCTGGGGAGATGCTCAGCCAGGAGCTGCATTTCCAGCCTGTCAGGGGCTGTCTGCAACATTCTTGGGAAGCACAAGTGTCTTTGCAGCTGAGAAGTCCCTTTGTCACCTCACCAGTTTCTCTGGCAGTAGGAAGCTCTGAGGCTCTGCAGCACACTGCAGGTTACTCATGTCTCGGAGAAGTAATCTGGATTCCTGGTGAAATCCCCCAAAGCGAGTCACCGCAGCTGTTCCCCGATCTGTAAAGCCACCAGGCTGATAGGACAAGGAGGGCTGGCTCTGCCGCACGCAGAGGTGGCAGCTCTCCAAAGACACCTCCCCAGGCGGCGGGTGATTCAGCCAGCGCCTTTCTGCCCGATGAATCAGCGAGAGGCAAGGTCCCGGCCCGGCACAGCCAGCAGCTGCAACACCGAAGGTGAAGCCTTTGCAACGTGCAAACAAGAACTGCCCCGCAGAGCTGCCGGGGCTTTCTGCAAGCTTGGTGGTGGTCACGGTGCAATTGCCTTGTTGCTTCAAGGTGATGTATCCCGGCTAGTGTAGCTCTTCTGTTCATTTTCTATATCTGCCCCACAGCAAGGGAAATCTCAATGCAGTGTTTCCAAAGTACAGCTGCAGTCCCTTTTGAATTGGAGGTACTGACCAGATGTCATCCAACCTCAGGGACAACCCCCAGCGCAGGCGGATTTGGGCAGTGACCAGAGACACGTCAATGGCGTCAGGGGTTTTGCAGCTTTGTGCCAACACAACCAACCGAAAGCAAGCAAAGCAATTGAGGACCACTTGGCCTCATCTGCAAGAAGTCATAATATCAGGTCAGACAATACTGACAGCTTTTTCTTATGGATCCCCCTTGCACCGCTCCTGTCTGCTCCAGGGCTGCTTTAGCCACTGTCTGCACCTCTGGAGCCCTGTACAAATAACAGGTTTCCCTAACACACAATGAACACCCGTTAATAATACACACTTTAATCCATTACAACATGCTGATAGGCATGCTTAGGCTTTCTCAGGTTCCCAGCGTAATAACCCCTAATAACCCCTCCCTGGCAATCCATTTAGCAACCCTAATGAAAGAAAAGAAATGTGCAAGAGAGAAACATTACTAATTAATTTTAACAATAAACAGGCAGCAGCATCACACAGGGAATTTTCCAAGACAAACCCGCGGCTCCTGCGGCTGATGAGCTCAGGCAGAGCCCGGTTGGCCGTGACGTGGCTCGAGTGACTCGCAGAAGCCCTGAATGCCCCTGCGGTGTGGCCAGACGCGTGACTCAGGACATTAGGAGGAGGCCAGCAGCATGACACCACATCCCTGCCACAGCCAGGGTGAAGCAGGGCAGAGCTGGGCTGACAGCATGGGCTGGTGCCTGGAGCCGAGCAGAAATCAGCTGCAAAGTCCTTCACAGGGAGAGCTGCCAGAGGCACCCGAGCTTCACGGGGCGAGCAGTGGACATTTCGAAGATGTGTGCACTCTATCGTGCACCAGCCACTCCTTGGGACCGCTGGCAGGATGTCACAGAAGGCTCAGAAAAATTATATCAGTCATGGTTGCCTGCTCCCGTGTTAGCTGGGGAGGAAGGAGCCTGGGGGGGTGCAGAGGGCACAGAGCCCTCACCCTGCGGGGTGAGACGGGGAGAGCCGGGACGGGGAGCAGGGAGAGGACAGCTGCAGTATTAGGGGATCCCGACTCTTCCACCCCAATTCGGAAGCCCTTCATCCAAAGGCAATCAGTGTCACACACAGTGCCACCGTCCTGTTTCCATCTCCAGCTGCCGCTCAGCCCTGGAGCTCACCCTGTGCTGGCACAGGTGCCTTCTGAATAACGAGCTCTGTGCCACCAGCGACGAGTTTTGCCTGGAACAAGCTGCCTCCCAGGGATTGTTTCGCTTTTTAAGCTTTTTCTACTGATCAACAGGTTTTGTTTATGCGCAGTAAAATAGCCACTTGCTCCGCTACAAAGCCGCTTGGAGCAAAAAGGGCTTGTGCAAGCTGTACCTTGGGGTTGTTTTTTAACCTTTTCCCCGTGCAAGCACAAAGGGAGAGAGAAGAGAGAGGCAGCAGGGCGGCCGCTTGCTCACCTGAATACGAGGATTTCTTCATGCCGTCGCTGGGAGCTGGGACATAGGCGCGGGCGGGAGCGTTGGGTCCCCAGGTGCAATCCTTTTGTGGGGCGGGCAGGGATGGGGAGGGGACGCACGCTCCGCCACCGCATCCACGCGCACGGCTGCAGCCGAGGGGCAGCCCAGCGCTCCCATTAATTAGCACACACCTTTCCTCATCCCGCACACGGTCCCGGGCTGTTCCACCTCTCCCAGCGCTGGCAGGGGTAGCGCAGGGCTCAGCCTTCCCACCGGCTGCACGTTAATTCCCTTGGAAAACAAATGGTCTGCAGGGATTGCTCCTGCCAACTCCCAGCCCTGGAAATCCCGGTGGGTTTAGCCCATACAGCAAAGGGAAGGGAGGGAATTTGGTGCCTCCAGCCCGGCGCACCCCACGGCTTTGATTCAGCCCTTGGCTGCTGGATCAGTGCAGGTCAGCCCCGCTCAACTCCGGCAATCCCAGTTCAAAGTGCGTTACTGGCCCATCAGCGTGAACACTGCTTTCCTCTCCAAACCCATCGTAAAGGGCTTGTTCAAGGCTGCGAGTTGAGCAAGATGCTTGTGCAGGCTCACAGCACAGGGAGAGCTACGTGCAAGTGGTTCCTCACTGCTCGGGGGATGCAGAGAGCCACGAACCCCAGAGCAGCCCCCCACAGCACTGGAACTGGCATCACCCCGGGTTGCTGGGGAAGAGGGGGCTCCAGTGCGCTGTTCCTGATGCACCTCAGCACGGGGGCTGCCGGGAGAGCAGACACGGTCCTGATCGCTCCCCTGTGAAACGCAGGTTGGACAATTGGTTACACAAAGGCAATGAGCTGGGGGCATTGTGGACCCAGACAGGAAGAAAGGGAAAATTCAGCCTGGCTGTGACTAACGGCACGGCACAGATCAGGAGCCGCAGCTGGCAGAGGAAGGACGGGGCTGGTCACGGGGAAGGTTTCCACAGCCCACTCGGGTGAGTCACCCACGCAGAGGTGCGGAGCACAAGTCCCGTCCACGTGAGAGAATTCCACCAGCTCAAGGGCAGGGTTTCAGTAGGAAGGGCTCTCTGATTTGAGACCTTTCCACAGCAAGAGAAAAAAAAAGTGTTCTGCCCCCAGCCCTAACCCTGATGAACAGGGATGGAGGAAGAGCAGAGGGGCTGGGTTAAGGTGATACGGTCCCATCAGCATTTGTTACCATTTCTCAGCCATAGATTATTGCCTCTCCAACAGACGTTTTACAAAGGATTGTCTGAGCCTCTCTCGGGCTTTTAGTACAAACTTTGAAGAGCTGGCTGAAGTTGCTGGGGGATTTGGCACTAAGCAGCCAGGCTTTGCACTGAAACAGCTCAGGAGCACTCACGTGTTCCCAGGTTTGTGGCAGCAACGGCTCTACCTGCGTCACGTTACTGTGATGCTGTGGTCTCCTGCAGGGAGATATTACCAAAACCTCTGTCATCAAGAAAACTTCTGAACCACCAAGGCTTTATTGCTTAAGTAAACATGCATTTAAGCCTGTAGTAACAATTTCTTACTCTTTCCACAGGTACTTTTGAAATCATTACTCACAATTTATGGAGGAGAAACAATAGCACAATGATGTGCCCCACCTCGTACACCAAGTAAGGGCAAAGTCAGGCACAGAACCCACTCCCGAACACTAATCCCCAGCTCTGCTCTTGCCTGCATCTCTCCGATGGGCACAACTACTTCTAATGCTCAGCGCTCACAGGGCTACACTTTCCAGAAGATCAAAAGACAACTTTCTGTTCTTCCCACATATGGGTATATGTACACGTGTGCCTGATTAAGCGTGTGATTACATGTGCCCTGTGTGCGATTAAGCGCATGGTTCCGCATGTGTGTACGATTACGGGAGCAAACCGTGCCCGCGCCTTTGCGGGGCTGCTGGTGAGCAGTGTGCTCAGAGCCATGGCTGGGGTACAGCCATCTGATCAGCTTGACTGAACAAATACAAACAGCAAATTGTGCAGCAGGCTTTCTACCGCAGGGCCAAACAAACACGATGAGACAGAAAATGGCTGAAGGGATTTTTTTTTCCAAAATACTGTCTGACAAAGACTCCTTTTCTTTGGCTGCCCGGCCTCAGAATTACCAAGAGAATCAGCCGCTTGGCTCAGAAGGGCAGGTTAATGTTTAATACAATGCAGAGCCCACAGGCTTCAAATAGGTAAGTCATTTATAGCTTTTTTTTTTTTTCTTCCTTTCTTTCGTAAGATTAGCAAGGGAGTTTATTGTTCCTGAAAGTGAGGGATCCAGAGCGCTGGCTGAGCCCCACCGCAGCACAGGCAGGCACCGGGCGAGCCATACACATCCAGCCCTGCCAAAACAGCTGGGGTCTGACCTGGCGTACACACCCCTCCTGCGCCCGCCCGGGCCATCCCCTCTGCCAAACACGTCCCACCCCAGCACTGCTGTGCCAGCGCAGCGCTGGCAGAGGTGCAGAGCTGGTCTCATTTCAGAGGCCATGTCAACCTTCCTCGTCTGTCTCACAACGCCCAGCTCCACAGGCAGCAGGGATCCTTTCCAGGGGTGAGGGGGGGCTGGCTCCTCTGAGCCCAGGGGCAGCTGCACCCACTGGGGCTGCAGATGCTGCACCTCCTGCAGCCGCTGCTGAGCCCGACCCAGCCGTGATGCCCTCAGCAGCAGGTTCTTCACAGCTCAGTCTGTAACATGTTATGGCTTCATGGCAGGCACGAAAGGCATTTTCTCTAAGTGGTATGCACTGCGTCTCCCCCAGCAGCATCCTCCAGGCAAGCACGTTCCCCAGGTTGCCAGGGTTCTGCAGAGATACACGATCTCCCAAACTAAACATAATACAGTGGTCAGAGGAGCAAGAGAGATGTGTGCCGTACATGGTGGGCTGGGGGAAGGAGCCAGAGACCCAGGAAAGGATCAAGGTGAGGGAGAGACTGGGGGAGGCAACAGCACCAGGCAATGCATGCTGTAGTGAGGAGGGAAACAAAAATAAAAGATGAGCCTCCAGGGGGAAAAACCTACACTTTTATGGACTAGCACAAAGCTAGACGTTAGGGTATGCCGAGCTGTGTAATCCCATCTCTCCAACTGACTCATTCCACCTCTCAGACCAAGTTTCTCATCTTGCAGAAAGAGAAGGTTGAGTTTTCCCAGGGAGAGGTGTGGGGAGGTTGTGTGTTACTCAGTTCTGCCCTGGGGCTCAAAGGCATTGCCTGGTAGGCAAAAATTGCTGTTACGGCAGAGAGCAGAGCTCCCCAGGTGACCAGCAACAAGGATAAGCAGGAACGAATGCTGCAAAGACCTGCCAGCGAGCAGCAGAGCAGGCCTGAGCCTACTCCTTGGGGTCAGTACCTCCGATTTAGAGGCAGAAGCTCCGGTGTCAGGGCTATAAACCACCCACATCTCCCTTCCCGGCTCTGATTGTTTTACATGTGATTTTCCAAGCTTCTTTTTCCTGACCAGTTGCTCTTCTGTGGCTGCAAGGATGCAGAGTTTTCCACCCTGCCCTGCACCCATCCTGCTCAACGCCGGGGCAGCGGCCAAACCCGGCACGAGGTGCGCGGTGGCACTGCGCCCTGGCCGGGGAAATCGTTGCGAAAGCCCTGCAGAACTCCTCAGACATTTGCCCTCTGCTTTTTCCAGGGACTGATTCACTTGGTTAGGACACAGCCAGCAACAGTCAGACTCTCTGTGGTTTTAAGTGCGTATGGTTAAAAAGTAAATAATTTAGCTGTGTGTTTCCTAACTCCTTTCCCTGTGATCCCATCTGACAACGAAGCACCAAGACCCGCAGCATCACAGTATCATCATATGTGGTCTGATGGTCGTGCTGTTCTCTTCTTTGGGTTGATGGTTATGGTGAGGAAGCAAATAACTCAATAAAGCAATTACTCATATCAAATCAGCAGGTTTTGTTCTTTTCTTCTACCTTAATTGTGAGGAACCAGGAAGAATGTCCAATTACTCAAGGCAGAATTTCATTACCAAGCAAGATAACATCTGCGCGACCACAAGGCACATCAGATGGCCATTTCCATGGAACAGCCTCTCCCCTGGTTAGGAAAGGGAATACTTCAATGTGGAATTAAAGCTGAAGAGTGTATTAACAGACAATAAAATAAAAATTAAAGGCAGTAATCAATGCCCATTCAATAGAAGGAAAATCCCTGAATGAAAGGGAAGTCTGAATGAAAGGTCGTGTTTTCCATGTTGAATAGCCCCAGTCTCTGAAAACAAAACTCTTCAAGGTGCTTCATGAACTGACCCACGTGAACAGCCCCCCTTTAAGAATAATTGTAAAATCCTTGGACTGCTTTCAGAAACGCCAGCTGAGCACTTCTGAAACTAGCTGCAAGTTTGAAAAACACAAACAGGTCAAAGTCAAACTCTGAAAAGCCCTCAGAGCTTAATCCATTTTTCACAAATATACAACCCTGTTTTGTGGCTTTTATGGTCTGAGTTTTAGTTGAAACTACAGAAATGAAGCAACAACCATAGCTTTGCATCAATCACATCCTTCCAAAGTGGTACAGAAGAGAGCTGGATCTCACTTGCCACCAAGCGAGAGCATCCCTGGTCTTTATCCAAGCACCTACACCCAGTGCCTGCCCGCGGTCAAGCTGGATTATCAGGTACATGTTCACAAGTGCAGTTTAGAGAAGTGAACATACATCCCTGGGGAGGGAGAAAAGGTGGAACGGAGACAGGGTGCTGCAGGCTTACCATTCCTGCTGCACTGGAGGAAGGCACAGAAAGTGTGGGACTAAACTGCCGCAGGGGAGAGGGGCCGCTCACCACCTATTCTGACCCTTCCTCAGCAGCACCAACCAGTCTGGTTGTGGACTCGAGCACGTGCCAAGCAAAGAGCCAGGCATGACAGTTTTGCTGCTGTTGTAGCTGCTCATGTTTAGAGACATCCATGGGCACTTAGGGAGCAGTACAATCATGCTTAAAGCTCCGCTTAACTCTCTAAATCCATCTCTGAATGCAACTCCCAGTCCCACAAGGGTGATTCAGAGCATATTTTTAAATGCATGAATTTACATGTTTGCTTTCCATATTTGCAAATGTGTAAGAGGCACAAGGTGCCCCCCTTCCCCCCAACAGCTCTTAACGGAAAGGCAGACCCAGCTGCAGGGGGGGCTGCTCCTGTCGCTTGGAGGGGAGACACTGGACCAGAGCCATGGGGCCTGCTAGAACTGGAAAAGGGGAGCAAGGAACTGGAAAAAAGAATCAACAACAATAAAAGAGCCCACAGAAAATGTGGATAAAGGAAAACCACAGAAGGATCAACAAGAGTCTGCCTATAATCACTACCAAAGCAATTACAGAATTACGCAAGATTTATAACAGACCAAAGAGCTGGATACTTGGCACGTGAGATGGAAAAGCTGTAAGGAGGGAATTCTGTATGCTGGCACCAGGCTCAAGAGCCACAAGTGATGCAGCCTCAGCAATTCTGTCCTACACGGAGCAAACTGAGCAGCATTTTGGATGTCTTTTCTTATACCTCTCAGCTTCCAGCTATAATTTGGTCCAGCCATCAGTTCTAAGCTTAAAAAACCAAAACAAACAAAATTTATTTATGCAGAATGTTGAAAAAATACGAGGAGTGATTAATAATAGCCACCGTTTCCTTAATGCTGTAACACAGCGCAGCTTCTAGCCAGCACTGGGAGGAAATTACTATTATCCAAATTCACAGGTGGGAAAACTGAGACACAAAAGGACTACAGAAAGGCGCCGGTTTAACCCAGATCTAGAGCTATAGCTCTGGACTATGATACATATGTGTCTCAGTATTCTGGGAAACTGGGGCAGGTTTATCTGTGATACACTGTCACCCATCACTTATGTCTCTGCCTTGCTTGCAAAGAACATCATTCCATCATTATTTTCACGGTTCTTACACCGACACAGCTTTGTTTCTCATTGTTTTTTGTCTTCCATCTATACCATTTAATCCACAATATAAAGGGATTATTTTGCCATCAACTAGCAGCAACTAAAATACCCGCACAAGACTTAGGGCAGTGGACAGACCAGCCTCCCAAAACCAACACACCCATTTCCAACCAACTCACCCGTGACCAAGCTCTAAGCCTACAAGTCCAAGACTTCCAAATTAGTCGGGTTCAAATATATTTGGAAAGCTCCAGAAAGGCCCTGGGGATTTTCCCATTGACAGCAAAAGGAGCAAATCTAAGAGGCAGGGGGACTGCAGCTGTCAGTGGCTTTAAAAGGTAAAAAATCAGCTTCATCCAGAGCTCGGCAGTGCCAGTAATGGAGCAGCCAGGGCTGCCTTCACGCCCAGCTCAGAGCTGATCAATCAAAATGAGTCATCACTTGAGAGAGACAAGCACAGAGGTAATTTAAACACTGGAACAAGCCTGCTGCAGTTCAGCAGGTAACAGCAGGACCGGGCTAACATACCCACCGCAAAGAGGGACTTAAAACAGGCTCGGGAGCGAGGGCAGGCAGGGGGAGCGTGTCTCAGAACCACCTTCAGCACAAGGCTCATCCTGCCCCCATCCTCCGCGTCCCCACAACGGACAGTCCCAGTCTTGCTGCTGGGGAAGCACCTTAGATCTTGAATACGTGTTTTCACCTTGTGCATTTTTTGAAAATGTCGTAAGCTTTACAGACTGTGGCAGTTTTTCAGCACTGATGCTCACGCTTTGCAGGCGGTTCCTGCAACTGCATCGCGCTGTGCAAGCTGCCTTTCTTCTGAGCAAGGGACAAGGGCTGAGGGCATTAAGAAAACAGAGATGGAGTTTGAGTCCATTTCTGCACAAACTGGCAGGAAATGCAAAATTATGTGGGGAAACCACCGCCCGAGAACACCAGAGGACGTGGGACTCGCTGCAGCCCAGCCCCTCGGCACTGCCAACACAAGCCAGGCAGCACCAGAGGCTCCCGACCGCTGCCAGTGGTTTTTCTGGGCTTTGAAGAGTCAGCTAGGGCTGTAGCTAGAGCATGAATGGTTTCCTACTAGCAGTGATTTCAGAGTCTGGAGCGGTTTCAGGAGGAGCTTGCTGAGCGGGCTGGTGCCAGGAACTCGGTGAATGTAGCAGCAAGGAATGCTTTCTCCCTCCTTGTCCCCCCACACCAGCTCCCGAGACCAGCCTGTGCTGAACAAATTGGAAAAAGTCGGTTGTCATCCAGAAACCCCGGGGGGGACCTGGCCCCCATTTCCACCGGGCTGCGGAGTAGCCGCAGCAATGGTCACCTGCTGACAGGGTCGCGGCGTGAACAAACCCTCCTCTCACCCGTGGCCAAAGGAAAACAGCTCTGCTCCAAGAAGAGGGAGAAACCAGGAACTATAAAAGGGATAATGTATAAGCCCTAGTGCAAAAGCCTTCCTGCTGTTGTTACATTTTAATAACTCATATTTCGAGAGGACTGGGGCCGGGTGCTGCCTGCCATGACCACGAACAACGGCACCGGCCGGACCCCGCCGAGGTTCCTCATTCATCGCTTGCCCAGCGAGCTCCCAGCCTGGCCGCGGCCCCGCTCTCCTCCCAGGCTCAGCCGTCTGGCACAGCAGCCGCCTTCATGCGATTGTTCCCCTGCCTGACAGATTAATTTTCGCTCAGGTTTTTGTTGCTGTCTTGCCCTCTCGTGGCTGGCCCATAGATCAGACGCTTCCCCACGGATGGATGCCCTAACACCGTCCCTGCTAGATGGTGTGGTCACTGTCTGCAACAGGGCAAGAGCTGTAATTTATTTAACTGTGCAGCCAGTGTTGCACGCTCCTCTTTTTCCCATGAGGTCATTCTGTAAGTCAGCTACAAATGTGATTTTTGCCTTCACTTTTCTTTCCCTATTCAGATAAAAAGCACAGAAGGCAACCAGAGACACATTCACCTGGCAATGGCCTTCAGCCATCTGAATTCTGAGGATGAACACTTTCTTGATGTGGAGAAAAGCAGTGGGAAGGAACAGTTTAAACTGCTCCGAGGTGCAGCTTCTGGATACCTCACATTTCAATATTTACTTACTGATCTGAGCTCAAATGAACTCATTTCTCATTTCCCCTCCCTTCAGGCAATTCACAAGTAGCAAAAAAACAAAACAAAACCAAACCCAAACCAAAAAACCCCACCAACCTCTTAGGTAAATAATTCTTCCTGAAGCATTAATCAAATTCTGATCTCACCAGGATATATCTACAGCCATCTGCTGTAGCAGACACTGCAATTCTTACTTGTGCTGGTTGGTCTTCTTGAGTTTTCCCAAGGAGTCAGACGTAAGGCTGTTCATTCTGACCTGAAATACGGGCTTTGGTGCAAAATTTTTTTGCAGTCACCAGACAGAGCTATTCCTGATAATATTTCAATTTCTGTAGGTGTTTAGGTCATGAAGAAATACAGGAAGGTCAGCTAGCAGTGTGGTGCCTGTCTTTACAGAGGTTGGGCATAGATCAATCTGATCACCGCCTATAAATCTCTGAACACAGTAATTCTTGAGCCACTACTTTCACACTGTGCACGAGCAAAAGAATACATGGTACAAACATGTTGCTTCTTCCCTTAAAGCCAAAGCATTATTTAATAGTTATTACTAGCAGCACATGACCAGTGTCTCACAGCTCACCATTCTGATTCAAGTGCTGGAGGCCACCAATACCCACGTCCTTTCAGCAGCACGGTAGTAACCCATCCCAACAGGCTTTCGAGGAGCAAATTTGTCTTGCTGCTGAGCCATGCCCATTTCATTGACACTTCAACTTATCTAACCACAAAAGCAGTCTGGCCAATGACAAATTGCACTGTTTGTACAACATTGCTGGAAGAGCATCTCTCTTCCAAGAAACCGTGAGCACTCGCAAACCTTTCTTTTTGCAGAGGAAGAAAGCCAATGCAAAAGCACTGTATGCGGCTACCAGTTGTAACTGAAATAGTTTTAATAATTCATGCCTCATTACCTTACCACATGGCAGTTCAAAGACCATCTCCTAATTCTTTAACCCTTTTCTCCTGTGTCCTTTGCTTTGGTTTCTTAATCAGTGAAGAAACAAAATGGAGAACTCTCATCAGCACTTGCCCATGGGAACAAAACCCAAGGGGGGCTGGTGAGTCTAAGGTCTTAATCCCCTTCCTTCTGCCCTCCTCGTTTTCCTGATTTGATCCATCACTCTCAGCTGAAACAGCAAAGAAACTAGTAAACTGTCTATTATATACCCCAAACGGTTAGCTGAAGCTGGAATTGCTTTATGATGTCTGTAGGTACTGTACCAGCAAGGGCAAGGGGGACTCGGTGTTTAGCAACTTTAATACAGGCAGTTAAGAATTGCTGGAAGCTGCAGATTTCACATTGTGTGTCTTTTGTATGGGAGAACTCTTGGGCTTTTTCCAGCTCTGAATTGTCCTCTGGGTACTCAGTCCCATGGCTATGGCCTTTCTTGTTAGGCACAATGAAATTTTGTGGGTCATTGGAACAAAGCATTATTTTTTTTAACAGTTTTGAAGCCTTCTTGTTGCCCCCTTAGCCATTTAGGGAGATAACACTTGATATCTATTTACTATTTCTGTCCAACGTGGGGAAATTGCAAACAAAGAGTAAAATTATTTATGGCTGCAAGTATGGTCCTGTTCACTTCTGAAAAGGAAATAACCTTGTAAAAACACATTCATTTTAAACACAATGTATATTTACACACAGGAGGTGTCACTCCTTCAGAAGCTTAACTTGCATGTCTAAGGGAGACCAAACTATGTATATGCAAACATGCATCAACTTGTGCAAAATAAAAGAGCACTAACATAAGATTTCAACACCAGAAACGCCAACAGCAGTAAAGACTATCATTTATAACTTGTTACTCAATATGTTCCAGCAAGCAGATACACAGAGCTATAGATAAACTGCCTGATAGCCTAATGAAAGCTGTAACCCAAGGAACATTGCAATCTCTCTGCTCTTACCACCTCACCTACAGCACACTTTCCCCAGCCTGCTCCGGGTTGTTTGCTGAGCCGTGTGCCTCCCAGCACTGTACGAGCCCTGCCTCACTAGCAGCTAACCAGCACCCGGGCTCCTCTGTGCCCCAGGTCCCAGCTGCATCTCCACAGAGGCACAGGGAAGGCTTCAGAAGAGCTGACGGCACAGGAGGCGACAGTGCCCTCAAACTCCACTACAAGAAGCACACGTGCCCGCTGATTACGGATAGCACAGGCTCCTGAAAACACACATCTCGGGCAGCTGGCAGCAGAGCCAGGGCAGGGTCACCTTGGGAACTGTTCAAATAATTACAGAATTTAAGCCTGCGGTATTTTAAGCCAAATTATACTAAATTTAGCCAAAATAAGGTTTGTCTGCTGAGCACACACAGTTGTTCCCACATCCTTGCTGTGCTAAGTAAAGGGTGATGGACCCTGCTACATCTTTGTGTAAAGAGCTTATCAGAGGGGCTGCTGTGCCTGTGGAGGGGCTGGATTTGAGGGAGTGGGGAGTTCCCCGTGCCTTTTCCCAGGATGGATGGATACCTGGCAAGCAAAGTGATCTGTACAGGGAATTTATTAGGCAGCCTGAGCAGGACTCCAAGAAGCACTCTTTGAAGCCCTAACCAAGATCTATTGACATGTCTCTCTACCTGCAGGGTGAGGACAATGGTGATCAAACACAGGTTTCTTTCATGAGCTAAGCTCTGGGCTGAGGCCCTCTCTCTTCACTTAACAGGGCAAAGACAAGTACCATCAGTGTCATGGCAGAGCTGTTTTGGAAATGCACTGCCCACAGGCAGGATGCTCAGCTGAAGAGGTCACTTCAACCTTGAGAATCCATCTAATGTCTTCTTCTCAAACATTACAGAACCAAGATGTTCAGGTGGGTATTTGCCTTCAGAATACTAACAAGAATTCAACTTCCCTTATCATTACTCACAATAACAAGCACCGCCCAGTGACAAAAATTTTGAGATTTTTCAAGCACCATCAAGCTGAATTTTCCAGTTTGTAGAAGAGTAATAGTAAAGGTCACAGACATCATTACAGCTGTCTCCTTATTCAAGGCAGAGCACTTTAGAGTAGGGTTTGGCCCCACTTCTAATCAGCATGCAGTCCTGGAGAGCTTGGGGCTCTTCTAGTCCGGGCAAAGGGCCAGAAAGTGACTCTGAACAGAAAAAAGTAAGCAAAGTCCATTCTAATTTCACTGAGCAAACCAGGTGAAATACAAATAAAAAAAAGTCAATTGAAACACAAAGCCTCCAATTCAGTTTTATAGCATTCTTTCCACTGTAACAACATTAGCAATTAGTTACAGTAAAACAGGCGAGACAACTCATCTTTATTCCGGTTGTGTTCTTTAAGAAGGATACAAGCAGCGCCTCAGAGAAACTGCTGCCAACATGTAGCGTAATCCATACAAAGGATCAAAAAGGAGTTGTGGATCATGGAACGGATCAGAGCAGAAGTCCATCTCCTGATTCATGGGGAGGTGCCAAAGCCCTGTTCTGAACCGCTGTGAAAGATTATCAGCTCCCAAATTCATCCTCTCATCAAAGCTGGCTGCTAATCCCTCCACACAATTCCCAGGCACATCACATCCTTCAACCTTCATCCAGCTTTTTAGAGCTGAATCTCCTCCAGCTCTTCCCTTCCAAAACCATGTTCAAGTCTTTTAAAGGACCCCAAGCATTATCTAGTTCAACACAAAGAGTGAAAGCTGACCATTTCTCTCCTCCCTCCCTGGCTACCTCAGCCAGCTCCACTGCCAACTTCCAGCACATCCTGACCATATATTTAGTCTGCGGTGATTTGCTTTGCATTGTCTCATGCGGGTTCCAAGCACAGGGATTACATACCCAGCAAGGCATCCAGCGCTCTCTGCAAAAGCCTGGTGTTTCGGAGATTCAACTCATCATGCTGCTGCTGCCAGAGCTGGAGAGACCACCTGGCCCAGGGCACAACTGTGGGCCCAAGGAGCCTGACGGCAACTCAGGGAGAAAGCCCCAGACCCATGTCTGTCTGTACAGCCAGAGCATATGGAATAGGGGAAGAGTTAACGTTAACCTTGTTCATGGACAGGACCAACGCTGGGGACACACCAAGGGCTCCTGGCAGTGTCACTTGCTGTCCTCCAAAATGAATGCCCTGAACAGGGTCACAGGCACTTTGTGGCACAGGGTCTGAGACACGCTAGAGTCACCATGGAGTCCTTAAGATGGCAAAAAAAGCCAACCAAAAAACTCTCACATCTTCAACTCAGGCTCCTTCCCTGCCTTTAGTTGATAAGGAAAGGTTGGACTGGGGTACACAGCTGGAGGCAAATGGCTGTCACTGATGTCAGATACCTTCTCCTAAGGAATCCAACACCTATAAAAGGGCCAAAGCCCGGCTATAACTGAACCTCTGATAATTAATCCCAAAGGGCTCTGCTCCTGAGCCAGTGTCCCCAGTCCGGGCACAGAGGTAAACCTCTCAGACCAAAGCAGATCAATGGCCTTGAAGAATCACCCACAGTGACCCACCATGCAGTAGATGTGCACCAAGGCTGGAGAGCAGCCCTAGGAGAGGCTGGAGGAGGCAGAGCTGTGCGGCGGGGGAGCAGCAGTGTTTGCCATTCACTCCCCAGATACTCCATGGCAGCAGATAGGGTTTAACAAACCCCTTCAAAGCTGAGCACAAGTGACTTGCCTGGATGCATTCCTGTGTGATCTGATCCCGGTGTTCCTGCTCCGGCAGGGGGATTGGACTAGATGATCTTTCGAGGTCCCTTCCAATCCCTAACATTCTGTGATTCTGTGACTTCCCAAGTGGGGGTGATTCAGGGGCTATTTAGGACCTGGGTCCTCTCTCCAACTTGGAGATGCAAACAGACCAGAATTCAGAAGCAGAGCCATCCCTGACCCCTGAGACCTACACCCCTGAACCAGCACGCTGCATGCAAGACTGGCCTGGGGAAAGCAAGATCTGGTGTGCAGGAACAAAATGTGCTTATCCCAAAGACAGCTCTTCTCTCAGCACTGCTCCATGCTCTATCAGGAATCATAATCCCTGCCCGGGGCAGAAACAGTTCCTTTTGCTTCATGCGTGTCAAACACTTAAAGGTGGCGCAGCCAGTGATGGAAGTTCAGGCACTTGTGCAGCCCAGATGACAGATGCATACGCTGTAGGAATGACAGGGGCCCAGAGACACAGCAACAGCTTCCACCGCTGAAAATACACAGGGAAAGGGGCCTTCACAAGGGTCTTAGTCACTCAAGGAAACTCTGGAATAACTGGGGTTGGTCAGATGAAATAGTTCTGCAGTTTCCCAGGCAGAAGGTCTGCTCAGGGACGAGCAGTAGCTCAGAGGCAGCGTGTCCCTGTGCCCACCCAGCTCCAGAGCTGGACCAGTGTGTCAGCAAGGCTAGCCCTACCAGCTTAGAAGAAAACAAAGCATGGTTATTTTCTCTTCAGAGCACATTCCCTTACAAGCCTGTTCATCCTACAAACACAGTAGTAGCCAAATTCCTGAGGAAATATCACCCTCTTGTGTCCAAGTTGAAGGTAGCAAGAAATGCTTCCAGAAGTGGAAAATAAAGCAAACCCTTAACAACTGCAAAAGCTGTCAGGTCTCTGTCGGGCTCGTTATTCTTGAATTTAGAGAAGTAGTCTTCAGGCTGTGGATAAGGTGCTCACGGAAAAGATGCTTAGAGGGGACAGGCAGAGGACCTGCCCTCGAGAACACCTCCAAAAGCTAGTGAAGGAATGCACCCTGCTGGTACCAGTTACAGATTCACCAGCTGAGAGTCTCAGCCCCACTGAAGCACGTTTAGGAGTCTGCAAGTTGTAAAAGGTGAAAAGCATTGACTCCACAAAAACACAAGCCACACAAGACAGGAAGTGAATGACCTTGTACACTATCAGAGATCTTCAGGGTTGACACGTGCTCCTGCAGTCGGGCTGTCCAGCACGAGCCACGAATGTAGGAGAGGGTCAGCACAGAGGAATGAAATACCAGCAGCTGTGTTACCAGTGCTCCACTACTAACAGTTAAACTGTTACCAAAAACTGTTAGCATGGTGCATCTCCCACCTGCAACATTTCTGTGCTTTGCCTCCAAGAACCCGAGGCACCCTCTGTGCCCCCAGCGCTGTGTGACGGGGTACAAGCTGCACAAGATGAAAACACGCGGGGAGGGGGGGGGGGGATTTGCCATGCTGCAGCATGGGACCTGTCCTTGGTTTAAACTGTGCTTTCACTTTGAGCTGGGACATTAATCTGCCACTGGGCTCTCACTTGATGAGCCGTCATCACTAACCACAATTTCATATTCCTTCACATTCCTAACCCATCCTTAGCCTTTGGCAAAAACCTGCCTGCAAACACGACTTCAGTCAGGCAAACCAACCCGTGTTCCTTTGGGAATTGTCCCCAGCAGCCCGGGGCTGTTCCCCAGGGGCCCTGCAGTGGGGGGACATCTCTCCAGCAACAACTGCCACCAGCCAGCAGGACACGCCTGGTGCTGATTCTTAACACCGACACTGTTCATCCACATCTCATACAGTCAATAAGGCTTCTGCACGTGGCTTATTTTTTATTTGGGGTTTTTTATTTTCCTTTTGTCCATGGACATTTCTACACGCTTGTTTTATCACACACATAGCACCAAGCGTGACAGTAACTCTTCAGGGAGAGGTGCTGCATCTTCTGATTTGTTTGGCCACTTCATTTGGTTTAATCTACTCTCTAGGAGCCAGTGCAAAAATATTTCCTGCTGTCCCATCCAGGAGAGCTTGCTCATTCCAGGAATGCACAAGATGGCATCCCCATTTCCTTTCCTCTTGGCCTATTTCTGCCCATCTCCTACAATTACTTACAAAGCAACACACAAGCAGTTTAGCTTGGAAAAAGAGAGTGATAAATAGCAATAAAACAGCCTCCTGCAGAACTGAGATCTACCATGTGTATGTAATTCAGATTTAATCACAGTGTTAATATGCATTAAATGGTATTTCAGAATTTCAGATGTATTTAATACAAAAGGATTTGCATATCTACCACTGAGTTTTTAATCCTTGATAAATGTGTAGAATAATCAATTATTCAATGAACATACAAGAGTTGGCTGATTAAATCTCAATTATAAAGGCAAGTCTTACCCACTCTATTTATTATGACTGTTCTCCCAGCATTGCCTAATTAATCCATATTTGATTATGGGCTGAAAAACATTTATTGCAGATATTGTGGCTCTGTAACTGATGCATATCTGTGACCTGGCTGTTAAGCCCTAATAAATACATTTTAAACAGCTAATTATTTAATCAACAACAGTCTCTTCCAATCTCAGTGCAAAGCATCCTGAAGTCTTTTCATGAAAGCCCTAATAGGGATAAAACCCTGGGAAGCTGCTCCATTGTTTTCACCCCTTTTCCCCACACACTGGTGTTGCTGGGATGCTCCCAGCTCCACTGCCAATGCTTTGAAAAGAGACTCTGCTGCATGGGCTGGGAGCCACCAGTCCAAACCGATCTGCAGCATGGACATGTACATCCAAACAGATTGTCTGTCTGTTACAGCCCACAGAGAGGAACAGGCTGTAGCAGGGTTTTTTTCCTGCTGTAGGACACATCCAGCTCCTCGAAAGCTTTTGCTGCAGCATCCTGCTGCTTCTGCAGGCTTTAAGAGCAGCCCCAGAGGTACACTTCTCCATTGTAGACAACTGAAGGTCAGCAAGATAAGGCCTGCCTAAAATATAATTATATCATAAATATACTTTATAAAGTAAAGTTGTTTAATCACGTTTTTTGAATGCAATAGTTTCTCACCCATTTCCTGACAGATTGGCAGAACATCCTAGGTCAAGCCATTTCTAGCCACTGACTGGCCTATGGTGCAAGAGGCAGCTGTGTGCTGCTCCCTGCCTCCAGTTAGCACAGAGCAAGAGAAAGAAAAGCAAGGAGCTCGTGTAACTCTTCCACAGCAGGAGACCACTTGCACGAGGAAGCATTGGCAACTTTTGGACATCACCACATCAGGTGTCTTAAGATTAATCTCAGCTCTCGGTCCACCAACTTGTAACACTGCTCAAAACCAAAGACCTTTGCAGTGCACTCAAGATTCGTTTGTTTTCCTCCAACCATGAGAATTTAGCTCTTCCTCTCTGCTGAGATCCTTGTAACAGGAAAGCTACCACATAAACTGTTATAGAAAACAGCAAGGAAAGAATCTGGATGAACTCCTTCTGCATAAACACACACATCCACAACACCAGCGCCCAAGCAAATGCACACACAGGGTAGGCGCATAGCAAGGAGAGATGCAATGACAGCTGCTGGAGCTCAACAGCTCTGGGACACTAGTGCTTGTCTGCAAAATTTGTAGTTTAGTCTACTAAGCTGCTGTCTTTTGCTTGTGGTTTAAAATAAACATTGCTCTAATAGTTCTCATTTTCTTCAGATCAAAACATTCAATCTGCTCTAACTAGCCAATGGCAAACACACTTGACTAGCTCTTAACTTTTTAATGCTTTTCCTAAACCGAAGTAAGAATTGCCAATGTAAAACCAGTGGGATACAATCACAGCAGACCTCAACGTAAGCAGATGAAGATAGAAAGTCTTTTGCTAACAGCTAAGGGAACAACCCAAGAGCTCCTGAGAGCAGTCTGCCAAGCCAGTCTGCCTGCAAGCCCCAAGTGGGATTCCTCATAGAAAGTGATCTTTGAAAATACCATCACTTAATTATCCCTTCATTTCCTATCACAGAATTATGTGCCTCAGATTTTTCCCCTAGAAGTCTGAAATGTTCAGTGTTTGCAAAAAATATCTGAAAAGGAGGATGTCAAGCACCATCCCCAGTCCCAGCCAAAGCCTGCTCAGGCTGCATCCCGAACAGAGGCCATTTCCCTCATTTGGTATTTCACGTAACAAGCACCAGCAGCCCTCATATAACATGGTCTTACTCTGTCAAATTCAGCACAGAGGAAGCTGTGCACAGGTCTGTGCATCACTCACCCGAAGAAACTGTTCCGACCACATTGTGCCACAAAGGCGAGCACAAGAGAGGTGACAGTCTGAGCTGCTTGTGTACATGGGTACTGTAACTGTTCCTCTTTTGTCAAACAGCCTGGTTTGTTTGCTAATGAGTAGTTAAGCGCAACAGGCAAATTAATGTCTTCAGGAACTCTGAATGCTCCTTTATAAAGTACCAAAAATAACAGTATCATCATGTTCTCAATTAAGTTGGGGCTATCTGTTGCCTGCCCCCAAATTGAAGTTTCATGGCAGCAAATAGCACACCTGCCTGTCAGGGGATGGGAAACATCCTCAGTCTCTCTAAGCAGCGAGTCGGGTGTTTCACAATCTCTGAAAAATCAAGCACTGAAATATATCAAACCAAAATTTTGTACGTAAAAACAGGAACTAAATACTAATAGTTTAAAACTCAGTTCAAACTGGCTCAGTGTTGTCTGTTTTGTTACAGCATCTCAGAAATAGTTATTTAAAGGAGAATAGTCTCATTTTTTTATCCTGGAGGAATATGTGGAAGCAGCAGCAATCTATTACACACTGGGGTTAAATGCAGGCCCTTTGGGATAAGGCAAATGGTGAAAAGAAACACAGCTACACGCATCATCCATGAATGGCTGATGGTCAAATTGCAGAGATTTCTCTGGAGCGGGTTCATCTGTTTTCAGTCGCGAGCTTATTTTTCCTGGGAGGAAGACTCCAAGTTAAAGATCTATCATTAAGACTAATGTTCAAAAGAATTTTAATGAAGCAGAAATCCTCACTGTAGAAAATTAAAGAGGCTTCTGTTTTATCCCTGGTATCTAAATCCTGTAGGCAACATGAAAGTCACTGAAATACTTCTAAGCCTGAATAATGCAAAATGTACAGATGAAAATCTTCCTCTGATGAATATTTGATAGGAACAGGCACAGGATGGAAGGTGGAGAACACGCCTTCACACCCATGTGTCTGTATGCACACGCTGCTGACACGCAAGAGCACAACTGTCAGCTCCTGTGGTCATTGCCCAGCCCAGGAGCACATTCTCCTCCTCCCTGTAGCATTCCCTGGTAGGCGACTGTCCCCCGAGCCTGTTTGCTCATCACCCCCTCCACACATTCCATCTACCAGCTCTGTAACTGCTTCAGGAATTGTTTTCTCATTAAGTGCAAACTGCACACCAATAGCATCTTTCTCACAATAACTCTTTTGTGTTGCCACCAGCTCTACACAAAGTCTCTCTCCTCAGGCAGCAATACCTTCAAGGTCCCCTGTTCTGTTCCAAACCCCACCATTGATATTACTCAGACCAGAGTAGTTTCCTTTGCCCGATGCTCCTAGTTACATGCTGTATTTTGAGCACAGCTCTATATCAGGTTAGACAAGTTACAAGGAAACTAAACTCCAGCACAGTCTTTATGAATTATGCCACCAGCAGGAGCCTTTGGGAAAGGCTGGGCAACCACTCAGCTCCTGGGATGGTCCAGACCTAGATGTAGCCAATTATTTTTTGTAGTAGAGGCATGGACCAGATGACCTCTCAGAATCTGCCCTACACTACTACCAGCTCTGATCTTCACTGGCCCTAGCCCATTGCTTCTGCTTTAGCATCCTTCAAGATGCCTCTTCCCATGCTTCAGTAACATCCTATGCCTTTCCCATTCTCTTAAAATAAGAGAATTTTTAACAAGCCAGAGGGCTCCATCCCTCATTAACGGGGATGCCCAGAGAGGTGGCAAGTGGTGTCTCAAGTCAAGCATATTAATAAAAACCTTTCTACTATTACACCATTAAACACCAACATGTGATCAAGGGGTTTCCTGTTGAGTATTGATGCCAACTCCTCCTATAACATCCACCCTTTATAATATTCACCATTTAACATCTTTTAAACATGCGTTCACAGATATATAAAAAGTAAAAACTCAAATCATTTGAGACCAAGGAGTATTAAGTCTGAATTTCCTTCTAATAGCATCTGGTATTTCCTTTTCCTCCAGCTGTAAAGAATACCACAGTAACAACCCCCCTCCTTCTTTCTCCTCAGCTGGCCAGGCTTTTCAAGAGTGTTCAAGGTAGCTCTAGCTGCGATTCGATGTAGTAAATTGAAGCACCTCAGAGCTAATTCTTGTGGTTCTCGAAGCCATGTCCTGTTTTGTTGCAAAGGAAACAAGTAGCACACAAAAGCGGGGAGGGAAATACCAAACAATAAAAGTGCAGCTTCCAACTCTTGCAGGCTAGGCTATATTGCCAACACAAACATTATGGGAAAAATGCACGGCAGGGTGTCTAGTTGCTCAGGCACTGCATGTGCCTGCCTTTTTATTGCACGCCTTGCAGCAGAGTTTAAAAGGGTAAAGTTCTCTTGGAGCTACTTTAGACACCTGTGAGACAAAGGACAGCCACAGAGCCAGTGTTGGATCAGGGAGGGGAGGACAGCTCAGATGCAAGCTGCTGCATCTAAGGCAGCGACTAAGACACAGCAAAGCTGTAAAAGGTTATAACATCACCTCCTTTCCTTGCTGGCATGGTTGAGACCAGAGCCACGCCGGCTGCTGGAGACAACAGGAAAGTACAGCACCGGGTCCCAGCCGACACTGCCCTGGTGCAGCTTCCCCCGAGCAGCGCAGCACCTTCCCTCCCCGCCTTTCCCAACGCCCCCAGGACTGCAGCTCCAAACCTCTCTTGTTCTTTCCAGGATGTCTTTGCACTGGCAGCTATCACCACTAATTCAGCTTCAAAAATTCACCGTGTACCTGCCCACACGAACTCTGTTTCACACCTTTACCCAGCAGGTTAGCGCACAGAGCTGGGTTGTTTTTCTGAGTCCAGGCTCCTGCTGGAACACGGGAAGGTGCTTCATGCAACCTCTGATCAGGTTCTTCCCCAGACCTGCCACAGCCTGCACCAAGAAACAAGTCAGCTTTTGTCTATCAGTGTTTCTAATCTAGAGTTGTGGCACCCATGATTACTAGAAAGCCATACAAAACCAAAGAAGGAAACATAGGATAGGATGAGTTTTCTACTTTTTTTTTTATAATACAGCTTTAGAACCAAGAATAATAAAACACTTACCTAAAAATCCCAGCTACTAGCTCAAACAAGCCAGTCTTCTCTCTTCCTGCTCCTCTCTTACACTGTGAATCCCTGTGCACCCGGAAAGCCCCAGCTGTACCTCATTACCTGCCCATTTGAATCACAAGGGACCCTAAGTGGGGAATTAGTTTCCTGGCTCCAGCTGGTCTGAAATGGCCTCTACACCCAGCTGGGTAAGGCAAGGAAATTAGAGATGCTTAAAGGGGAATAGATCTACAGCTGAGCACACTCAAAATTTACTATGAATAAGTTACTTCAAACATCAAAGCATCTTTCAACCAGCAAAGGACATTTCAGAACTGTTAATACATTGTCCAAGCAGATACAAAAGGTTGATCCATATACGACTCAGGCTGATCTTGCAAGAACCTCACTCATATGAGCATGTGAGGCTGAACCGTGGGATGATCACCCAGCTGGGCCACCCAACATCTGGCAGAACTCAACAGCAGACCGGGGCTGTCATGACACAGCTCTGACTGGTACGGTCTCTGGTCAGGAGAAGCACAGGGTGGGCAGGCAGAAAGCACAGTGGTTCAATGCACGAGGGTAGCTGCAGAGAAGTAGTTGCACAGTTTTAAAATGAACTGAGTATGGGATAACTTCTTCCATCTCAGATTATTGATCTATTGAGTTGCAGGCTTGTGCCTGGAAGAACCCAGTACTGGATGAATATCCTTACTTCCCCTATAACCCTTCAGACATAACTGTTCAACACCTTTGAACCCAGCAGACAGGTAGAAACACACCTCGCCTGCAATGCCCAGGCAAGCCTCAAGCACGATAATATATTGGGGTTGGTCTGTGGGCAGAGAATGGTACGTGAGCACAGAAGGAAGTTAGGGCTGCAAGAGCCAGCCTGCTGCTAGCATTTTAATGAGCAATACACGGAGGGGAGATGTACAGGTGTAACATAGAAATGTCCAAATAAAGCGAAGCAGCGCGTGAGCGTAAGTGGTCATAAATATCATATGCCAAATCTCCACTCTAATGTCAGAGGTGTTATTTCAGACAAATAAACCCCACCAGAAGAGAAATTATCAGATCATCTCATTTGTGACTGAACCGCCTGATAGCATGTTCTGGTGACAGAGATGTTACAGCCATCAGCCACACAGATCAGCCACTTACAATGTGCCACTGGGACGTGCCAAAAGTTCTGCTGCAAAAAAAATAAATCAGGCATGCTGTAAAATCAGGAGGTGATTTCTCTTTGGTCTTTGTGCTAGGAGGAAGATAAGATTAAAGATTAAATATTAAACCCTTTAAATGTGAAGCAATGAAAGTGATGCCAGCTCACTGCTGAACAGGTTTGATTGTCACATTACCCTCCTCTACTTCATATAATAACAGAACAGAAATCTGCAGGTGGTGTTTCTGTTGGTGGGTTTGCACGATATGCAGGAACAAAAACTGCTTTCCTGCCTGAGTCAGCCTCTGACTTGCTGCGTGGCCTTGGTCCAGTTACATCTGCTGTCTGGTGCTCCAGCTCCTCTTCTTTAAAATGGAAAAAGCAGGAGAACGGGTTAATTAGTGAATGTATAATGATCTGAGCAGATCAAGCCTTATTCAAATACTGGCCATTGCCAGCAGGACTGCAGGGGCTTCCAGAGCTGAACGTGGCCGTGGTAAGCCCACAAGGCACGCTCATGTGTTCGTGCAGCTCTTTGTTACGGTTTGAACCCTGTGCGTGACGTACGCTTGCTAGTAAACCATGAGGTGACCATCGTTGACGGAGACTGGTCTTGGGCCAGCAAGAAACTGTTTCCACAGAGTAACCTCATGGCCACAGCCAGCAGTAATACAGCGCATGACGTGGGAGGGGGACAGCGAGGGACCGCAGGCCATGCCACCAGCTGATGACAGCTCAGGGAAGGAGTAGCGAGGCTGTGTCTGGTGAGCTTATGCACCTGAGATTTTCTGCTCTGCAGAAGCAGCACGACAGCCCTTCCTAGCACACAAGAACCATGATCTTCTGCCACAGCGTTATCACGAGTCTGTCTCTCAGGACGGTGCTAAGCCCGACCGCAGAGCAGCCCCCCTGCAGCAGTGCCGAGCGGCACATGGAGACATAACACCTCCAGCATCCCTCCAGCAGCCAGACTTCTCTGTCTTTACCACAAAGACCACATTGTTTTTTCTTGAGGCACGAGAGCAGCCTAAGAGCAGCTAGCTGAAGAAACTGTGTTGTTAATGAATGTAACTATTTTTATTATGACTATTTCTATCTCTCTTTTTGTTCCACCAAAGTGGCCCCAGTGTCAGATCCTGCCATTGAATAACTGGCACTGAAAGAACAGCCCACCTCTGCCTCTA